>OX030963.1:4670657-4698157 GCA_943735955.1 Piscicola geometra
TGTGGTGGTGTTGCTGTGTTGTTGTTGTGAGGGTACTGTGGTAGGGTGTGTTGTGATGATGTTGCATTAGTGTTGCGTGGAATTGTGTGGTCGTGTTATGCTTTGTTTAGGTGTTGTTGTAGAGTTGTAAGTCTGTTATGGTGTTGTGAGAAAATTAACTTTCAGTTTTTTAATGAAATGTTTCACAACTTTTATACTTCTCAATGCGAGTATTGGTTTGCTCTACTCTGACTCAAGATCTTGCCACTTCATTCTGAAAATTTCCACGTTGTCTTTTTGTCAACTACAAACAACTGCAAAAATAAAAGAATTATATAATATGACCGCCAAAATAAAGTTAGAAAAATCAAGATCACAAAAAAACCACATAATAACACAAAAACAACAACAACAACACTACAAAAACCAAAAAATCCCAACATCATCAACAACAACCACAACAGCCAGACCATGGATGCAGAAATTGGGCAGCATTAACAGCAACATCGACAAAAACAACCCCAACAACAACAACCACCACCACATTAACAAAATCACTGCCAACAACCACAAAACAACAACACAACAAATACAGCACCACAAAACCAAAACAACAACCACAGCACCAAAACAACCTCAACAACCACAACAAACACAGTACCACAACACCAAAGCAACAACACAACAACCACAACAACCACAACAACCACAACAACCTCAACAACCACAACAAACACAACAACCACAACAACCTCAACAACCACAAAAACCACAACAACCTCAACAACCACAACAACCACAACAACACAACAAGCACAACAAGCACAACAACACAACACCGAAACAACAACCACAACACCGAAACAACAACCACAACAACACAACAAGCAGAGCACAGAAGCAATGGCGAACGGAAGCAGGCAGCAATAACACGAGCATGTGGCGACGCAGCAGAGGCCACTGAGGTTAATGATCTGCCGCGACAAAAAAATAATCATTTTCTTTTTCTCATCCACACATCCCTCTATCTTTTTGTCCTTACATTTTTCTATCCTTTGTATTTTGTATTCTTCATTTTTCATTAAAAAAAATTGATTTAACATTATTGAAGTTGGTTTTTTTAAATTTTAGTTTAAAGTTTTGAATTTTGTACTTTTTTTATTTCAGAATTCCTCCATCATCCCTCAAAAGAAACAGCACTCACAAATTCTCGCGAACGAATAAGACTGCGCCAAACATTAAAATCTCTGCTTAAAGGCAACATTAAACTTCAACTGGATGACTCCAACCTCAAATATTCTTTGACAGTTGCAAAAAAATCTAGACTCTTAAGCGATCGCAGATGAGACCAAAAACTGCATGTGAAACAGAATGGAAAAATAGCAACTACTAAAAAATAACGTTTTCAATGAAGAAGCAGTTGAATCCTTCTCCAGGTTTCATGAAGAAATTCAAAACACATGCAAAACACATGTAAAACACATTCAAAACACATGCAAAACACATTAAAAACACATGTAAAACACATGTAAAACCCATTCTAAACACATGTAAAACACATTCAACACACATCGAACACATCTACACACGTCTCTCAGAAGTCTGCAGCACTTTAGTGATCTTCACAAGTAGTCACATGCTAATTGCATGGTCTTCAAGGGATTAAGACATGACGGATGATGCTGGCGCGTTTGCTGCGGCGCTGCTTGATTTGGCACTTTAAAAAGTGAAAAGTTGAAATGAAAAAGATAAAAGTAGGAGAAGATATAAGAGGAAAAAGACGAAGATGGAAAGAAGAGAATTTTGTGTTTTGAGTCTGTTTCCAGTCTGCACGAGGCGACCAAACCGCAGGAGATTAACATAAAATATGCAGGATGTGGAATCGCCTTCTCTCGCCAAAACACACACATGCACACACCCTAAACACACAAACACATACACACATGCACGCCCACTTAGTCACACAAATTCGTTTGTTCAAACACAAGAAAGGTATAAAAGTGCTTATAAACACACGCACAATTAGGTTCAATAAATATTCACATGCACAAACTAAATTTCTTACAAATGAATACATGAAAACAGTTATCCACACAAAAAAATATATACATAAATAATAACGTAAACATACTCACGCACATACACATAAACAAAAATGTATACATACACATGAACACACACACAAACCCACACAGATGTAGACATATAAACGCACATATACACAAACACACACACATACATGTAGTCACTTCTTTCTTGCGATCTGAAACTCAATTTCTTATCTATTTCCGCAAGAAATGCTATTTTTGCCTGCGGATGCCTTGAGAGATATTTTTGTGTGTCTTTCTATGTGTGTGTGTATGTGTGAGTAACTGTGTGTGTGTGTATATTTGAATATAAATATTTAATATTTGAATATATTCATTCTTGATCAGGATTTTGTGTGTTTTTGAGTGTTATTTGGTGTGTATGTATGTATTTTTTCGTGACAATTTTTGGTGATGCTTGAATAATTTTTGTGAATATTTGTGTGCTTATCTAAATTTTTTTCTCAATATTTAAATCATTTTTAATTGTCTAATTGGCGTGTGTATGAGTATGATGTAAATTTCACTGTTTTTAAAATGACTGAAACTCAAATGTATACGAAGCTAAATTTTTATTTAACTATTTATTTTCAATTTTTTTTGTTTGATATAGAATTTTTTATTTTTCTTCCTTATTCGTTTCAAAATTTAAACTATTCAAACAAATATTTTTCAGATATATGTTTGATTTATTTTTGAAATGTTTCTTGTTCAACAATATTTGATTTTCCCCATTATGCGATTTTTTTATTATGTATTTTTTTAATAATTTATTTTTCAAATGTTTATATTTTTAAATTATTAAACATTTTAACACTTTTCAAACTTTGCATAATAATTTATATTCGTCGTTTCAGTATTTTAATTTTTCCTAAAATATGCAAGTTATTTTTAAAACTAAAGTTTTATTTATTTTTTTTATTTTCATTTTTTTCTTCTTGGTATCGTGTATTTACAGTTTGGTATGGTCCAACCGGTGTTAAATTTCACTTCATTTTTAAAAGTATAATTTTAAACATATTTTGAGATTTTATTTAAATGAGTATCTGTTACAATAATTTGTTTTATCAAATAAATTATAAATAGTTTTGATAGGTTTTTTGGTGTTAAATTTATAGTTTAACTTTCCAATTTTTATATATTTTTCTTCGTTTCATATTTTTCAAAACAATTTATCATGAATTTCTTTTTCTCAGACTCTCATTTGAAATATTAACTTTTTATATTTGAAAACTTTTATTATACTTTCATATATTGAGTTTCAAAAATGTTAATTTAAAATTATCACATTTAAAAAAAAAGTTGTGTATTTGTATAGCTTTTTAACTGCATGGATCAAGAAATTTCAGTTTCTTTTATTTATTTTAAATAAAAATTGTGTTTAAATTTTCAAATTTTTTCAAGCATCTCATTTTTATATCCAGGAACTTATTTATTTAAAATGTTTTCCAATATACTTAAAAGCTAATATTTTATTAGTTTCAAAGATTCATAAACTTAAAATAAAGTATCAATTATATAGCATTTAATAGTTTGAAAATTTTATTTATTTGAAGAAAATATCTAGGATATTTTTTTTCTCGATTTTTTATACTTTTTTTCGCAGTGTTACAAAATTTCCAATTCAGAAAATTATAATAAAATCATTGTGTGTGTGTCTGTGCGTGACACTAATTTGGCCTGTGAGTGTGTGAGGCTTTTGTGTGCATGTGTGTGTCTATATAAGTCTTATAGATAATCATTACTCTCCTGGAACTGGGATGGAAGCAGACAGAGACAAGGATGCAAGCAAACGCAGGAGGGTGAAGAGACAAACAAAGAAACAAATTAGAGAAAAAAAATATATATAAAATTTGTATATTAATATTTTGAATTTTAGAATAGTGACTAGCAAATCGTTAGGCGTGTTATGTAATGAAGTTCGCTATTTTATGTGTAAGGGTCTGAGGGGAGGTCGTTAAGTGGAGGATGTCTTCGATTTTAACTGTCCGTATCTTAAAGATTAAATCTTCACTTATAATATTTAAATAAATAAAAATAATAATAACACTTATAATAATAGTAGCAGTAATAATGGTAATAATATATATATATTAAATATAATAATCATTATCATCAGCTCTACTTTATCTCTTAGATCATAGCAACCATCTTGATCCCAGCCACAAGAACGGGAGATTGCCTAGCAACCGCTTAGCATTCATCTGATACATTCAAGAAGAATCTGTTTAATTTTATACCGCTTCATTGGTTTGGAATGTATTTACAGCATTTTATTTTATTGGTTTATTTTCTTTTAATTTTCTTTTTTTATTCTTTTCAAATAATATGTCCATTAGAATTATTCTTTCTTGTGTATGGCACTGAAGGGCCTTTGGAAAAGTTTTGGTGGGAAAAAAATAAATAACGAAAAAAAAGTTCTTTAAATATAGAAAAAAATATTGATAGAAATTATTAAAAGAAAGAAAAGAATTGGAAAAATTGTAAATCGCCAAGGCACTGCAATGCAGACGGGTCTGACGTCACTCCCCCAAGCCATTCTGAATAGTTTCGCGGTGGATTGAATTATTATTCTTCTGTTTGACCACAAAAGTGACAAACTCTCTAACTTCAACTTCAAACCTTCTTCACTGTCGATTGATTTGCTGTCTAAAATAGATCAGAGATCCATATCAGTAGTTCGTATCAGATAGCTTGGTTTTGATTGTGTGGATTTGGATTTATTATTATTATCATTTGTGCATTGTATCCTTTTCAAGATATTTACGGCTTTTTTCAATAATTCCTGATAAGATATGGCTACTCGAAATAAGTTTTTCAGCATAAGTAATTGACCACTCAATCCTACTGTTTCATTGTATTCCACAATTTTAAAGTCACAAACCAATCATGTAATTTTATCATTTTTTATAATATTTTTAATAAATCAATAATTGATTCAATTAATATCATAATAGTTTAATTAATTTTATAATTGATTAAATACTTTTTATTCGCTGTGCTTCTTGTATTGACGACCCCTAGAGACCAAATGACATTTATCTATGATAAAAAACTCATTTATTCTTAAATTTTCAAAGTTTTTTAATATGAAGTGAAAAAATAAAAAGTAATAGTTGTATACTCTAACCTTCAACTTTGTCCAATAGTTCAGCAAAATCAATCATTGAAATTTATTCTTTTGCACTAATAAAATACAATTTTATTTTGTAAATTTACTTTCGAAAAGTAATTTTTTTAAATTAAAACTACATTTAAGGATTCAATTATTCTTGCGGATCTTAGTAAGTACTTTGGAATAGTCAAAGTCCTGGGCAAAATAGAATATAACTACATCCTTATTTCGGAAACTTAATCGAACACATAATGGGTCCTGGAACTATGAAAGGTGACTTTTCGAACTTTGAAGTTATTATTCTCAGTGATCTTAAAGTCTTTTTAAATAATATAATGAAAAAATGAGGTTTAAATTTTAAACCTTAAAATTTAAAGTCCACTTTATGAGAAAGTAGACTTCAAATTCTTTATTTATAACTTTATTTATTTATCTCAATCAAGAAATAAAAACATAGAAAATAGCACTTTAAAACTTAAAAAGCTTCTGTTTGGAATTTACTTAAAATTTAAGTCTCAAATATCCAAAAACTCTCAAACTTCACCAGGCGAGGCTGTACAAATCCTGAAATCAGAAGCTGGAAACTCTTTTGTTTTGGATGAAGATGCTCTGTCAAGGATTCTGCTCGACGCTCGGGTGCAGTCGTGCAAGGTGATGCTGTTGTCAGTGGCAGGCGCCTACCGCAAGGGCAAGTCTTTCCTTCTCAACTTCTTCCTCCGCTACCTCAACAGCCTCGATGTCAGTGCAACCATCAATGTTTTATTTACTTCCTCAATAGAATTTGTTTGCCTATACATATAATCTTGGATACTTTTTTCATGAACTATAACCGTGTTGTAGGAGAGTGGAGTGGCGAAGGAAGATTGGATGGGTGACAAGACGTCATCGCTAGACGGCTTCAAGTGGAAGGGCGGCTCAGACCGAACCACCACAGGCATTCTCATGTGGAGTCATCCGTTCTTCATCAGGAACCTTGATGGAGAAAAGGTTCTAAAGTTCATTCATATTATTCCCAGAAAATTCCAAATTTACACTCACACCAAATAACACTTTTATCAACCAAAGAAACACCACAAATTGCCATCAACCTCCCAAAACAGATCTGCATCTTGTTGATGGACACGCAAGGCGCGTTTGACAGCATGTCGACCGTCAAGGAAAGCGCCACTGTCTTCGCTCTGAGTGTCATGCTCAGCTCTGTCCAGGTGTACAACATCACCGCCAACATCCAAGAAGACGACCTGCAACACCTCGAGGTTCACTCACTCATTCACCATTCTCTCATTTACTCACCTATTCACTCACTCACTCACTCATTTACTCATTCACTCACTCACTCATTTGCTCACCATTCTCTCATTCACTCACTCACTCACACTCTTTCTTTCTCCCACCTTCTGTGCTAATCACTCTTTCATTCATATTCACTCTTAATTATAATTGTTTTCTATTTAATCCTCACTTAATAATTATACAAACACACACACACACAAACACACACACACACACACACACACACACACACACACACACACACACACACACACACACACACACACACACACACACACACACACACACAACAGCTTTTCACAGAGTATGGCAGGATGGCTTTAGAAACGTATGAAGGCAAACCATTTCAGGTTTTTGTTGCCTGTTACATTGTCTGAGCTGTGTTCTTCTACAGCCAGTGTTATTGAATATCACTGTTATTCGTCATTTGTTAAAAAATTGGAAATTGGCTTAGAAAAATCCTATTATTTATAAAATGAGGATAAAAAGAATTCAAGACTAAAGGAATGGCAGACAGTTGTATAGAAAATTAAAAGATTTATTACGGGTTTTAGAATTCGCTCTACAATTTGTTGTCTAATGCAAGTCTTGAGAACTGCGTAGTGTATTTGTTGGGATGATGGTGCAACATTCTATCGACAAATGCACCATTGTACACTTCAACAACAACAACGACAAAATAACTACTTTTACAACTACAGTCACTGCTCTTCTTGGTGAGGGACTGGCAGTACCCATACCAGTACGAATATGGTCTGGAGGGGGGGAAACAGCTGCTCACTTCGAGACTTGAGGTACTCCTAAAATATTAGTATTTAATAATGCTAACTATTGCTCGTTTTCATCTCCAAAACTTAAATATCTTCACACATATTTAAACACACACGCACACGCACACACACACATCCCCCACTCCCCCCCTCCCCACACACACAAACACTCACATTCCCCACTTCCCCCCACACACACCCACACACACACCCACACACACACACACACACACACACACACACACACACCCTAACACACACCCATACACCCACACACACACACACACACTAAAACGCACACACACACACTGACACAGGTGCACAAGAACCAGCACGAAGAACTGCAGAAGCTACGACGGAACCTGCACAGCTGCTTCGACGACATCAGCTGTTTCCTGATGGCACACCCTGGCCTCACTGTCGCCACCTCGTTCGACTTCTCGGGCAAGCTGCAAGGTATTTATAGAAAAAAATACTCTTTCTCGCATGACATCATCAGACTACACTTCATTATATATATATATATATATATATATATATATATATATATATATATATATATATATATATATATATATATATATATATATATATATATATATATATATATATATATATATATATATTTAATCATCCCCACACTACATCGTCATCATCGTTATCATCCCTCATTCTATACAATCCTGGATTACTGGATTTTTTAAAAATTAAAGCTCATATGACAATCCTTCAATCTTTTCCCGCCAATAAGCAATTCTCTGTGTTTTATCTTCGTGCACTTTTAAACGGTCTTTGACACCAGAGAATTGTATAATGCATCTTTTGAAATCTGGATCAAAGCAGAAACTCTTACTACTACTACTACTATTACCAGAGAATTTAAAACCGCCCTTGAAAAAACCACACAGAAACTTCTACTACTAATAACAAAAAAAATTTCAAATCCCATTGATGGAAAACCCGACAGACGTTGAAGCGATGTTCCAGACGAACGTGCAACAGCTGATCGAGCATCTGCTGCACCCTAGCCGCCTCGTGCCCAAGCAAGTGAACCAGTGTCCCCTGCGTGCCGCAGAACTCATCCACTACTTCAAGGTGCCACTACTACTACTGCTAATACTACTACTACTACTAATGCTTATACTACTACTACTACTACTACTACTACTACTACTACTACTGCTTCTGCTTATACTACTACTACTACTACTACTACTACTACTACTACTACTACTACTACTACTACTACTACTGCTTATACTACTACTACTACTACTACTACTACTACTACTACTACTACTGCTTCTGCTTATACTACTACTACTACTACTACTACTACTACTCCTACTACTACTACTACTACTACTACTACTACTACTACTACTACTACTACCTTTACTACTACTACTACTACTACTACTACTACTACTACTACTACTACTACTACTACTACTACTACTACTACTACTACTACTGCTACTACTACCTCTACTAATACTACTAATATTCAGGGCCATCTTCGTATTGAAACTTAGTTGTACCAAATTGTTCGCCAATTAAAAGCAGTTTGAAGTCATAATTATCCAGGGATCGAAATTGCCTCGATAAATTAATCTCCGGAACAGTTTAGATAATTGGTTGGGAAAAGCGAATTTCTGTCTACAATTAATCCGGTTGTCACATTTGTTATCTACCAAATAGTAATTCGCAGAGGGAAACTTAAAACATTAATACATTTATTGAATTTGGCACAGGGCAGAGAGAACCTTATTACCAGTGCTATAAATAGTAATACTTGCCACCAACCAGGCCTATTTGAAGATGTTCCAAGGAGAAAGCCTGCCTGAACTCAAGTCCGTGCTCGAGGTGTGTGTGTTCATTTGTGTGAGTATGTTTGTGTGTGTGTGTGTGAGTGAGTACCTCTGTGTTTGTGTGTTAATGAAGGATTTCTTGTATGATTCAGGCGACAGCTGAAGCAAACAACTTGGCGGCAGTGGCCCAGGCCAAGGACTTTTACAACAAGAAGATGGCCACGGTGCTTTTAAATTATTTTTAATTTTAAAATCTTTTACAATATAAGGCCGTTACATCCATCAAATAAAATAGTATTAATTAAAAAATAATTTTTAAAGCCCCTAAATGTCCTTATAAAAGGTGTGTGGGGGTGATAAGGCATACATCAAGCCTGAAAAGTTGATTGAGGAACATGAGAAGTGAGTGCGTGTGTGTGTGTGTGTGTGTGTGTGCGTGAATTCAGCACTTCACATCCACTTTCCCCTTTCCCCCACACGTCACATCCACGTATCCCCACATCACATTAAATAAACTTCCTCCCCTCCCCACATCAACTTTCTTCCCTAATCAAAATCAACTTAAATTCCGTCTTAAATTCCGTTTCTTGCTTTGGGCGCTATATTAAATAACCATCATTATCATCATCATCATCATCATCATCATCATATCCCTTCTTCCACTACCCCCTGAAGACACTTTGCGAGCGCCATTAAGATGTTCGTCGGCACGAAGAAGATGGGCGGGGAGGGCTTCTCCAGCAAGTATGAGTTGCAACTCTCTGAACAAATGACCGCAATGCTACAGGAGTTTGAGAAGAATAATATGGTTGGATGGATGGATGGGGAGATGGATGGATGGTTGGATGGATGGGTGAATGGATGAGGAGATGGGTGGTTGGATGGATGGATGGGTGGATGGTTGGATGGGGAGATGGTTGGATGGATGAATGGATGGATGGTTGGATGGATGAATGGATGGATAGATGGTTGGGTGAGGAGATAAGTGGATGAATGGATGGGTGGTTGGGTGAGGAGATAAATGGATGAATGGATGGATGGTTGGATGAGGAGATAAGTGGTTGGATGGATGAATGGATGGTTGGATGGATGGGGTGGATGAACGTATTGTTGGGTAAATGGTTGGATGAATGGCTGGGAAGCTTGTTGGATGGATAGTTGGATGATGGGATGGGTTGTTGGATGATGGGATGGATAGTTGGATGATGGGATGGATAGTTGGATGATGGGATGGATAGTTGAATGATGGGATGGATAGTTGGATGATGGGATGGGTTGTTGGATGATGGGATGGGTTGTTGGATGATGGGATGGGTTGTTGGATGATGGGATGGGTTGTTGGATGATGGGATGGGTTGTTGGATGATGGGATGGGTTGTTGGATGATGGGATGGATAGTTGGATGAAGGGATGAATGCTCAGTGGATTTATGAGTGGATTAACAACTAAACTTCTTATTAGGTGGATTTTGATGGATACACGAGTAAGCAATTCCACAACCACATACGAAACCACAGGCGAAAAAAGAAGCAGTTTCCCTGACAACGCCTTTCTTCTACGTAGCAACCGCAGTGATGTTCTACATGGTTTCAGGCCTCTCAGCCATTCTCGGCATTCTCCTCGCTGTGCAGTGCTTCAACGTCGCATTGTTAACCAATCTGTTGTGTCTTTTTGTGTGGAGCTTTTCCAGGTGTGTGTGTGGGTGTGTGTGTGTGTGTGTGTGTGAGTGTGTGTGTGTGTGTGTGTGTGTGTGTGTGTGTGTGTGTGTGTGTGTGTGTGTGTGTGTGTGTGTGTGTGTGTGTGTGTGTGTGTGTGTGTGTGTGTGTGTGTGTGTGTGTGTGTGTGTGTGTAACGAAGTCTAATCATTATCAGGTACACTGGTCGATTTACCTCCCTTGCAAATTTCTTGGATACTGTCGCTAAAAAAGGCTTCCAAGTAAGTATGGTCATCATCACCACCAACCCCATCATCATCATCACCACCAACCCCATCATCATCATCACCACCAACCCCATCATCATCATCACCACCAACCCCATCATCATCATCATCATAATCACCATAATCATCACTACCCCCATCCTTACAATCACTACCACAATCATCACCACCAACCACCCATCATCATCATAACCACCACCTCAGTTATTACAGAAAAACCAGCCACAAGTGGACACGAGCAGACTGGTTGGCAAGGCAGCCGCTGTGTACGCCGACGCTAAGAAGGCTTCCTGATGCCGCCTCTTATTCTATTATGCGAAGAACGTTATTTTGCAAACTTGTTGTTACGTGTGTGTGTGTGTTCTATGATGTAGTGTGCTCCCAGTTGTTGATTGTTAGCTCATGATCACTTAATTGCTTAATTGATTACTTACTCGTTCACTCACTCACTCACTCACTCACTCACCCACACACTCACCCACTCACTCACCCACTCACTCACTCACTCACACACCCACTCACTCACTCACCCACTCACTCACTCACTCACATTAACACACTCACTACCCACACACTCACTACCCACACACTCACTCACACACTCACTCTCACACTCACTCACATTAACACACATAGTTTCGCTTCCCGATTGCTTTCCACAATTACTAGCCAAATAGGCTGCACCATTGTACTCACTGCTATTACATAGCACAGAATGTTTCGAAATGCATGACATGTTGTAATGTCCTTTCATCCCTTCTGCATTGTCCATGCACTTTTCAAGAAGATGAATACAAGCGAATAAATTCTCTTACGAGGACGTTAACTTAGCTATAAAAGAATAAATGTAAATAGGATAGGTTCAACACTTAAAGATAAAAACTTGTAATTTCAGTGACTGTGAAATTGTAGTAAATTAGAAAGCCTTTCCTTAAGAGTTTTGATGGTTCGATTCCACAATAAACGATGATCTTACATCTGAGCGATAAATGTCCTTTGGCTGTTCAGCTTTTAGAAACTTATTTAGGCATAAAATGAATTAAAACAATTATTGTGATTAAATATGACTGAAATATATATCTATAATTCAATAATTTCTCCAAATATTGCATATATAACGACTTGAAAGATTTAAACTGGAAATGGCAAACATAGCAGACGGCTAAAAAATAAAAATAAATATCTACATAGTTTGGTGTATTCATCAGTTGTGAATGAATATTTAAACAGTTTTTTAGAATTACACTCAATAATCAGTTTTACTTTTATACTTCTCAATTTCCACTTGCTCAAACATGTCGTCTGCTTCGAATGAGGTTGTATCTTTGAGCATTTTAAATGAAGCTCACTTAGAAGAATCTCTTCACGTTTTGATTAAAAAGAATACTGAAAGAATCAAGAAGGCATCTTCTCTTCCAAGACCTGAGGTATTTTTAGTTCTAGTCTTAAGCAAATACATTATTAATCAAGAATTTATTCATTTCGAAAAACTAAAATAATTTTTTATTTTCCTAAAAATGGAAAATTGACATAATAAGTATTACGTTTTGTAGGGATTTTTTTCGACCAACAAGTTCATGCTTCTGATGAGTGTTGTGTGTAGTGAACATGGCTTGCCGAAAGAAGTTTCCTACTTGGCTGCTGAAATCTTCGAAAAGTTGGTCGTGGGATTGATTTTAGGGGTGATCAATACAATAGCGCTCTTGAATTTGAGGAAAGAGCCCTATAGAAATCTATTTGATTGATTGATTTGATTGAATATCAATTTCGATTTTTTTGGACATTATAGACCAGCATATATATTAAAAGCCACAAATAGAATCATGGACGAACCATGATGCATAATGGCCACTTCAACAGTTTCATGCAGGCTCATTTGAAAGAGATGTTTGAGGCAGTCAGCAGTAAGGCCTCCTCTGTAGAGCAACAGAAGCAAGAATGGTTCAAGGTTTGCTGCAGAATTACCCTTTTCAATAATTCACATTCAAAATTTCAATATTTCAACATTTCAACATTGCAATATTCAACATTGCATTATTCAACATTGCAATATTCAACATTGCATTATTCAACATTGCAATATTCAACATTGCAATATTTAACATTTCAAAATTCAACATTTAACATTAAACGTTCAACATTTCAGCACTCAACATCCATCATTGCATCATTCTAAATAGAACACTCACCTACCAACTCACCCACCTACCAACCCACCCACCTACCAACCAACCCACCAACCAACCCACCCACCAACAAACCCACCCACCAACCAACCCACCCACCAACCAACCCACCCACCAACCAACCCACCCACCAACCAACCCACCCACCTACCAACCCACCAACCAACCCACCCACCAACCAACCCACCCACCTACCAACCCACCCACCAACCCACCAACCAACCCACCCACCTACCAACCCACCCACCTACCAACCCACTCACCTACCGACCCACCCACCCACCTACTAACCCACCTACCAACCCACCCACCAACCAACCCACTCACCTACCGACCCACCCACCCACCTACCAACCTTTCCACCTACCAACCCACCCACCTACCAGCCCACCCACCTACCAACCCACCCACCCACCTACCAACCCACCCACCTACCAACCCACCCACCCACCTACCAACCCACCCACCTACCAACTCACCCACCTACCAACCCACCCACCCATCTACCAACCAGTGTTATTTTCGTTTCATAAAATAATTATAGTTTTTATTTCAGTTTCGTTTTGAAATTAATTTTAGTTTTTATTTTCGTTTTCGTTTTTAAAATAATTAAAGTTTTTATTTTCGTTTTCGTTTTGAAAATAATTATAGTTTTTATTTTCGTTTCAGTTTTGAAAATAATTATAGTTTATATTTTCATTTTAGTTTTGAAAATATATTAATTTACAACTTAAAACACTATTTTTTATATCTAAAAAAATTAATTGATCATAAAATGAAACGGTAAAATAGATCTGTATATTCACAACAAATAGGTTTAAAAAATTAACAGTCAATTAAATATTATAAGAATTGATTAAGAAAATTATTGATTAATAAAAAATTTGAAGTATAAAAACAAATCTATGATTAAAATAAGTGATAATTTAATTCACAAAACAAAGCGGTAATAAAATAACGTTTAAAAATGGCGCTTCTTTCATTAAGCTCAAAGATAATGTTTATAACAAAGACATATATTTTTTATAAAAGTTATTCATTTGCATATTATGGCATATCAAAAAATTTATTTAATTTTCGTTTTGAAAATAATTATAGTTTTTATTTCAGTTTCGTTTTGGAAATAATTATAGTTTTTATTTCAGTTTCGATTTGGAAATAATTCTAGTTTTTATTTTCGTTTTCGTTTTGAAAATAAATTTATTTTGTATTTTCGTTTTCGTGGAACGATTATTCAGAATTGTCGTTTTCGTTTTCGTTACGAAAATAACACTGCTACCAACCCACCCACCTACCAACCAACCCACCCACCTACCAACCCACCCACCTACCAACCCATCCACCCACCAACCCATCCACCCACCAACGCATCCACCCACCAATCCATCCACCTACCAACCCACCCACCTACCAACCCACCCATCTCCAAACCCACCCATTTCCAAACCCACCCATTTCCAAACCCATCAACCCACCCATCTCCAAACCCACCCATTCCAGGTACTGGAGCGGATCATGAACCAGACGATGCTCAGAGCTCTCTCGTGTGTGCAAGTGGCCAGCAAGCACTCTTCCCACTATAAAGTGAGTGAGTAAAGACTATCATCATCATCATCATCATCATCATCAACTAAAAGGTCTGAACTGATCAATTAGTTTCATCTTCCACTCCACTCCACAGCACATCAAATAATAAAT
The DNA here is from genome assembly GCA_943735955.1 of Piscicola geometra. NCBI lineage: Eukaryota > Metazoa > Annelida > Clitellata > Hirudinida > Piscicolidae > Piscicola > Piscicola geometra. The sequence goes on from OX030963.1 coordinate 4,685,539, forward strand.
ATTAAATAAACATCATCATCATCATGACCACCACGACCATCATCATCATAATCATCACGTGCCACCACCATCATCATCATCAACACAGCACATCACGTGCCACCAAGTGATGACTCACCTCCGGAAGCTGGGCCACAAGTACAGCGAGGAGAGCATCCGCATATCGGAGCTCCGAGTGCTCAAGACCATTGGGTTGGAATGGTTTGTTTGTTGATACAAACGTTAGTGGTACTCGTCGTTGCATTGTATTAGATTGCATTGTATTGCATTTTATTGTATTGCATTGTATTGCATGGTATTGCATTGTATTGGATGAAAAAACAAAGGAGAGAAGCTTATAGGAACGTCTTACTGTCCATTTCAGTTTCCAGGTTGACAACTGCACTCCACTCAGCTACCTGGATGTGCTGATGGCTATGTTAGGTGCGTCTCTCTTTACAAAAACTATAGGGATGTTTCAACAACTAGACTTTTCCGTCCTTTTTGTTTGAAGAAGACTTCATCTATTTTCTTGCTTTTACCGATATGAAATCCAGAATGTTTTTAATTGTCTCTATAACAAAAAGAATTTGAAATGTATGAAGTGCTAAAAGATTCCATCATTCTGGAAATATTATAAAACCCACCCCTGGATAAACACCTCAACTTGCATCTCTCCTCACACACTACCCTACTCCACAATGGAACTCCCTTGATACATTTGTAAATATCCACTTTTCACTATGCCACTCCACACAGCGATAAGACTTTCACTGCGACAAGCGTGTGTCGAGATGTACCGACGAACCTCCCTGAGATTGCTCGACCTGGTGCTTATCGACAAACACTCCATCTACCAGACCTTCGCAGACGTCATCACGTCCCTGCATGCCTCCTCCCAAGAAGACAGGTGGGTTTTTTGGGAGTATTTTTAAAGATTATTTAGAAAATAAATATAAAAAACTCACGTGTTTTAGTTTTATTAGAGGGGTGCTCAATGCAGAACAGGCTTCTAAAGCGAAGGGCTTGGTCACCAGACACGCGCAGGAATTTAGTCCACAACCTTTATATTAATCTCTCGAGTTTGACCACTTTGCCATGCAGGCATATAGTGCTGAGAGTATCAGCTATATCAATAAATACAATAATTTTGTATAGCGCTTTTTATAAATTCAATTGCGCTAAGTCAGCCCCGCCACTCCTCCATTCACTCCAGACAGATGATCTTCGCCATTCAGACCGACTACGTCTTCATGGCCGCTTCCATCCTCATAGCATCTTCCATGCTGGTCGACCACAGCCAGACCAACCAGGTTTGAGTGGGTTGTACCCTCTCCTACACGATTAAGCGCTATATAAATATATTTAATTGATTAAAGACACTGGCAGGATTTTACTTCAACTCCTCTCTTGAATAATTATTTTTTTACTATATTATTTCTAATTATGTTATATTTCCTCCTATAATATTTCTAATTATATATATTATTCCACTATAAGTAGGACGCTTAGAGCACCAAACCATCGCAACAGTTGATAAGCGCGCTGGAAGATCTGCTGCTGATCAACTCTAAGGAGTTGGTTGACTTGGCAACCGCCATAATAAAGTCCTTTGCCTTCAAGCAGACGTGATCTTTCCATCAAGAAGATACGTAATTCAGAAGAAACGTAAAAAGAAGATATTCATAAATACAGGGGGAAGAAAATGTGAATTTTAAAGATGTATTTTTAGTATACAAAAAGCGTCGTGTTAATAAGGAAGTTATTGAAAATTGAAGGTGAAAATGAATAATCATTGAGCTTTGAATGCAATGAATCGTAAATAACTGTCTCAGCGAAAGCCGTTATGAAATACTGGTAATGATAAAATGAAATGCTCGTCCGAAGTTTCAATTGTCTCAGATCAGTATACACCGTAAATACCGCATTGTTTCAGACAGCCATGATGTTCAAACATTCACATTTTAGGGAGAAATATTTTATGGTCATTAGGAAAACATTTTTAAACAAGAATGGTGGTGATCATGGCGAAAAATACTCGTAACTGAATTTCAATAATATTTTGATAAAAAATATAATGAAATTAATAAACAAAAAAATTCAATACTCAAAAATTAGAACTTTTTTGAATTAGTTGGAAAAAACATTTAATTCTTACACTTGAAAAATAACCATTTTAAAATGTGCGAATACATTGCTATTTTGACGGTAAATACTTTCAATTTCTATCACCCACCATCATATGTGTTAGCTAGGGAATGTAGTAACCTACATTCTCTAGTGTCAGCCATAGTCTTCGCCATTTAATTCAATGAACGTAGGGAAGGTAAATGATTGGCTTATCAGTGCACGCACCAACCACAAGACCATGACCATCACCTTCAAAATCATCATCACCACCACGACCTTCAAGATCATCATCACCACCACCACCTTCAAGATCATCATCACCACCACCACCGTTAAGATCATTATCACCACCATCATAGGGCAACTGGCTCATTTCATGTTTAAAGCGCAGAGATAGCAATTCAATCATAAACTGCCTGAAACTCTGGAAAAGGTTGGGAAGTGTTGAAGATGAAGCTTCATCGAGACTGCCTTGCTGTTGCTCGCTCAGGTACCGTTCAATACGAATTGACTTATCCCGTCTGGAAGGACACTCGATGAAGAGAAAAGACTTGCTGACGCATATCTCTACCCCTACCAGGTACTGCTCTTTCCAGTCCTGGGTGTGTGTGTGTGTTGCTTTGTGTGTGTGTGTGTGTGTGTGTGTGTGTGTGTGTGTGTGTGTGCGATGGCGCTAGAGAGGCTACTGAAAGGATCGACAACATTACAGTTTCACTAGCACTTCAATGAGTGATATTTATTGTCTTTAGTATTTAGTGAAGAAAGATCTACCTTCTTGCTAAAACATGAAAGCTTTGGCTTAGAATCTTTTTGAATGGCACTGATAATGTCTTCTTTCTGGTAGTGGAAACGGTGGCGATGATGAAGATGATGGGATGATAATGGTAATGAGATTCTTTTAAAAACAAGATGGCAACCACATACTTGGTATGTTTCGGTGCTAGAAGGTACAATTTTGTTGGAGGAGAGAATTCTGCAGTGAAGGAAGAGGTAGTGTCTAAAGAGTTTGTGTTTGAAAAAAGAGATAGTCTAAACCAGTGTGTTTTAAAGTCTTGGTTCGCAAAATACATTGAATAAAAATTGGAAAACTTTTTTCCATTTAATATAAATAATAATTATGATAACTACCATCATTACAACCACCTACCCATCTAATCCAAGGGTATGTAGAATGACGAGACTAGAATAGAAGTAGTGGAGTTCTGTCTTCAATAGGTCGACACTGCACGATCCATGCTTCTGCCACTCGTGTTGCCTGCGATAGTGCTGCCGTTTTGAAGAATGCCTGCTGGCGGTGCTTGTATTCGCTGAAGAAGTAAGTTTCGTGAGAAATATTATTGGGACGGCGCCCGGCACCAATCTCACTCTGACCACCATCAAAATCACCTTCATTTTTCTACCATCATCGTCATCATTCCTACCATCACGATCATCATCACCCCTGTTTCTACCATCATCAACCTGATTCCCACCATCATCATCATCACCCTCATTGCTACAATCATCATCACCCTCATTGCTACCATCATCACCATCATCACCCTGATTGCTACCATCATCACCAGAGACTGGTTTGGTTCCTCTTATAGAAGAGGTTCGGCCAGAACTGTTCGAGCTCTTCTTCGATGCTCTGAGAGGAGATCACAATAAGAAAATAAAGTATTATCATTATTAATTATTATTACTATTATTATGTGGAAGTGTGCCATTAGGAGGCTTGAACTCTGTATAGGTCTTGAGAAATAAATTATAGACAAAGGAAACTTTAGCACTGCAAATAGTCTTGATGAATAGAGAATAAAGATATAGTTATCTACATCATCTTCATAGTGATAATAACCAAAATCCTCATCATCATCACAACCACTATCATTATAACCATCATCATCATCATCATTGCAACCTTGATGGCGGTTTCATTGAAGGGAGGAACACCTTGGCAGAAGTCAGGCTTGGTGCTGCTGCCTTGCGTAGGCCTGCGTGTCAGTGAGGTCAATAATGGTGCTGAATGTGGTACTTCATAATAGAATAATTAATATAATATAATGAGTATAATATGATATACTATGTATAATATAATATAATATACTATGTATAATATAATATAATATACTATGTATAATATAATATAATATACTATGTATAATATAATATAATATGTATAACATAATATAATATACTATGTATAATATAATATAATATACTATGTATAATATAATATAATATGTATAACATAATATATTATACTATGTATAATATAATATAATATACTATGTATAATATAATATAATATGTATAACATAATATATTATACTATGTATAATATAATATAATATACTATGTATAATATAATATAATATACTATGTATAATATAATATAATATACTATGTATAACATAATATATTATACTATGTATGATATAATATGATATACTATGTATAATATTATATATGTATAATATTATATAATATACTATGTATAATATTATATATGTATAATATTATATAATATACTATGTATATTATAATAGAATAAATATTATAATGCGTATAATATAATATAATATAGTATGTATAATATAATATATTATACTATGTATAATATAATATGATATACTTCGTATAATATAATATATGTATAATATTATATAATATACTATGTATAATATAATATGATATACTACGTATAATATAATATATGTATAATATTATATAATATACTATGTATAATATAATAGAATGAATAATATAATGTGTATAATATAATATAATATAATGAATAATATAATGTGTATAATATAATATAATAGAATGAATAATATTATGCGTATAATATAATATAATGTGTATAATATAATATAATGTGTATAATATAATATAATGTGTACAATATAATATAATGTGTATAATATAATATAATGTGTATAATATAATATAATGTGTATAATACAATATAATATTTTTAATATAATAGAATGAATAAAAGTAAAACAAAGCATCAATAACCAGAGTCCATGGAGGGTCCATGAATTGACGTTAGCTGGAATCCTACACGCATCCTTTTGAATTTGTGTTTTTTTCCTTCTTGCTAATTGAATGATGGCACATCAAAAGTTTTGATGTGCCATCATTCAATTAGCAAGAAGGAAAAAAACACAAACATGCACACACACACACACACACACACACACACACACACACACACACACACACACACACACACACACACACACACACACACACACACACACACACACACACACACACACACACACACACACACACACACACACACACACACACACACAAATAAACACACACACACACCTCTGGTTTTTCTGAAGAAGCATTAGACATGAAGCAGAAGGCAGGAGGCCAAGTAGAGCTCAATACGAAGTGGTCCCATTCATCCGCATGTGCCAGACACCTTCATGCCAAGTAATGAGTATATTTGACATTTTTGAAATCACAATAATTATTGCTAAGTAGTATTACTACTGATGGTAATAAATGTAAACTTATTCTCAATTTCCACTTACCAGAAACTGAAGAAGAAAATACAGCGGACAATCCCCATTGTGAGAAATAAGCAAGATAAAATTTGAAGATTTAATCATTAAATTTTAATGACACGGATCTGAAATTATAACATAGCTCGTGATAGGTTTAAAAGTTAATTTTAAAAAAAATTAATTTACGTGCGCTATATTTTAAAGTATTTTTTTAAGAATATTATCTGATATTTTAAGAGTCTTTACAATGTTTCTCCCAAATTTAGTTTTTTTTGTATCATAATTGAAACATTATATTGAATATTAAGATATTTTCTTTTATTGTGCAGGGATTCTATGGAGAATCAATAGGGAAAAAGCTTTTCTCCATACATAACCCGCTCTGGATATTTTAATGTGAAAAATATTTATTTATAAAAAAAACTAGCAAATCAGATCAGATATTTAGAACACTTGATTTTATGTGAAATCCTTAAAACAGAATAAATAGACAGTTTTTAGGAGTAAAGTTAAAAGATGAAAAGCTGCAAATTATTTATATCCTAACTCGAACGAATTTGTTGCCTACTACTTCTTCCTTAATCTCATCGACTGACTTTTTCCATTCCTGTTCATCGAGCCCGCCTTAGAGTCTAAGCCTTTGGTTACATCAAGAACCAAACTTTTCTGGTCTCTGATTGTTCTAGAATGTCTTGAAGACCCAACTTTGGGTTTACGCCACGTTAATAACACTCGTCGTTGTATTGTATTATTGTATTGTATTATATCGTATATGGATCCGTGTGTCCCTAGTTAAGAAATAGGAACGTCTATATTCTATTCACCAATTTTAGTTATTATTTTTTCGAATTAATTATTTTAATTAAATTTAAAAGTTGTTTCTGACGTAATCATCAACGTATCTATTGGTTTCACTTGCATTTCATAACACGGTATAAAATCTAACATTCTCTTTTGCAATTAAACAAGACTTTATCAAATAATTTAATTTAAACTACTTACATTCATCATTTAGTTATACGAATAAGTAACACCCGAGAGACACTGTGAAATGTCTCAAAAGCTTTCAGATACTCAGACGAATTTTCCTCGAAAGCCTAGGAAGGTTGTGTCAGGCTCGATCCAGCTCAGGAGAACCTCTCGTAGACCAACATGTGGCCATCCAACATGCAAGGACAGCAGAGTTCATGATTTGGAACAGTATGGTTTCTCTACAGAAGGAATAGGTAGTGGAGAAGGGAGGGTTGAAGGTGGAAAATACAAGAAGAATTTGAATGTTCAGAGTTACGAAGAGTTACAAGAGATGCTGAAACAAATTTTAGGCAATGACAACATCAGCAGTCACGCCAAGAGAGCGTGTGCCAACAAATTGTACGAAATGAGCAAGAAGAATGCCATTGAGGAAAGTCGTGTCGCATTTGGTTCGCAACATTCTGAACCCGAGTCCCAAACTACCTACAGCACTCACAGCATGCTTCGTAGAAACACACGACACAACGGCAGAAGGAGGGCTGCCAAGCAAATAACTGTAGCAAACACCAACTTGAATGCTCGTTCGGGCAGACCTCGCAGACGCCATGTTGCATCTTCGAGTGATGGTTTCAGCGGTATGGGCGCAAATAACAACGCAGAAGCATCGACAGGAAGCGAAAGTGAAGCTGACCCAGTCGCGAGCAAGTCGACCAAAGAGCTGAAAAGAGAATCGGTCAAATTAATGGAAAAGACTGATAAAGAACTTCAAGAGTTGAAAAAAGACATTAAAGAAACCAAGTCAAAGCACAAAACTCTACTCAGACAAATGATGAGCACTATGAAGAAAGCCGCAAAGAAATCCGCATCTGTCACCAAGAAGTTGGGAAGGAAAGCCTCGAGCACCATCATGAAATTCATGGACAAAATGAACACGTCAGTGAGGGCGTACTCGAAAAAGTTGAGGGAAAAGAGAGAAGAGAAGAAAGAAGAAAAAGGCGATAAGAAAATGAGCAAAAAGAAGTCATCAAAGAAGTCATCGAAGAAAATGTCGAAGAAAATGTCGAAGAAAGAGGAGAAGGCGGACTCCAAAGGGGCTGGAGACGCCTCAAATGAAGCCGACTCAGTGACAACTTCCTTTTAATTCTGATCAAAAAAATTCTATTTAAATTGTGACATTTTTTGGAAATAATGGTAATTGAAAATGTATTTTTCGATATTAAAAGAGTAAAAACATCTGCTCAATATTGCACTCAAAGTCTCGGAAAAGTATTTTTTTATCAAAGCGTAGCAGAAGTTTTTAGTATAACAAAATAAAATAAAAATAAAAATTGCTTTTTATACATCTTTAATAGCTGCGCAAATTTAAGTCGTGGATCTCAGGCAGCAACAAAACAAAAGGTTTAGCCTTTTGGAGGAGTTGCCTTCAGTCGATGTCTAAATAGTTTCCTTGAAACCAGAACTGAATGTATACAAATCTGTTTACTAAAAATGGGAAAAAATATGAGATTCTTAATTTGTTTTGTTTTCCGGTAGAAGATAAATTCCCAGATTGCTGGGATGAGAGAGGGGAGGAGGGGGAGGGTCGATGAAGGGGATCGAATCAGGTCGTTTGTCTTTGGGCATTTTTAGTAGGGGGTGTTGAGGGGTGGAAGAAGGGTTGCATAGTTGCGCTGGTGTGGCCATTGGAATAAACGGACCTGACGTTTGAATGGCCGGACTGGTGGGCAGGTCTCTTATAGTGTCGTAAAAGTCTTCGGTAGCTTCGTGAGAGTAGTGTTGTGTTGAGGGATGGTGATGGAGGAGGGGCATGTAAGATTGTGGGAGAATTTTCTGGGAGAGGAGAGGGTGAGACAAAGGGTTGAAGTTGGGTGCATGGATCGTAGCTGAGTGTGGAGTGGGTGGAAGGTGAGGCAGAGTTTGTGATTGTAGTCGATAGGTGGATAGGTTGGGTGGGAGGGAGGTGCAAATGGTGCTGCTGGTTAGAGGGGTGTGGCTTTGAACGTTGTAGGAGTTTTCTTGACTGATGGGTTGTCGTTTGAAGGCGACGTTCTCAGTCATCAGGAGGTTCGAGGAGGCGTAGTGGAGGTTGCCATGCACCGCTGAAGGAGGTCGTATGTAGTCCCTTACTGCCGGGTGGTGGTGGAGTAGTTTTCAACTAATTTGAAAATTTTAAGTTAAAAAAAGATAAGGTTAACCTGTTTAGGAGTTGTAATTGATAAAGAGAAAAAGATGAAGTGATGGTGAGTTAATTTGTATGGTGGGTGTTTTGTGAGGGAAGAGCAGTAAGAGTGGAAGTGAGGTCTGGCCTTATGTGGGATGGGCATACACTCACACGTGTCTTGTTGTGTGAAGTGGATTTTTCTTCGGGTTGAGCAAATGTAGATGAGAAAAATGACCAAGAGAAGACCAAAAAGACTGGCTACTATTATAATGGTGATCAGCATGCCTGGATGGATGGATGGATGGATGGTTGCATGGATGTATGAATGGATGGATGGATGCATGCATGGATGTATGCATGCATGGATGGATGGTTGCATGGATGTATGCATGGATGGATAGATGGTTGCATGGATGTATGCATGGATGGATGGATGGATGGATGGATGTATGCATGGATGGATGGATGGTTGCATGGATGTATGCATGGATGGATGGATGGTTGCATGGATGTATGCATGGATGGATGGATGGTTGCATGGATGTATGCATGGATGAATGGATGGTTGCATGGATGTATGCATGGATGGATGGATGGTTGCATGGATGTATGCATGGATGGATGAATGGTTGCATGGATGTATGCATGGATGGATGGATGGTTGCATGGATGTATGCATGGATGGATGGATGGTTGCATGGATGGATGCATAGATGGATGCATGGATGGTTGCATGGATGTATGCATGGATGGATGGATAGATGCATGGATGGATGGACATATAGGTAGGGAAATAATTGGAATAAGTGGAAACGTGGCGCCTATTTAAAAAAAAACATTAAAAAATAAAAATTTTACTTACTCGATTTGTTGAAATCAACAGTGACTGTAGGCTGGGTAGTTAGACGGTTAGTTGGTACTGTGGTGACAACTGTGGTAACAGTGGTAGTATCTTCCTCGATCCAATCTTCTTCAGAAAGTATAAAGAACTTAGGCGTCGTGTAAATACCATCCAGCCGTGGTTGATTACTGGCGCATATGCCGGTAAGTGAAGATTCGTCGAAAAAACACGTGAAGAGGACTGAAAGGCTGTAGTGACTGCCGTTGACACTGGCTTCAGAAACGGTGTGTGTGAGTGTGAAAGGTTCTTTCGGGTCTTTAGTCTCTTCAATATCGTCTGAGTCATTTCTCTTCCACGAAGGCATCGCTTTGCAGTAGCTGGGCTTGGAGACTAGAGGGCAGTGAACTGAGAAGGTTTGACCAATCTTCACGTTAATCTCCGTCCCTGTTCTCTCCGCGCCTTCAACCTTCACCACACAGTGCATCTTTGTGTGATCTATGTTGGTTTGTGACGTAGTCAAACACACACACACACACACACACACACACACACACACACACACACACACACACACACACACACACACACACACACACACACACACACACACACACACACACACACACACACACACACACACACACACACACACACACACACACACACACACACACACACACACACACACACACACACACACACACACACACACACACACACACACACACACACACACACACACACACACACACACACACACACACACACACACACACACACACACACACACACACACACACACACACACACACACACACACACACACACACACACACACACACACACACACACACACACACACACACACACACACACACACACACACACACACACACACACACACACACACACACACACACACACACACACACACACACACACACACACACACACACACACACACACACACACACACACACACACACACACACACACACAAACACACACACACCTGAAACGATGATGGCAGCACAGGGTCTATTGCTCTTCATGTCATCTTTCACACACGTGTACAAGCCAGCGTCGGTGATGGCAGCATTCAGCAGGACCAGACTGCTCCTCACCCCTCCCTCTCCCTCAGGAATCACGAACTTGCCTACATGCCTTTTAGAATGAAAAAAAATAATTATAATAAAATATGTTGATACAAATAGTATTTTTTTATTTCTAATAATCAATAAGAATAATAATATATTAATGCAATTAGTCTTTTATATTTCAAATAAAATTATTATTTTCTAATAAGGATAATACTATTATAGCACTAACACAATATTATACTAATAATACTACTGATAAATTACATCGTATTAATAATATTAACATAGAATTATTATTGGCTTCTAATCGAAGAATGATATTATTCAATTATGAGTCATTACTTCCTGTTCATGTTGAATCCATCAAAAATTGGCACTGTGCCAAGATCTCCCTTGCGCCACACTATGGTGTCCTTCACGGGCGTGCATTTCAGTGTTACGTTCCTTCCTACCCCCACGACTGAGTTCAGGGGACTGTGACCTTGAGCCCTGAGTCGTCCTTGGGGTCCAGTTGGTAATATGTTTAAAAGGGTGGAGGGGATGGGAAGGAAGGAGGGTGGGTGATTGGGTAGCCGGGTATATCTAATGTGTCGAAAATAATTTTGGTTTTTTTCCCACTATTGAGGGTCCAGTTGTTATGTGTTTAATAGGGGAGGGGGATATTTGGATGCTCGGGTAAAATTTTAGATTTCAAAAATTATCTTTTTGTGTTTTTCTCCCCTATTAAAGGGAGCTATCAAAATTAACTCATTTTACTTTTTTTATAAAACCCATTAAAATCATAAAACCATTCCAAACATTCTCACTCACCAGCTCGTAGCAACAAAAGCAACAAAATAAAGTTCTTGAACATTTTTGATGTTATTCCGTCTCCAGAAAAGACGAAATTTACTCATTAAAGCACTGTATAACGCGCTAAACACAGTGAAACTCAAAAGACTACAGTTGAACCTCCTTGAAATAGTTTCATCGCTTCTTCACATTGGACCAAAATGTGTCTCTTTCAAGACACATTTATTGCTAGAAAGAAGGTTTCGAGACTTGAAAGCATCCGGCAGTGTAATTGAGGTGTAATCATGTACGTCATCAAGAGGCCCCTTTTGAGGAATTGCTTGGTAATAATATTTAGTAACAAAAGTAGCAGTAATGTTCGGAGCTAAAGTCTACATAGAAGACTTTTCAAAGATTTTCTTCAAAAACAAAGTGAAAAAGTATAAAACTGGTTTGTCTTTCTTCAGATAGATTAAAGTTTATCTTTTAATTTATATTGAAAAACGAGTTCAAGAGCTCGCTCTGATGAATATCCTAGTAATAATTCGGAACTAAGGTGTAAATTAGAAAATAGAGTGATAGAGAACATCTATAAATATTCTAAAAATGTTTCTGCAAAAATAGAGTAAAAAATTAAAAAAACTGTTTTGCATTTCTTTGGATAAATCAAAATTTAACTATGTTTAAAATAATGTTGGTTGTCTATGAGAAGACCTACACCAATAAATATACACCAACCAATTTTAAAAAAGTATATAAAAAATAATAATAGACTTATTATTTTATTAGTACTAAAAGTACTAGTAGTATTAATAGTAGTACTAGTAGTAGGAATATTAATAATAGTACTAGTAGTATTAGTAGTACTAGTAGTACTAGTAGTATTAATAATAGTACTAGTAGTATCAATAATAGTACTACTAGTAGTATTATTAATAATAGTACCAGTATTAGTAGTACTAGTATTATTAATAATAGTACCAGTACTAGTAGTACTATTAGTATTAATAATAGTACTAGTAGTATCAATAATAGTACTACTAGTAGTATTATTAATAATAGTACCAGTAGTAGTAGTACTAGTATTATTAATAATAGTACCAGTAGTAGTAGTACTAGTATTATTAATAATAGTACCAGTAGTAGTAATACT
>OX030963.1:4703157-4733157 GCA_943735955.1 Piscicola geometra
AGAGTGTACATGAAGGAATGAGAGATGAGTGGAAGGAGGGGAGTGTACATAAAGGCAGCCTGGAGCACTGCAACATCTGCTCTTTCTTGTGCTAACACATCACTGAGGCATTCTAAGATAAGTCAACATCTCTCTGCACACATCCTTCAAGCACGTACATCCTTTAGCACACACATAGGCACACAGACATACAAAAACACACAGACACATACAGAAACAGACAAGCACATACACAAACACATTAATATATACACAAATACATAAATATATACACAAACACATACATATATACACACAAATGCACACAAACACAAACAAACACACAGATAAACCAGCAACCAAATTCCAAGTGTTTCCAAGACTATTGGAGTAAGAATCGTGAATGAAAAGGGTTTGGGAAGAAGGGTGGTGATGATGATATTTGAAGAAGATTGGTGCTGATGATAGTTAGAAGAGGGTGGTGCTGATGATAGTTGGAAGAGGGTGGTGCTGATGATAGTTGGAAGAGGGTGGTGCTGATGATAGTTGGAAGAGGGTGGTGCTGATGATAGTTGGAAGAGGGTGGTGCTGATGATAGTGAAGGGAGAAGTGCAAGACCAACTGAAAAGTTCTGAGCAAATAATGACACTCTTAACCCGTGCCTGTTTGCTCTCCCATTACCTAGCTTAACTGGTCTGGTAGTAGTAGTAGTAGTAGTAGTAGTAGTAGTAGTAGTAGTAGTAGTAGTAGTAGTAGTAGTAGTAGTAGTAGTAGTAGTAGTAGTAGTAGTAGTAGTAGTAGTAGTAGTAGTAGTAGTAGTAGTAGTAGTAGTAGTAGTAGTAGTAGTAGTAGTAGTAGTAGTAGTAGTAGTAGTAGTAGTAGTAGTAGTAGTAGTAGTAGTAGGGGGAACGGACAAAAAGCCTCTCGGAGAAAAAGCCTTCGGATAAAATACCTTCTACAAAAAGCCTCCCGGAAAAAAAACCTCTTGGAGAAAAAGCCTCTCGGAGAAAAAGCCTCCTTGTTGATATTTTAGTATAAATAAAACGGACTTTTTATATAAAAAACGGATTTTTTTGTAGATTCGTTTCACAATTTTGAACAAATAAAACGGACTATATTTTTTTAAAATACATACCTAAAACGATTTATCAAATACAATACAAATTATTGGTAAACGGATAAAAAGTCTTCAGGATAAAAAGTCTTCAGGATAAAAAGTCTTCAGGATAAAAAGTCTTCAGAATAAAAAGTCTTCAGGATAAAAAGTCTTCAGGATAAAAGTCTTCAGGATAAAAAGTCTTCAGAAAAAAAAGTCTTCGGAATAAAAAGTCTTCAGGATAAAAAGTCTTTAGGATAAAAAGTCTTCAGAAAAAAAAGTCTTCGGAATAAAAAGCCTTCAGGATAAAAAGTCTTCAGAAAAAAAAGTCTTCGGAATAAAAAGCCTTCAGGATAAAAAGTCTTCAGGATAAAAAGTCTTCAGAATAAAAAGTCTTCAGGATAAAAAGTCATCAGAATACAAAGTCTTCAGTATAAAATATCTTCAGGATAAAGTTTTCAGGATAAAAAGTCTTTAGAAAAAAAGTTCTCAGGATAAAAAACCTTCAGGATAAAAAGTCTTCAGGATAAAAAGTCTTCAGAACAAAAAGTCTTCAGGATAAAAGGTCTTCAGGATAAAAGGTCTTCAGGATAAAACTCTTCAGAGAAAAAATCTTCAAAAATTTATTTTCAAGAAAAAATAATCACGATCGAGAACCAGCAAAAAACTTAATGATTAAATTGAGGAATCAACAACCCAGTCAAAATTATTCAAATGCTATTTTCAGACTGAAAAAAAAGTGAGCAAACATTAGATGAAAGTATGAAATTTCAATCTTTTAGTTTTAAGGATCACGTATTCTTCCTTAAACATTATTTCCTTATGGTTAAAGTGACGAAACAACAACAGCCAAGTCAAATTTATTCAAAGGCTATTTCGTGATTGAACGAAAAATTTATAGCAAAAATTAGATAAAAGTATCACATTTTATTCTTTAAGTTTTAAGGATCACGTATTAATCACGTATTTTTCCTTAAAATTTAATTTTTTGAAGATTTTTATTCTGAAAACTTTTAACTCTGAAGACTTTTTATTCTGAAGACTTTTTATCCTGAAGACTTTTTATCCTGAAGACTTTTTATTCTGAAGACTTTTTATCATGAAGACTTTTTATCCTGAAGACTTTTTATCCTGAAGACTTTTTATCCTGAAGACTTTTTATTCTGAAGACTTTTTATCATGAAGACTTTTTATCCTGAAGACTTTTTATCCTGAAGACTTTTTATCCTGAAGACTTTTTATCCTAAAGACTTTTTATCCTGAAGACTTTTTATCCTGAAGACTTTTTATCCTGAAGACTTTTTATCCTGAAGACTTTTTATCCTGAAGACTTTTTATCCTGAAGACTTTTTATCCTGAAGACTTTTTATCCTGAAGACTTTTTATCCTGAAGACTTTTTATCCTGAAGACTTTTTATCCTGAAGACTTTTTATCCTGAAGACTTTTTATCCTGAAGACTTTTTATCCTGAAGACTTTTTATCCTGAAGACTTTTTATCCTGAAGACTTTTTATCCTGAAGACTTTTTATCCTGAAGACTTTTTATCCTGAAGACTTTTTATCCTGAAGACTTTTTATCCTGAAGACTTTTTATCTTGAAGACTTTTTATCCTGAAAACTTTTTATTCTGAAGACTTTTTATCCGTTTACCAATAATTTTTATTGTATTTGATAAATTAAAGTTCGTTTTAATTATGTATTTTTTAAAAATATAGTCCGTTTTATTTATTTAAAATTGTGAAACAAATCTATTAAAAAAATAAAGTCCGTTATAGTTATAATTATAGTTCGTTTTAATTATGTAATTTAAAAAAATATAGTTTGTTTTATTTATTTAAAATTGTGATACGAATTTATAAAAAAATCCGTTTTTTAAAAAAAAAGTCCGTTTTATTTATACTAAAACATTAACAAAGAGGCTTTTTCTCCGAGAAACTTTTTCTCCAAGAGGTTTTTTTTCCAAGAGACTTTTTCTCCAAGAGGTTTTTTTTCCGGGAGGCTTTTTGTAGAAGGTATTTTATCCGAAGGCTTTTTCTCCGAGAGGCTTTTTATCCTACATCCGTAGTAGTAGTAGTAGTAGTAGTAGTAGTAGTAGTAGTAGTAGTAGTAGTAGTAGTAGTAGTAGTAGTAGTAGTAGTAGTAGTAGTAGTAGTAGTAGTAGTAGTAGTAGTAGTAGTAGTAGTAGTAGTAGTAGTAGTAGTAGTAGTAGTAGTAGTAGTAGTAGTAGTAGTAGTAGTAGTAGTAGTAGTAGTAGTAGTAGTAGTAGTAGTAGTAGTAGTAGTAGTAGTAGTAGTAGTAGTAGTAGTAGTAGTAGTAGTAGTAGTAGTAGTAGTAGTAGTAGTAGTAGTAGTAGTAGTAGTAGTAGTAGTAGTAGTAGTAGTAGTAGTAGTAGTAGTAGTAGTAGTAGTAGTAGTAGTAGTAGTAGTAGTAGTAGTAGTAGTAGTAGTAGTAGTAGTAGTAGTAGTAGTAGTAGTAGTAGTAGTAGTAGTAGTAGTAGTAGTAGTAGTAGTAGTAGTAGTAGTAGTAGTAGTAGTAGTAGTAGTAGTAGTAGTAGTAGTAGTAGTAGTAGTAGTAGTAGTAGTAGTAGTAGTAGTAGTAGTCGTAGTAGTAGTAGTAGTAGTAGTAGTAGTAGTAGTAGTAGTAGTAGTAGTAGTAGTAGTAGTCGTAGTAGTAGTAGTAGTAGTAGTAGTAGTAGTAGTAGTAGTAGTAGTAGTAGTAGTAGTAGTAGTAGTAGTAGTAGTAGTAGTAGTAGTAGTAGTAGTATTAATATTATTATTATTATTATTATTATTATTAGTAGTAGTAGTAGTAGTAGTAGTAGTAGTACTAGTAGTAGTAGTAGTAGTAGAAGTAGTAGTAGTAGTAGTAGTAGTAGTAGTAGTAGTAGTAGTCGTGGTGGTGGTGGTGGTAGTAGTAGTAGTGGAGGCCTGATGCTTTGAAGTGTGACCTTGTTAACGCCAGATTGAACTGAGCTCTTTAATGAAAGAAATCACTTTTGTGTTCAGAGTTGAAAGGTTGCAAATGATGTTCATTGTGATAATGACGATGGTGATGGTGATGATGATGGTGGTGATGATGATGATGGTGGTGATGATGATGATGGTGATGGTGGTGATGATGATATTCATGATATTTTTGGTGATAATGAGAATGATTACGATGGTGATGATGATGATGATGGAAATGATTATAAATATGAAAGAGGGTGAGGTGGGAAAAACCAAGGAATAAGGTGGTAATGGTGAGAATGATGGTGTTAGGAAGGGTAGCACGAACTTGATGCTCCAATTATCGACTTCAGTGTTTTAACTTCTCACGCACACTCACACACACAAACACACACAGACACACCTACACACACACACACACACACACACACACACACACACACACACACACACACACACACACACACACACACACCCATACACACAAAGACACACACACACCCACACACACACCCACACACACACACACACACACACACACACACACACACACACACACACACACACACACACACACACACACACACACACACACACACACACACACACACACACACACACACATACACACACACACACACACACACACACACACACACAAACTTGTAGCAGTGGTGGAGATGCTGTTTACAACAAAGTAAATATCTTCAGAAAGGTTTGCGTCATCATACTTACGTCATCAACATGCAGATGTGACGTCACGAAGCTGTGCTCTATTGTTTCCATGGCGCCCTAGAAGTGGAAAGAAGGAGGGGAAAAAGAGAGAAAAAAAGAAACAAAAAAATTATTTTTAAAAAAAGTGTAAATAAAAGAATAGTAAAGAAGACGAAAAGAAGATAGAGGGAACAAAAAAAAAAGAAATTGGTTTAAGAAAGGCATCAAGTGATTTGTTAGAGATCCGCTTGCTTATCTGCTTGAGATCTTCCACTGACACTTTGGCTACGTTCTGCTGAGAGGTGAGGAATCAATGGGGAAATGGAGACTTGAGACGTGAATTAGAGAATGGAAATGGAAGGAGAAAGATGGAGGGAAGGTGAAGGGTGTGGTTAACGAACATCATCAACCGCATCACAACACTGATTTCACATCCAGCATATTAACACTTCCACAACAACTAAAAAGAAAAAACAAAAACACTATAAAAAACAACCTCCACGATAACCACAACAGCATCTAAAGCAACAAAAATTCATAAATGGCTGTGTTACACCACGGCTTCACTAATGAAAGAATTCGTTGTAATTTGTAACAATTTGTTAACAACAAATAACTGAAGATTCACTCACTCTACCACCACTCCAACAACCCTCCACACCAGCTTTGCACCACCAGCACACTATTGTCACACACTTCACCACCAAAAAAACCAACAACCAACCACAACCAGCAACCACAACCAACCACAACCAACCACCAGCGACCACCACCAACCACCAGCAACCACCACCAACCACCACCAACCAACAACCAACCACCACCAACCACAACCAACCACCAACAACCAACCAACAACCACCAGCAACCACCACCAACCACCAGCAACCCCTCTAATCACTTCCTAATGCCTCCACAGTGACAACGTTGACACCGATTGGAGGCAATTGACCAGAAAGTAATGTCGTTTTTTGGCAACAATTTCATCCGACTGAGTCGAATTCCCTTCTCAAGATGAAGTTTCAAGAATGCTTTGCAGTAATAAATGACAATAGTGATAATATTGGAAATTTATAATACTACTAATTACTATAATACTAATTTGTTGGCCATGTCTCAAAACTATTAGCAGTCTACTTGCATATTCTTCAACCCTGCGGTTTCCAGTTTTTAGATATGTCTAACTCAGCTTTGGCATATGTCTAACTCAGTCTAAATTTCAAAAGTTTTCTAACTTTTAACTTCATATAAAAGTATGCATATATCGTACTTATCCATGATTACTTACAAATCGTACTTATCAATGTTTACTTACATATCGCACTTATCAATGTTTACTTACAAATCGTACTTATCAATGTTTACTTACAAATCGTACTTATCAATGTTTACTTACATATCGTACTTATCAATGTTTACTTACATATCGCACTTATCAATGTTTACTTACATATCGTACTTATCAATGGTTACTTACATATCGCACTTATCAATGGTTACTTACATATCGTACTTATCAATGGTTACTTACATATCGCACTTGTCAATGTTTACTTACAAATCGTACTTATCAATGTTTACTTACATATCGCACTTATCAATGTTTACTTACATATCGTACTTATCAATGGTTACTTACATATCGCACTTGTCAATGTTTACTTACATATCGTACTTATCAATGTTTACTTACATATCGTACTTATCAATGTTTACTTACATATCGCACTTGTCAATGTTTACTTACATATCGTACTTATCAATGTTTACTTACATATCGTACTTATCAATGTTTACTTACATATCGTACTTATCAATGTTTACTTACATATCGTACTTATCAATGTTTACTTACATATCGTACTTATCAATGTTTACTTACATATCGTACTTATCAATGTTTACTTACATATCGTACTTATCAATGTTTACTTACATATCGTACTTATCAATGTTTACTTACATATCGTACTTATCAATGTTTACTTACATATCGTACTTATCCATGTTTACTTACATAGTGCTTGCTTCCCTATTATAGTACTAGTAATAGTACTATGCAGTCAAATAATGTAATAATTTTTACAAGCATAACGTCTTTAAAAAAATGAAGTCAAAGAACCTTAAGACCCTTCAAGAATATTACAACAGACTTGAAGTTGTTTTCTATCGATCACTCCACACAAGCATCCCTGCATTCCACAGTGCCAGTTTGCAGGCGACACAGGTCTCCAGAGACCGACTGTGGATGCATCAGAATTCATTGCGACGGCATGAAACACATTAGAATGCCAGACAATAAGCCACAATGGAGAGTAACACAGCACAGCCTTTACAAGGGGAGTCTTGCAAAGCAGGCAGACCACTTTTGAATGGGTTGGTTCAGGGACCAGTTCAGACATGAATGCATGCCAACATGCACAGTGCCTTTAATTTTTTTTTTGGTAACGCCAGTTAAGGAAAGTTTAGTGTTGAATTTAAATTTATTTAAATGTGTGTATGGAGGTTTTTCACATGTGTTTTAACCCACAAACACAATTTAAACTGTCGTAAAATTCATATTTTGCATAAATGCAAACTGAAATTTTGTTTTCGGTAATCTTTTACAACAATACTTCTATAAAGATATATACAATTTTATATATATACATAACTGGCGAGCTTCTATATACTTGAAGCGTTGTATAAAATATATACAATAAATAGTATATTATATATATATATAATGCATCTAGAGTATAAAAGGGGCGACGTGCGTCACAGCTTCTAGCACTGCAACTATCAAGGATTAAGAATCGTTCAATCAATCAATAAATTTATATAGCACCTAATAAATAATTTAAGAATCCCTCTATCTGAAGTGACAAAGGTGTCAAAACGACTCTTTCTTATTTTAAAACAGGTTTAAGGTGAAAGAAACGCCAATGGGACGGAAGGAAGTGAGTGGTTTGGGAGGCGACCGAAGGAATGGCTGGATGAAGATTTTAAATTTCTTCAAAGCCACCAAAAACCTGGGAAAGGAGTCTAAAGCCTTCAAACCCTTTGAGCACGAAAAGGAAAATGTAGTTGAGTTTCAGCATTCAGGCACACGACACACTCTCACCACTGCTAAAACTCCGACCAATACAGCATGGGGCTTAACACCAGCTACAAATATCTCCGCCAGTGCAGCAGCTAAAAGGCCTAGAAGATCCGTCAGTTTCAGTCGACAAAATGAGACTTCTCCAGTGAAACTCAATGTGGCCAGGAAAGTGCAAAACTGCAGCCAAAACGACGTATTTTCAAAGAGAAATTTGCTGGAGTCAAGAAACAAGAGTAACAGGGCAACAATGAAAAGAATACTGCCAACTAACACATTGCCAACCACCAATCTGCCAACCAACAGCTTCCCGTGCCCATACAACACTCTGCAGCCCATAAAAACAAGAAATTTCAGAAAACCAAAATGTTTTGAAGATTTATACTTCAATAACTACAACAGCAATGAATACAACAATAACAGCAACTACAAAAACAACAACACAAACAAAAACATCAACAATACATACCTTGGAAATCTTCAACACAAGTCAATACTCGTTACAACTTCCACCCACCGCAACATCCTCCCTTCAACCTCCCTGCACAACAACGACAACATTGCAGGAAAGAGTCTTGGTGCTTATGATAGTAGTGGCAAACACTTACACTGCTGTTCTTCCACAAGAAGTCTGAATAGAAACTGTAAGAAAGAAAGAAGTAACTACAACTACAACAACATCCACAACAACACTTCCAACAACATAAATAACTATAACAACACTTTCAACAACATCTATGAAAATTGTAATAATATGAGAAACAAAACAAAAAACAGCAACAAAAAAAATGTTGGCAACAACCGAAAATTTTTTAACAACAACAACAACAGTTGCATTAAATGTGACAACAACAAATCATCTCACTTCGCACATAGCCTCAAACATCATCATCAACACACAAACAACCAACATCATCATCATCAACACACAAACGATCATCATCATCATCATCCTCATCAACATCATCATCCTCATCATCATCAACAGCACCAGACGTTGTTTCAAAAATGCCATCTCATTACAGATAGAGAAGTTGATAGTAATGGTTTCACGGGTAGTTGTAGTGGTGAAGTTGGTGATAGTTGTAGTTGTGGGTGTGGTGGTAGTAGTAGTAGTAGTAGTAGTAGTTCTATTGTTAGTGGTGGTAGTAGTAGAAGTGATAGTAGTTGTAGTTGTGGTGATGGTTGTAGTTTTGATGACTGCAAGATATCAATTGAAGAGGAGTATGTTGAGTTGGCTGTTAAAGAAGAGGTCTCAAGGGATCAGATACTGCGTCGACAACTACTGCAACAACCACAACAACTACTGCAACAACCACAACAACTACTGCAACAACCACAACAACAACTAGAACAACTTTTCAAGCTCATTCTACAAAAGAATCAACAAAACAAACAACAATATAACCAACCACACAAACATGCACATAACCAACCACACAAACAAGCACATAACCAACCACACAAACAAGCACATAACCAACCACACAAACAAGCACATAACCAACCATACAAACAACAAAACAATCAAAATCACAACCAACCACACAACCTACCAAATAAACAACCACACAACCTATCAAATAAACAACAACCACCACGATCTCATAACACACACGACCAACTTTTTTTCAATTTTATAATGGCTCACAACCAATTCAACAACTGTGGTAATCTTGGAAGCGATGTCGTGGAAGATGAAAACGGTCACAACGGAAGCCATGGAAGTTTTGATTTAAGGGTGAAAAAACTATCCGAAAAATTATTGGTCAGAAAAAGTTCTGAAAAGGCTTCAATGCTTTATAAGGAAGTTTGTGTTGTAAAAGATGGTGATGATGGAAGTGGTAACGATAATGATGCTGAAGGTGTTTATAGAGACGGTGATGGAACTGGTGATGATGATGATGATGAAAATGAAGATGGTTATAGAAATGTTGATAATGTTTACGATACGCCAGCCACACCAACCACATCAACCAAACTAAATTCACAAACCACAACAACCATACCAGCCACACCAGCCACACCAGCCACCAAAGGCCTCGCAGCACTCACACCAATACACTCAACAGCGACTACATCATCGCCTAGAAGCGTGTGGATGTCGCTTTGTGGCACATTCAACAAAACTTCAACGCCGAAAAACTTCTCGAGTGTTGCTGAGACCGACAACAACAACAACAACAACAACAACAACAACAACAACAACAACAACAACAACAACAACACGATAAACAACTACAACTCAACATTTCACAGAATTTCATATAGCTTTGGCAGCAGCTGTAGTAACAACAGCAACAACAACAACAACAACAACAACAACAACAACAACAACAACAGTAACAACAACAACAACAACACTTCACACAACAAAAGTAGCCTCGTTAGAATGCAACTAAATGAAGTTTCAGATCTTGAATCGATGCTGGTTCATGATGACGGAGAGAGAGATGCATTTGATGATGATGATGATGATGATGATGGGGGTGGTGATGATGGTGATGGTGATAATGATGATGCAGAAGGAAGTGGTGATAATGATCATTATGATGTCAACATGGATGCTACTTACTGGGGTGGCGATGATGATAATGATGCTGCGGATAGTGATGATGATGACAGTGTCATGGAGGGGTTGTACAGTAATGGTGGTGTTCATGGAGATTCTGATGAGATTTTCTTTGTAGAAAATGTTCCATCAAAGATGAAGGTGGATTTCAACAACAATATGTTGCCCTCGCTTAATGATTGGCAAGGGGCTTCCAATAGTGAAAACTACGCGAACGTCAACAATTATGACAACCAAAATAACTACAGCTACCCCATCTTCAACAATCCAAACCCCTGCAACCCCAACTACCACAAAAACAACCCCATCAACCACAACAACCTCAATGAATACAAAAATCCCAAAAACAAGGGTGATGCCTGCAAGGATGCGTCATGGGATGACAGGACGTTTGACGTCGTCTGATTGGATGACGTCAGCACGTGATATAACCTTCAAATACATTTAATTTTTAATAACAACAATTTTATAATTTTTTTTTATCATGTCCATTTTTGATAATCTTTTTTATTCAAATAATTCTAATGGTGGGTCATAATATTACCCATGATGTCATTATCATCACATTTTATGTTTTTCTATTTTTTCTGTCAATAAAATACAACAAAAAACGTGTAATACCAAACTTTTGGAAATACAATTTTGCAAAGTTCAAAGCGAATGGAAAAAGAAAATTTACTTAGACTATATGTAGCAACCACCACGACGCTATGCTAATTAGCTTTAACCGGGGAATTTTTATGAATGATAGTCATCGTATAAAACTAAATAACTTTAACTTATTAATGTTTTGACTAACGCCAATTTATAATTTTAAGGTTGAAAAATGAATTTTCTTTTCAATGAATATAATTTTAATAATAAAAAAACTAAATAACAATTTTAAAAGCGATAACTAGTTTTACACTATGTTATCCACAGTTTGGGCACCAGCATATTTTAAAGTTTTTCAAGTTGCTCTCTCAAAAAAGATAGTATAAAAAGAAATTAAACATTTTAAAAACTTCTTCAAAAGTTCTATAAAATATGTCAAAAGATATTAAATTTGATGAGCAGGGAATGAATTATAATGTTTTTAGAGAGAGGTGAAAGGTTTTTATTAAAACTCTCTAAAATCAGCAACATATTTTAAAAGATTGAATTATATTTTGAAAATATATTTCATTTTCTTCAAAATTATACTAAAATCATTGAGTTAAACCTATTTTTGAGCCCTCAAGACCACATAATACATACCCACTACACTTATCGCCTGTCATTTAGGAGTTTTAGGTTCTTTCTTGATAACTAAAAGTGCATGCGTAAAAGCTCGCTACACGCCATTTTGTCTCCTAATTTAATTCACATTCAAATAAAGCATATAAAAACATGAATTAAAAAATATGATAATTAAAATTGTAAATCAAAATTGGAAAGTCAACTTTGAAATGATTTTCTGACGCTTTTGACTCTCTAAATGCCTATAAAGTTTAGACTCGAAAAGGGTTTCGGATTAGGATTTTATACGATTTTTTGTTCTTGTTTTTGCCCTTTTTTCATGTAAAAAATAAAATGCCAAAAATGTTTTTATTATCTTAAATAGGATAAAAAACATTCAAATCATTCAAATTTATCATGCTGGCGTCATGAACGAGACGCAAAAGCACTACTAAGTTACTTTTTCATTTAAGTTGTCAAAATAAGCTTTTAATTTAATTTGTTAATTTGAATGTTAATTCATAAAAAAAAGTTTCATCAATATATGAGAGATATTGAAAAATTATAGTGAAAAAGTTAGAATCTTAAAGCCTGGTCCATGAAACGCATATTTATTCACGCCAAACAGCGTTGTACGTAATTCTCTTGAAAGTTCAACTTATTCGAGTTTAAAAGCTAAATAACTTTGGAACCCATTGGAATATTGAAAAAATAAAAACAGATTCACAATCGGCAAATAAAAATCTCCTAAATGTATATTTATTTTTTTGAAATTGACAATTTTGAAAAATCCGTGGTGGTTGCTAACTATATGAAACCTGGCTGCATAAGGACGAAGAAAAATTTTTTTAAATAAAAAAGTTATTCTAATTTTACCATATACCTATAGTATACTATACATATATGAATTGTACTAATTCTTTTGAAAAATTGTATTTTTATGCAGTTAAACGCCACATAATGTGAATTACATGTGATAAAGCTGTAGTTTGCTTTTAGCTCTGCTCGAAAGTTTGAATGTTACCATCAGTTCTATTGAGTTATTAATACTTTTATTTCATTTTAGATATTTTTATATAGTTTAATCGAATAATTTGAAACAATTAATCAATTTTTAAATCTTGAATCTAAACTTTAAAGTATGAAAGGGAAAGTTACACAATCTTCTGGTCACTTGACAATGTAAAACTATGCATACCTCATATCCTTTATTGAGCTAAACTGTAAAGCAACATGGCCGATTATTCACGCCAATATGCCAGCTTCCGAAGCAACATCCCACAGAAGAAGGTACATTCAGTTTAAGAAAAGACTAATGATCAATAGATTAATGATTAATCAACTGATGAAATTAATTAATTAAAAACTTTAAAATTAATTAATTAAAAACTTTCTAATTAATTAATTAAAAAACTTTCCAATTAATTAATTAAAAACTTTCCAATTAATTAATTAAAAACTTTCCAATTAATTAATTAAAAACTTACCAATTAAGTAATTAAAAACTTTCCAATTAAGTAATTAAAAACTTTCCAATTAAGTAATTAAAAACTCTCCAATTAATTAATTAAAAACTTTCCAATTAATTAGTTAAAAACTTTTCAATAAATTAATTAAAAACTTTTCAATTAATTAACTAAACAATATTCAATCAATTAATTAAAACTTTCCAATCAATTAATTAAAACTTTCCAATTAATTAATTAAAACTTTCCAATTAATTAATTAAAAACTTTTCAATTAATTAATTAAAAATTTTCCAATTAATTTAAAAAAACAATTTCTCCGATCCACCCCAGGTATCTATCTCTCGATCAGTGACGTGGACTCTGTACGACGCGGGCAGCAGGGACGTCCTCTCGCCCATCATCTTCCTCCCGCCATCTTGCGGACAGGCAGACGTCTTCTTCCAACAACTTCTCAGTCTTTCCGCCTTTGGATACCGCGCCATTGCGGTTGTTTTTTTATGCTGATGGTGTTTTTGTATCTTTGTCCATCATCTTCATCATCATCATCATCATCATCATCATCATCATCATCATCATCATCATCATCATTATCATCATCATCCTGTTTTAAATTTTACCTTAAAGTTGTGTTTAAACTACTGGGAGTTATGATATTGCATCTTTGTCAAGTATTTCATCTTCATCATCATTTTGATTTATATTACTCATTAAAATTCAAATGAAACAATAGTGTCTTCAACTCAATGGACACATTTCAATGTCCAATCAAGCTTCATTCATCATCATCAAACCTCCTTCAATCATCATCAAACTTCATCCAATCATCATCATCATCATCATTCAATCAACTTTTCCAACACAGGTCGACTACCCAGTGTGCTGGTCGATCAAGAGCTTCTGTGTCTTCTTCCATCACCTCCTCGATGCCCTCCACCTCACACAGGCATCTTTCAGACTCACCACCACCCACTTTCCTCAACACCCACTCACTCATTTACTCCCGTTTTTTCTCATTCTTCTTCACTCCCTCTAAATCATCCTTCATTCTTCATCACCCTTCCATTCTGTTCTTCATTTTTCCCAATTTCACTACCACTCCACCTCTTCATCACCCTCCACCCTCCTCCCCCAACCAAGGTGCACTTATTCGGCTCGGGTCTGGGCGGCTTTCTGGCGCTCAAGTACGCTGAACACTCGAGGGGCAACCGCAGGGTCGTCTCGATCGTCCTATGCAACTCGTACACCGACTCCTCCTTCTTCTCGCCCCACTTCCCCTCCCTCCCTCCCACCCTGTTCCGATTTTGTGGCTTACTTTTTTTTAAATTTTCTCATCTTTTTATTAAACAGGGATTATTTAATACTATTATTATTTTATTTACAAAAACTATCAGAACTTATTGACTGAATTCGAACATTCACTGCTATTATTACCACTAGTCATTTCACCACCACCATCATTAACTACCACCATCAACCACTACTACCAACCACACCACCACAGACAACCAACACCATCATCCACACCACCACCATCAACCACACTTTTACTAAACGACTAATTTTTTCATCATTATCACTATCACAATCATCATTGCCATCATCATCATCACAATCATCACCCCCCTCATCAACATCATCATCACCACCAGCTTCTGGCTTCTACCTGCAGTGGTGCTGAGGCGGGCGATCAACAGAGACCTCTCCAAGAGTTGCCATGACGCCTCCATCACAGCATCCTACCACTTCACCAACATCTCCGTCTCTTTTCCTAATTGCCAATTACAATTAACAAAAATAAATAATAATTATAATTTATCATTGATAATTAGAATTGATAATTATAGGCTTTAATAAGCTGCTATTACTATATAATTTAATAATATAATAACCTATAGTAATTTAATTTGAAGATATAATAACTTTCAGTAATATAATTTAATAATATAATAACC
Organism: Piscicola geometra; assembly: GCA_943735955.1. NCBI lineage: Eukaryota > Metazoa > Annelida > Clitellata > Hirudinida > Piscicolidae > Piscicola > Piscicola geometra. The sequence goes on from OX030963.1 coordinate 4,718,164, forward strand.
TATAGTAATTTAATTTGAAGATATAATAACTTTCAGTAATATAATTTAATAATATAATAACTTTCAGTAATATAATTTAATAATATAATAAATTTTAATAATATAATAAATTATAAAAAAATATTAATAAAAATAATCAAGATAAATATAATTTTATTAAGTTCACTTATAATAATAATAATAATAATAAGAATAAATAATAATATTAAAAATAAATAAGATAATAATATAAAAAAAAAAAAAAAATAATGATATTAAAAATAAATAAAATAATAATATAAATAAATAAAATAAAAATAATCATCATCAACGCACGCCAGCTGGAGAATCTACAGCAGTCAGAGCTTTCTTCGCGACTAACGCTGCAACGATGTGTCGACTACGTACAGCCACAATACCTTAAGCATGTCAATATCATGGTGGTGGAGGTGGGTGTGGTGGTGGTGGTGGGAGGTGTGGTGGTGGTGGGTGTGGTGGTAGTGGTGGTGTGGTGGTTGGTGTGGTGTGGTGAAGTGATGGTGGGTGTGAGGTGTGTTGGAGTTTTGGTTGAGGGTTTAGTGGTGGTTGAAGGGGTGTGGTATACCAATATTCTCGTTTTCTCCCCATCCCACACCACTCCATTCCCCTCCATTCATCACAACACTTCTCCACCCTTCTACCCTTGTATCATTACACCTCTCCCACCTCATCTATGCATCACCACACCCCTTCTCATCCCCATCCATTCATTTATCGCTACACCACTCCATCCATCTATCCTAACACCTCTCCATCTATCCACACCCCCTCCCCCTCCCATCCATCCACCCCTACCCATCCACATCAACCCCCCCCCCCCGCAGACGTTGGACAGTCCACTCCAGGGCAGCGGGGCAGCAGAGGAGATGGACAAGTGTTTCCCGAGCAGTAGGAAGGCCTTGTTGAAGGATGGAGGCCTCTACCCCTTCCTCTCGAGGCCACAGCATCTCCATCTCTTTGTCCAGGTGTGTCTGTGTGTTTGTGTGTGTATGTGTGTGTGGTTGCTGTTCTTTTTGGTCTGTTTTGCGTATATGTGTGGCTGTTGTTGTTGTCTTTGGTATGTGTGTGTTGTTGTTGACTTTGGTATGTGTGGTTGTTGTTTTGAGACTTTTTGATAGGATACAAACCCTTACCTCACAATTATCATCATAATCACCCCAACACTACCCCAAAAAAGTACCCAAACTTGTATCACCACCACCAAACTATCCCACAATCAAATCACCAAAACCACAATCAAACCACAACCACACCACCAACAACCACACTACTACCAGCCACACCCTAACCACAACCACACCATACCACAACCAAACCCTAACCACAACCACACCCTAACCACAACCACACCATACCACAACCACACCATACTACAACCAAACCCTAACCACAACCACACCAGATCCACCTGAAGCAGTTCCTCACTCACCCCTCATGCCCACTCTCCCCCTCGAGTTCTCTATACAAACTCTCTCAACTCGCCAAACAACAACCACAGCTACTACAACAAAATGATTCTCATGAAAAAAAGTTTGTAGTCTCAACAAATACAACAACTACAACTACTACTGCAACCTGAGTGTAAGGACAAACGATTGTTAACTTCAACAACAACTACGACAACAACTACAACAACAACAACTTGAGTCTCATGACAAACACTTGTTAGTTTCAACAACAAAAACAACGACAACTTCTTAACTGTAACTGATAAAAGGATTCTCATTCAGAGTTATTCTAACAATGCCTTGCAGCCAAACACATCCATGCTGACTAACCTTTTACATGCATCTTCCAACTACTTCAACCATCCACCACAACACAACGACCCATTCACACCACACCACACCACAACCAACCACTATATAATACCAAACCACACCACACTACACCGCAACCAACCACTATATAATAACAAACCACACCACACCACAACCAACCACTATATAATACCAAACCACACCACACTACACCGCAACCAACCACTATATAATACCAAACCACACCACACCACAACCAACCACTATATAATACCAAACCACACCACACTACACCGCAACCAACCACTATATAATACCAAACCACACCACACCACAACCAACCACTATATAATACCAAACCACACCACACTACACCGCAACCAACCACTATATAATACCAAACCACACCACACTACATCACAACCAACCACTAATCGACCAAATAACTCATCGCTTAACCACCACACCACAATCGCCTTAGACAGTGCAGCTTCTTTCTAGTTGTTATAACATAGGGTGGCTACGGGTCCGAAACTCAACACCCGCTACCCGTTGTCATTTATATTATTAGCCTATTTAAAAGCGTTCTAAAAATGGGATCATATCCGCCAAAGCGGTGCAGACGGTGATTGGACCACACTAACTGCCACTCATCCATAGCGAAGATAAAACATGCTAATATATATATAGTTGTGAAATAAACACACAGAACTGAAACTAAAAATATAAAGCAATATTCAAAAATAACGCACAGAACAAAAAACATACAGATTATACATTAACATGGTAATATTCCAAAATAAGATGCATAGCATACAGCTTACAAAACATACAGTATATCTAGGAATATTCCAAAACAACATAAAGAATATACATAAAGTATATATAGCAATATTCCAAAATACATAGTAGTAGTAGTAGTAATAGTAGTAGTAGTAGTAGTAGTAGTAGTAGTAGTAGTAGTAGTAGTAGTAGTAGTAGTAGTAGTAGTAGTAGTAGTAGTAGTAGTAGTAGTAGTAGTAGTAGTAGTAGTAGTAGTAGTAATAGTAGTACTAGTAGCAGTAGTAGTAGTAGTAGTAGTAGTAGTAGTAGTAGTAGTAGTAGTAGTAGTAGTAGTAGGAGTAGTAGTAATAGTAGTGGTAGTAGTAGTAGTAGTATTAGTGGTAGTAGTAGTGGTATTAGCGGTAGTAGTAGTAGTAGTAGTAGTAGTAGTATAGACACAGAATATACACAGTTGTGCGAATGTGTTCCAACATTTGCCATTGTTGGCCAGCATTGTAAATGTAGGCGGAGCTAGTTAAATTCTGCACCGCTTTGGCGGATATGATCCTAAATATGTATTTATATGGTTGATTGTCTTTGTACGCTGTATTGTCGCTAAATGTTTCGTTAAATGTTCCGGCATTCAGCTTATGCAAGAGAATCTTCGAAACAATTCTTTGCTAAATGAATTTTAAGAATTTTGGTTTAAAATTTTCAAATCATGAATATGGCAAAATATTTTAACCGGTTCATAAGTTGTTATTTTAAAACTTATTTACAATCTACTTGTTACTTGTTATCATAAGGTATATATATATAAATATATATATAAATATATATATATATATATATATATATATATATATATATATATATATATATATATATATATATATATATATATATATATATATATATATATATATATATATATATATATATATATATATATATATATATATATATATATATATATATATATATATGCTTTCCGCAGAGCAAATGCTTGGAGCTTTTGTTGTTCATTTGTTTTTGTTTCAAGAGGCTTTGAATAAACGAAGAGCTTTCAGATTGCATCAATAGTAGTAATAATAATAATAATAATGATACAATACAAAACTTGCCAGTGTCTTTTTAGGGGACTTTCTCTGGATGAATGCAGTAGCAACCATTCTCCACTGACGTTGTGTCTGATAATCAGCTGAGGAGAACAGCTGCTTTGTTGGCAACTCATACTTTGGCATGATGCCCCGATGAGCGTCTGAGACGACGACAAGAACAAAATAAATGAAACTTCAACGGCAAACTTTATTGACTGCATCAGAGCTTAACTGCAGCTGCGAGGAGGTGGTGGGTGGGTGCTGTGAGGAGGGAGTGAGCAAGAAAATGAGGTGGATGGAGTGAAAGACCGAGAAGGAGGAATAAGGAAAAGGAAGAAAAGATGGAAAAGAGAAGGAGGAGGAAGATAGAATAAAGAAGAGGATGAGGGCGAAGAGGGTGTAATTTCTAGGGAGGCAGTGCAGAAGTTTCAGAAGCACAAGCGAATACAAACGTACAAACGTTTCTGTGGGCGGGTGGAGGGTGGTGGGAAGGGCGGTGGGAAGGGTGGTGGGAAGGGGGAACTAAGGAGCGTTCATTAATTGGTTAGTAGTAGTAGTAGTAGTAGTAGTAGTAGTAGTAGTAGTAGTAGTAGTAGTAGTAGTAGTAGTAGTAGTAGTAGTAGTAGTAGTAGTAGTAGTAGTAGTAGTAGTAGTAGTAGTAGTAGTAGTAGTAGTAGTAGTAGTAGTAGTAGTAGTAGTAGTAGTAGTAATGCAAGCGGTAAAAATCACGAACATGATCGTATATATGTTAGTTTGATTGATTAGCAATTCGGTGCTGTGAGTGGATGTCTGCATGCATTTCATGGATGGATGGATGGAGTGAAGGAAGGAAAGGGTGAAGAATGAGAGAGGGAGGAGAAGGAAGAAGAAAAAAAAGACGTCAAATTTTGAAAAGAAGTCGATTAATGGAAGAATGAATAGAAGGGTAGAAAGATAGATGGAAGGATGGATGGGTGTTTAGGAGTAAAAAATAGATGAATGAATAGAAGGGTAGAAAGATGGATGAATGGATAGAAGGTAGGATGAATGGATGGATAGATGGATGAATGGATTGATGGATGGAGAAAAGGATGGATGGAATTGCAGAAATCCAACTCAAGCACGGAACAATAGCACCACGATAATTAAAACGCAAATCTCAAGTGCATTAGATGATGATGATGATGATGATAAAGATGAAGATGATCCTGATGATGATGGTGTGACGGTGATGATGATGATCCTGATAATGGGCTTGGAAGGATGTAAGTTTTATAGATAATATTTCATTCAGTTGGACTGGATGGGAGAGAGCAAGTCCAACTTTTGCTTATGTTTCTGCTCCTCCGTGAACTGCAAAGAATGTGTGTTGTTGCTTAGTGTGTTGTTGCTGAATGTGTTGTTGTTGCATAATGTTGTTGTGTAGTGCTGAATGTGTTGTTGCATGATGCTGTTGTATGTAATGCATGAAGTGAGGTATCTTGCGTGCGTAAATTGTCCGCCTTGAATATGCAGATACAACAACAACAACAACTTCAACAATAAAAAAAAAGTTGTGTGCTTGAATCTGTAAAAATAACAAAAACTTCAATTTCAACAACAAAAACAAACAAAAACAACACCACCAACAAACAAACAACAACAACACCAGCAACAAACAAACAAACAACAACACCAGCAACAAACAAACAAAAACAACACCACCAACAAACAAACAAAAACAACACCAGCAACAAACAAACAAAAACAACACCACCAACAAACAAACAAATACAACACCAGCAACAAACAAACAAACAACAACACCACCAACAAACAAACAAAAACAACACCAGCAAAAAACAAACAACAAAAACAACACCACCAACCAACAAACAAAAACAACAACAGCAACAAACAAACAACAAAAACAACACCATTAACCAACAAACAACAGCAACCTGTTCCTTCAACTTGGCGAGCTGCACGGAGAGTTGCATGATGATGCTCTGGGTGTCGAGCAGTTGCAGTTGCAGGCCTCTGACGTCACTCTGTTCGGTATCATTATCATTACTCGAGAGGCTCATCGCTCTCATTCGTGGAAACCACTCCAGGTTCTTCTCCTGTGTGGTTTTTGGTGGGGGGGGGGGGGTTTGGATGGGGTGGGATGGTTTTGGGTGGGGGGGGGTTTTGGGTGAGGGGGGGGTTTTGGGTGGGGGGGGGGGGGTTTTGGGTGGGGGGGGGGGGGTTTGGGTGGGAGGGGGGGTTTTGGGTGGGGTGGGATGGTTTTGGTTGGGATTTGTTAGGTGGGGGAGAAGAATGGTTTGACTGGAGTTGGTTGGATTGGGGGTTATGTGGGGGAGGGGGGGATTGGCTGGGTTGGATGTGGGAAGGATGTGGTAAGAGGGTGGTAAGTAGGTGTGATGGCGTGGTTGTGGTTGGTTGGCTTGTGGTGGTTGCTTCGAGTGGGGTTCTTAGAGATGGATTTGTGGCGTTGATGTTAGTGGGTAATAGCATTGCTTTTCCCGTGTAGTGTGGTAGTGGTAGTCAAAACGGTGGTTAGAAAAGAACTGCGTTCGATTGTGGTGGCGGTGGTTGTGTGGTTAATTATAATAGTGGTGGTGGTTAGCATTGTTGCTTTGTGGTGGTGGTGGTGGTGGTAGTACTTACCTTTATCATCGAGTATACATAACTCTCTGGTCCCGTGAACTCTGTGGGATCCTTCACCTGTGTGTGTGTGTGTGTGTGTTTGTGTGTGTGTGTTTGTGAGTTTGTATTAGTTTATGTATGTATGCATGTGTGTATGTGTATGTGTGGCACCTTGACGAGGATGACGAAGTAGAGGTAGTGCCACATGTTGTGCTCCCTCTTGCAGTGTTCCTCAAATGAAACTGTCTTGTTGTCGAATGCCGCTCTCTCCAGACCTGTAATGAAATGTGCAGTCACACACACACACACACACACACACACACACACACACACACACACACACACACACACACACACACACACACACACACACACACACACACACACACACACACACACACACACACACACACACACACACACACACACACACACACACACACACACACACAAACACATACACACACACACACACAAACACACACACACACACACACACATACACACACACACACACACACACACACAAACCCACACACACACACACACACACACACACACACACCTACCCACACACACACACACACACACACACACACACACACACACACACACACACACACACACACACACACACACACACACACACACACACACACACACACACACACACACACACACACACACACACACACACACAGCAACATAAAAACCCCCACAAACACACATACCACAGATAAAACAAGTATTCTTAAGTATCTCTTCCTTCTGTTGCTTCTCACTTCTCAGGTCTGCGAAGGTGTCGATGATGACTCCGAAGATGAGGTTGAGGGTGATGATGATGACGATGAAGAAGAAGAGCAAGTCGTAAATCACTCTAGGAAAGAACTGTGGCTCCTGTGGTGTTGTTGTGGTGTTGTTGTTGTTGTTGTGGTGTTGTTGATGAGATGTTGTTGTGGTGTTGTTGATGAAATGTTGTTGTGGTGTTGTTGATGAGATGTTGTTGATGAGATGTTGTTGTGGTGTTGTTGATGAGATGTTGTTGTGGTGTTGTTGATGAGATGTTGTTGATGAGATGTTGTTGATGAGATGTTGTTGATGAGATTTTGTTGATGAGATGTTGTTGATGAGATGTTGTTGATGAGATGTTGTTGTGGTGTTGTTGTGGAGTGGTGTTGATGAGATGTTGTTGTGGTGTTGTTGATGAGATGTTGTGGTGTTGTTGATGAGATGTTGTTGTGGTGTTGTTGTGATGTTGTTGTGGTGTTGTTGATGAGATGTTGTTGTGGTGTTGTTGTTGTGTTGTTGATGAGATGTTGTTGTGGTGTTGTTGATGAGATGTTGTTGTGGTGTTGTTGATGAGATGTTGTTGATGAGATGTTGTTGATGAGATGTTGTTGATGAGATGTTGTTGATGAGATGTTGTTGATGAGATGTTGTTGATGAGATGTTGTTGATGAGATGTTGTTGATGAGATGTTGTTGTGGTGTTGTTGATGAGATGTTGTTGTGGTGTTGTTGATGAGATGTTGTTGATGAGATGTTGTTGATGAGATGTTGTTGATGAGATGTTGTTGATGAGATGTTGTTGATGAGATGTTGTTGATGAGATGTTGTTGATGAGATGTTGTTGATGAGATGTTGTTGTGGTGTTGTTGATGAGATGTTGTTGTGGTGTTGTTAATGAGATGTTGTTGTGGTGTTGTTGTTGATGAGATGTTGTTGTGGTGTTGTTGTTGATGAGATGTTGTTGTGGTGTTGTTAATGAGATGTTGTTGTTGTGATATTGTTGATGAGATGTTGTTGTGGTGTTGTTGTTGATGAGATATTGTTGTGGTGTTGTTGATGATGAGATGTTGTTGTGGTGTTGTTGTTGATGAGATGTTGTTGTGGTGTTGTTGTTGTAGTTTTGTTGATGAGATGTTGTTGTTGTGTGGTTGAAAGAAATAGTGTGTTGGTGCTGTTGAGATGTGTTGCGGTGTGGTAGTAGATTTTTTGAAACTCCCCCCCCCCCATCCCATAACCACTACTTACCACCACCTACCCCCACCACCTACCCCACTTGAGGGCTTGCGCAACACATCACCAATGCCTCCGCCATTCCTCAGGCCCTCATTCAACGTAGTCACAATGCACATTATCAACGAGTCGCAATGCCTCTCGTGATCATTATCATCACCACCACCACCACTACTATCATCATCAGCACTACTACTGCTATCATCATCAAGAGTGCCGTTGTTGCTCGTGATGAATGAGTTGATGATGTCGCTGATGCTGTCTGTCGAAATTGTTTCTGTGTGTGTGTGTGTGTGTTTGTGTGTGTGTTCGTGTGTTTGTGTATGTGTGTGTGTGTGTGTTTGCGTGTGTGTGTGTGTGTGTGTTTGTGTGTGAATGTGTGAATGTGTGTGTGTGTGTTTGTGTGTTGGTGTGTGTGTGTGTGTGTTTTTGTATACGTGCTTGTATGTGTTTATGTTTCTGAGAGCAGCAATTAAACTCACGCGTTTTGCTGTTGTTGCATCCAGTCTCTGATGAACAGAACTCTAAAAAAAGAGTATAATAATTTAATGATGATGATGACGATGATGATGATGATGATGATGATGACGATGATGATGATGATGACGATGATGATGATAAGGACGACGGTTATAATGATTACAACAGAGTAAATGATTTTGGCGACCAATATACCACTAGTGATGATGATGACAATTTGATACTAATGATAACGATCAAAAAGACGATCATGATGATGATGATGATGACGGCCATGATGCCAATCTCAAAACCTGGCGTGGCAGAGGGCTGCAGGGCGTCGACCTCGATGAGGAAGTCATCCCGGAAGAAGGTGAAGCCGACGATCGAGAAGAGGTAGATCAGGATGACCGCCAAGACAGCCGTCAGCAGGATCGAGCGGCCATTCTTCGTGACGCTACGTATGACGTTTAGGAGCGTCTCTTCGCGGTAGACGATGTCGAGGAGCTGTTTGGGACAGGGAAGGGGTGTTTGTGTTACTACATATCCAATGACCACAAGCCCCACCATCACTACCGCCATAATGCTCACCACCAAAACTAAAATCGGATCATATTAAATAATCTTACACCACCAACTTTTGGGTGGATTTAGGTAATATATGGGTGGAGCTTTAGGGTTGGGTTAGGGTTATTATTACAAATTACTTTTAGTTGTTACAAAATCTTGAAACTTCGTCCATTAACTACGTAACTTGGTGGTGTTAGATTATTTAATATGTTTCCTGAAATCAATACCATGACCCCTATCACCCTTCATCACCCTAACCACAACCATCCCGCCATCACCCTTACAACCACCACAAAACACCCCTCCATCCCCCCACCACCACAACCCCCCCCGCAACCTACCAAAAGACTATAGAAGAACTCGTGCACCCAGAGACCCAGGAAGCATATGACGAAGTATCCGATGCGGTAGAGGAACTCAAAGTCTGTGAGGATCCTGCCCCAGGTCTTCGTGAAGGTACCCCTGTTACCCATCACCGAGGCCGTGCACACCACTGCGTTTGTTGTCTGTGTGTGTGTGTGTTTCTGTGTGTGTGTGCGTGTGTGTGTGTGTGTGTGTGTGTGTGTGTGTGTGTGTGTGTGTGTGTGTGTGTGTGTGTGTGGGGGGTGTGTTTGTGTGGGGAAGTTTGTGGGTTGTGGGGGGTGTGTGTGTGTGTGTGAGTGTGTGTGTGTGTGTGTTGATTAGGTGGGTGGGTGCCTGTAGTTGTTATGCGTGGAAGATTGAATTTGTCATTTATAAATTATAATTATGCTTGGAAGAAAGCGAATACACACCCACACGCAAACATACACACACACACTCACACACACACACACACACACACACACACACACACACACACACACACACACACACACACACACACACACACACACACACACACACACACACACACACACACACACACACACACACACACACACACACACACAAACACACACAAATACACGCACACACACACACACAAAAACGAAAACACATACATTCAGTAGACCAAGGAGCATGAGTGTCGACTTAATTCCGAGGGAAGAGATGAGTCGGAAAATGATGGAGATGATGAGGAAGGGCAGCATCCCGTTGAGTGCCACTACGAAGGTTAGAACGCTTGAGACCAGAATGCAAGCCCAGATCGCTATTGAAAGGTGCTGGCTGAACTCTGTGTGTGTGTGTGTGTGTGTGTGTGTGTGTGTGTGTGTGTGTGTGTGTGTGTGTGTGTGTGTGTGTGTGTGTGGGTAAGTGTGTGTGTGTGTGTGTGTGTGTATGAGGGGGACGAGATTGTGTCGTGTGTGTGTGTGTGTGTGTATATATGTGCGAGTGTGTATTTGTATCCATGCATGATAATGCACACAACATGGCCTAACCCCTCACAATATAAATCAGCCCCCACCAATAAAACCCCCTCCACAATAAAAAACCCCCCTCCAACAATATAACCACACCCCCCAAATGTAAACCACCCTAGCCCCATTCCCCACCCCCTCAAACAATATAAACCACACCCCTCCCCCCCCAATACAAACCCTACCCACTCTTCCTCGCCCACCCCACCCCGACGCACCATTGACGACGACAGAGGGGTTCTTGAAGGGGTAGTAGCAGGCGATGAGGATGTTGATGAGGATGGCGAGGTAGAAGGATGCCTTGCTCCAATAAGACATGTGGCTGCTGAGCCAGAAGAGAAGGAAGTTCGCTGTGGTTCGTTGTGGTTGGTTTTGGTTGTGGTTGTTGTGGTTGGTTGTGGTTGTTGTGGTTGGTTGTGGGTGTGGTTGGTTGTGGTTGTGGTTGGTTGTGGTTGGTTGTGGTTGTGGTTGGTTGTGGTGGTTGTGGTGGTTGTGGTTGGTTGTGGTATTCAGGTGGTTGTGGTGGTTGGTTGTGGTTGTGGTTGGTTGTGGTTGTGGTTGGTTGTGGTGGTTGTGGTGGTTGTGGTTGGTTGTGGTATTCAGGTGGTTGTGGTGGTTGTTGTGGTGGTTGTTGTGGTTGTGGTATTTGTGGGTGTGGTGGTTGTGGTGGTGTTGTGATTGCGGATGGTGTTGTGGTGGTGGAAGAATAATGATGTGGTCGTGATGATGATAGCATTGAGATAGAGAAAAAATTGATGAGAAAACAACAAAAATAACAACAAAAACAACAACAGCAACAGCAACAACAACAACATCAACAACAACAAGAACAACAACAACAACACCTCTGAGCTTCTTTTGCCACTTCATTTCAGAGAAGAGCGAATCGAACTTGTCGAAGAAGTCTGACACCTGGAGATCATCATCATCACCACCACCATCATCATCATTATCATCATCATCATCATCATCATCACCACCATCATCATGATCATCATCACTACCATCAACATCTTCATCACCACCATCATCATCACCATTATCACCCCCCCCCTCCCTCGCCACCACCATCTTCTCCCCACCACGACCATCACCATGATTATTATCAGAATCATGATCATCATCACTCCCACCATAACCATCATCATCATCACTTCCACCCCAACCGCTATCATCATCACTTCCACCCCAACCACCATCATCATCACCACCACCTAATCACAACAACAACAACAACAATCACACCATCGTCTTCATCATCACCACCACCGCCACCTTGCTTCCTTGGTCGTCTCTTTCGGCTGTTAGATACACCTTTAACTTGCTCTCTTTCGTTAGGTACTCGCATATCTCCGGTATCGGAAAAACCAGCTCTTCAATAGACCGGTCAGGCCTGGTGGTGATGATGATGATGGCGTGACAGTGGTGATGATGATGGTGTGATAGTGGTGATGGTGATGATAATCATGAGGATGATAATGATGCTGATGATGATGATGATGATGATGATGACTCATCGAAAAAAGACCTGACGATTTCTATCTGGGCGGTGTGGGAGAAGTAATGCACAAGGGAGTTGTCAACGGCGGCAGAAGGAAGGGTGGAGGGGGTGGTGGTCTGGAGGGTGTTGGCCAGAAAGGAGGAGGTGGAGAGGGAGATGGAGGTGGAGGAGGCTGCGTTCAGTTGGTTGTCTTGTGGAAGGAGGATTTCTGAGAGTTCCTTGTTGTGTTTCGAGAGCTGGTTGGTTGGTGTGGATAGATGGTTGGTTGGTGTGGATAGATGGTTGGTTGGTGTGGATAGCTGGTTGGTTTGTGTGGATAGATGGTTGGTTGGTGTGGATAGATGGTTGGTTGGTGTGGATAGATGGTTGGTTGGTGTGGATAGATGGTTGGTTGGTGTGGATAGATGGTTGGTTGGTGTGGATAGATGGTTGGTTGGTTGTGAGTGGTTTGGGGTGCTTTGGGAAGGTTGTTGGTGGTTGAGGATGGTGTCGGGTGGTTGAAGTTTGTTAGTGGTGGTGCTTATAGGTGGTTAATGATGGTTAGGGTGGTAAGAGGTGGCGGTGAAGACACTTGTTAGTGCTGGTCAATCGTGCAATTTATTCTACCAGTGAACCATCAAAGCAGCAAGACACAGCAACTCCACAGACACACCAACACCACAAGCCCCCCTCCGACCACGCCCTCCCCGACCACGCCCCCTCCGACCACGCCCCCTCCAAACACGCCCCTCCGACCACGCCCCCCTCCGACCACGCCTCTCCGACCACGCCCCCCTTCAACAACGCCCCCCTCCGACCACGCCCCCTCCAACAACGCCCCTCCGACCACGCCCCCCTCCAACAACGCCCTCCTCCGACCACGCCCCCCTCTAACAACGCCCCTCCGACCACGCCCCCCTCCGACCACGCCCCCTCCAACAACGCCCCTCCGACCACGCCCCCCTCCGACCACGCCCCCCTCTAACAACGCCCCTCCGACCACGCCCCTCTCCGACCACGCCCCCCTTCGACCACGCCCTCCTTCAACAACGCCCCCCTCCGACCACGCCCCCTTCAACAACGCCCCCCTCCGACCACGCCCCCCTTCAACAACGCCCCCCTCCGACCACGCCCCTCCCTCAGACCACGCCCCCCTCCAACCACGCCCCCCTCCGACAACGCCCCCCTCCGACCACGCCCCCCTCCGACCACGCCCCCACCTGATGCGCAAGTATATAGATGTTGTGTCCAACATCACGTGAGCGATTCTTGAACTCCTCCTCTTCCTCACTCTCAACCACAGCGCCACTCGCCGCCTTGATAATGATAATAATAAGAGTAATAAAAAAAAAACAATAATAATAATAATAATAAACAAAAATAGTAATAATAAAAACGAGAATTATTAGAGTGGCGTATAAGCCGGATGAGCTTCTAGGCCAATTCTACTGCATGTTTCATTTGCGACTATGGGCTACTAAGACATTGGTTGCACTCGAAGCTAAGACCTTTCCTTATAGGGAATAATTATTGGTCAAGGGGAGAGTCGTTACCCACTCGGCCACCCATTCACCTTCTCTTCGAGCGCTTCGTACTGCTTATAAGCCTGCTTCACGACGTCGACCAGCTGTTTGGGGTTCATGTTGTAGAGGATCCTCTCTGCGTACTCACTGTCTTGTCGACTCTCCATGATGGCTAGGAGCAGTTTCGAAGCGTTGTCCTGTAGGGGGGTGGTAGGGTGTGTTTGTGTGTGTGTGTTTGTTTTGTGTGTGCGTGTGACACACACCTGAACACATACACACATACACACACACACACATACACACACACACACACACACACACACACACACACACACACACACACACACACACACACACACACACACACACACACACACACACACACACACACACACACACACACACACACACACACACACACACACACACACACACACACACACACACACACACCTTCAACTCCAGAACCAAGTGCATGTGGGACACTCCAAGGGGACTTATATCAGATGAGATGAGCGAGATTATGATCTCAATACCGTTGCTCTCGTGCTTCGCTATGGCGCTCTGTGTGTGTATGTGTGTGTGTGTGTGTGTGTGTGTGTGTGTGTGTGTGTGTGTGTGTGTGTGTGTGTGTGTGTGTGTGTGTGTGTGTGTATGTGTGTGTGTGTGTATGTGTGTGTGTGTGTATGTGTGTGTGTGTGTGTGTGTGTGTGTGTGTATGTGTGTGTGTGTGTGTGTGTGTGTGTGTGTGTGTGTTGTTTCAACAGTTTAGCATGGTGGGTGGGTAGGGAAGAGTGTAGTAGTATTTTGGGTGGTGGGAAGGGCAGGCTGGTTAAAGGGAGAAGAGGGGGAAAAAAGCCTAAAAGAAAAAAGAAAGCTAGCCTGGTTGGTGAGGCAGGGACCCTGGCAGTACTCAGTGAGAGTCTGTAATGTCTGGTTCACCAGGTGTGAGTTGTTCTTGTTTATGTACAAGCCCAACAAGCCCAAGCCCCCTGAGTCAGTGTGGCGTTAACACATACACATACATACATGCGTTCATGCGTACATACATACATACATACATACATACATACATATATATATATACATACATACATACATACATACATACATACATACATACATACATACATACATACATACATACATACATACATACATACATAAATACATACATACATACACCCACACAAACACACACACACACACACACACACACACACACAAACACACACACACACAAACCTGAAGTACCACCACATATGCAGTCAAGGAACTGCAGCGTTTCACACACGAGGTTGTAGTTGGTTTTGTTATTCTGGTCACGCAGATAGTTCTGTTTCAAGAGATTTGGTAG
>OX030963.1:4758157-4763157 GCA_943735955.1 Piscicola geometra
AGGGAGGATGAATTGAGGGAGGATGAATTGAAGGAGGATGAATTGAGGGAGGATGAATTGAGGGAGGATGAATTGAAGGAGGATGAATTGAGGGAGGATGAATTGAGGGAGGATGAATTGAGGGAGGATGAATTGAGGGAGAATGAATTGAAGGAGGATGAATTGAAGGAGGATGAATTGAGGGAGGATGAATTGAGGGAGGATGAATTGAGGGAGGATGAATTGAGGGAGGATGAATTGAGGGAGGATGAATTGAGGGAGGATGAATTGAGAGAGAATGAATTGAAGGAGGATGAATTGAAGGAGGATGAATTGAGGAAGGATGAATTGAGGGAGGATGAATTGAGGGAGGATGAATTGAAGGAGGATGAATTGAAGGAGGATGAATTGAAGAAGGATGAATTGAGGGAAGATGAATTGAGGGAGGATGAATTGAGAGAAGATGAATTGAGGGAGGATGAATTGAGGGAAGATGAATTGAGGGAAGATGAATTGAAGGAGGATGAATTGAGGGAGGATGAATTGAAGGAGGATGAATTGAAGGAGGATGAATTGAGGGAGGATGAATTGAGGGAAGATGAATTGAGGGAGGATGAATTGAGGGAGGATGAATTGAAGGAGGATGAATTGAGAGAGGATGAATTGAGAGAGGATGAATTGAAGGAAGATGAATTGAGGGAGGATGAATTGAAGGAGGATGAATTGAGGGAGGATGAATTGAGGGAGGATGAATTGAGAGAGGATGAATTGAAGGAGGATGAATTGAGAGAGGATGAATTGAAGGAGGATGAATTGAGGGAGGATGAATTGAGGGAGGATGAATTGAGGGAGGATGAATTGAAGGAGGATGAATTGAGGGAGGATGAATTGAAGGAGGATGAATTGAAGGAGGATGAATTGAGGGAGGATGAATTGAGGGAGGATGAATTGCAGGAGGATGAATTGAGGGAGGATGAATTGAGGGAAGATGAATTGAGGGAGGATGAATTGAGGGAGGATGAATTGAGGGAGGATGAATTGAGGGAGGATGAATTGAGGGAGGATGAATTGAGGGAGGATGAATTGAAGGAGGATGAATTGAAGGAGGATGAATTGAAGGAGGATGAATTGAGGGAGGATGAATTGAGGGAAGATTAATTGAAGGAGGATGAATTGAGGAAGGATGAATTGAGAGAGGATGAATTGAGGGAGGATGAATTGAAGGAGGATGAATTGAGGGAGGATGAATTGAGGGAGGATGAATTGAGAGAGAATGAATTGAAGGAGGATGAATTGAAGGAGGATGAATTGAAGGAGGATGAATTGAAGGAGGATGAATTGAAGGAGGATGAATTGAAGGAGGATGAATTGAAGGAGGATGAATTAAAAAAGGGTGAATTGAGGGAGGATGAATTGAGGGAGGATGAATTGAAGGAGGATGAATTGAGGGAGGATGAATTGAGGGAGGATGAATTGAAGGAGGATGAATTGAGGGAGGATGAATTGAGGGAGGATGAATTGAGGGAGGATGAATTGAGAGAGAATGAATTGAAGGAGGATGAATTGAAGGAGGATGAATTGAGGAAGGATGAATTGAGGGAGGATGAATTGAGGGAGGATGAATTGAAGGAGGATGAATTGAGGGAGGATGAATTGAGGGAGGATGAATTGAAGGAGGATGAATTGAAGGAGGATGAATTGAAGGAGGATGAATTGAGGGAAGATGAATTGAGGGAGGATGAATTGAGAGGAAGATGAATTGAGGGAGGATGAATTGAGGGAAGATGAATTGAGGGAAGATGAATTGAAGGAGGATGAATTGAGGGAGGATGAATTGAAGGAGGATGAATTGAAGGAGGATGAATTGAGGGAGGATGAATTGAGGGAAGATGAATTGAGGGAGGATGAATTGAGGGAGGATGAATTGAAGGAGGATGAATTGAGAGAGGATGAATTGAGAGAGGATGAATTGAAGGAAGATGAATTGAGGGAGGATGAATTGAAGGAGGATGAATTGAGGGAGGATGAATTGAGGGAGGATGAATTGAGAGAGGATGAATTGAAGGAGGATGAATTGAGAGAGGATGAATTGAAGGAGGATGAATTGAGGGAGGATGAATTGAGGGAGGATGAATTGAGGGAGGATGAATTGAAGGAGGATGAATTGAGGGAGGATGAATTGAAGGAGGATGAATTGAAGGAGGATGAATTGAGGGAGGATGAATTGAGGGAGGATGAATTGAAGGAGGATGAATTGAGGGAGGATGAATTGAGGGAGGATGAATTGAGGGAGGATGAATTGAGGGAGGATGAATTGAGGGAGGATGAATTGAGGGAGGATGAATTGAGGGAGGATGAATTGAGGAGGATGAATTGAAGGAGGATGAATTGATGGAGGATGAATTGAAGGAGGATGAATTGAGGGAGGATGAATTGAGGGAAGATTAATTGAAGGAGGATGAATTGAGGGAGGATGAATTGAGAGAGGATGAATTGAGGGAGGATGAATTGAAGGAGGATGAATTGAGGGAGGATGAATTGAGGGAGGATGAATTGAAGGAGGATGAATTGAAGGAGGATGAATTGAAGGAGGATGAATTGAAGGAGGATGAATTGAAGGAGGATGAATTGAAGGAGGATGAATTGAAGGAGGATGAATTGAAGGAGGATGAATTAAAAAGGATGAATTGAGGGAGGATGAATTGAGGGAGGATGAATTGAGGGAGGATGAATTGACGGAGGATGAATTGAAGGAGGATGAATTGAAGGAGGATGAATTGAAGGAGGATGAATTGAAGGAGGATGAATTGAAGGAGGATGAATTGAAGGAGGATGAATTGAAGGAGGATGAATTGAAGGAGGATGAATTAAAAAAGGGTGAATTGAGAGGGAGTGAATGAAATAAAGAGTGAATTAAAGAAAGAGGGAATTGAGGGAGGATGAATTGATAAAAGAGCGAGATGCATGAAAGAAGGAAAAATGAATGAGAATGGCTGCAGACCAAGTAGAGTCTTGGTGAGTCGGAGTAGCTTGCTGAAGCTGTAGAAGCCGAAGTAGATCAGATGTCTCGCCAGCTTCACCACCTGTGTGGCCGTGTTGATGTTGTTGTTGTTGTTGATGTTGTTGATGTTGTTGTTGTTGCTGTTGTTGATGTTGTTGTTGATGTTGTTGTTGATGTTGTTGTTGATGTTGTTGTTGATGTTGTTGTTGATGTTGTTGTTGATGTTGTTGTTGATGTTGTTGTTGATGTTGTTGTTGATGTTGTTGCTGTGGTTGATATTGTAGTGCTTGCGTGTGCAACAACACAACAAAAAAAGCCGCGAAAAAGCAACTACTGCAACAAAATGTTAAAAAAATAATGGCAACAACGTTAGCAAAACACAAATACCAAATTATAACAACAACATCAACACTACAAACAACATTAACAGTAACAACAACAACATCAATACTACAAATAACAACATAAACATAAACAAAAACAAGTAAACAAAAAAGTATACATTACTTGGTAAGTGAGTTTGTTTTGTTCCTTGTTGCAAAAGGTCCACTCATTGGAAACGACATTCCTCAAATACTCCTCCACGAACAACATGGTCCCTTCGAAACTCCTCTGCCCCCCCCACCTCCTCCTTGCCCCCCTCCTTGCCCCCCTCCTTGCACTCGTAACTGTGTGTGTGTGTGTGTGTGTTTGTGTGTGTGTGTGTGTTTATGTGTGTGTGTGTGTGTGTGTGTGTGTGTGTGTGTGTGTGTGTGTGTGTGTGTGTGTGTGTGTGTGTGTGTGTGTGTGTGTGTGTGTGTGTGTGTGTGTGTGTGTGTGTGTGTGTGTGTGTGTGTGTGTGTGTTTGTATGTTTATTTGTTTATTTGTATGTGTGTGAATGTCCGTTTTTAAAAAAATCGCTGTAAATGAATAAAAATAATTATAAATATAATTCAACAAATGCTTTTTGTTTCTGAACCAACAAGACAATCAATCCAACAAAAAGTTTTTTTGAGCTAGCAAGCAAGTGGTTACTAGAACTACTATCAAGATTAGTTGATGATGATGATGATGATGACGATGATGATGATGGCGATAATGATGATGATGATGTTAATAATTGATGATAGTGATGAAGTGGATTATGATGAACGATGATGGGTTCAGATAAGATAGATAAAAATTAAAAATTAAATTCATTCAGGATCGAGTGTGATCGTGGGCAACCACAGCTCCAGCATAAGTTCCCGCTATTCTGATCATTTGAGTTTAAAATTACAATGGCCCGTGAGGCTATTTGATAAAAATGGAAAAAAAAAAAAAGTTTAAAGAGGACAATAATCATTTATTAAACCTATTTTTTAACGATTGGCAAAGATTTTTCATAACTTTTCACACTTAAAGTAGCTGCAAAATCTTTTAGATAATTTTGACAAATGTGACATAAGTTTGAAAACATTAAAAACATAAAAATGGGACTCTTTAAAGCATAGGCACTACAAGTTTATTCTTTATACTACAAAGTTTTCGAATTTTCCTATTTTTTACATTAAAAGCGGGAACTTAAGCTGAAATGAAATACCAAAAAGCCTCAACAATAACAGGGAACTGGTCATAATTCTGCTATTGTTAACACAAAAAGCTTCTATAATTTATTTTAAAGTATAATAATTTATTATTAAAATTAAACAATAATAAAATTGAATAATAATTGTTGAATGAGTTATTTGCTGGAAGAAAAAAATTAAATAAATCAACATAAACAAAACAAAATTTGAAGAAGAAATAAAACAAAATGATGAAAAAAAGATAATTAATAATTAAATAATAAAACAACAAATAAAAAAATATTCATAAAATAATGTATTAACTAGCTGCAATTTAATGCACACGAGAAGACACATAGAATGATCATGCGACATCGGCAAGCATGCAAGCAAGCACACTAGGATCATCATCATCAGCACTACTGCTTCTCTGAACCAAACTCAAAGATTAAAAGGGAAATTAAAAAGTTTTAAAACAAAAAGATTTTATCTT
>OX030963.1:4765657-4768157 GCA_943735955.1 Piscicola geometra
GTGTGTGTGTATGTGGGTGTGTGAGAGAGAGTTTGTATATGTGTGTGTGTACACACGTGTGCATGTATACCACACTAACAGAGGCCTTGACGAGTCGCGTCTCGATGAGGATGTCAGCGTTGACGTCTGCGAGGACACACTTGCAGATCAACTCTTGCGTCACAGGGATGGCCACGTGGTTGGAAACGCATAAGTCTGATAGGTAGTCCAGAAACCTGTGATGTTGGGGGGTAGGTGGTGTGGATCGGGGTGGTTGATATTGGTGTTGCTGGGGTTGTTGGTGGTTGGAGTTGGTGTTGTTGGTGATGTTTTAGGTGTTGTCTTTGAATTATTGATTTTAATTGCCGTTGTAGTTGTATAGTGTGCAACCTCAGTCACCTTGATTTTGAACACTACGGTGCCATCAAAATAGTATAAAAGCGTTGCTAAACAAATATTTTGTTAAATATTATTTTTCTTAGAAAACCTGTTAAAATACTCTATTCGCTACCCGCCTCACCCCCCCCCCCCCCAATCTACCCGCCTTACCCCCCCCCCCAATCTACCCGCCCTACCCCCCCCCCCCAATCTACCCGCTCTACCCCCCCCCAATCTACCCGCCCTACCCCCCCCCAATCTACCCGCCCTACCCCCCCCCAATCTACCCGCCCTACCCCCCCCCCCAATCTACCCGCCCTACCCCCCCCCCCCAATCTACCCGCCCTACCCCCCCCCCCATCTACCCGCCCTACCCCCCCCCCAATCTACCCGCCCTTCCCCCCCCCCAACCCACCCACCTAGGGTCCTTTTTACTTCTGACCAAGTTGACGAACGTTTCGATCTCTGAAGCGGTTATGTGCTTCTCTAAGAGTTGCCTGGTGATGATGATGATGACGATGATGATGATGACGATGATGGTGATGATGACGAAGATGATGATGATGATGATGATGATGATGATGATGATGATGATGATGATGATGATGATGATGATGATGATGATGATGATGGTGATGATGATCATGATGGTGATGATGACGATAAAGATTGTGATGATGATAGTGATGATGCTAGTAATGACTAGGACAGTGCCTGTTGTTGTGTAAAAGAGCTGTCATCGTGTCCTCTGCGAACACGTCGTATCCTGTTGTGTGTGTGTTTGTATGTACTTTTGTGTTTGTAAGTATTTATGGGTATGTTTTTGTATGTGTGTGTTTTTATGTTTTGTTTTTTTTATGTGTTTTTTTTATTTGTGTTTTTGTATGTGTGTGTTTGTGTTTTTAAATATTTTTTCACGTGTTGCAAACGCACCTATCTGCTTCTGCATGAAGGGAAACTCCTTGGCAATGTACTCCTGTGTCGTGAGGAATCAGTGTATCATTACCTCTGCTGTGACTTCACAAACACATAGACACACATACACACACAAACAAAAACATACAACCTAAAAAAATGCCCACCCACACAAACAAACAATTTCACAAACAAACAGTTTCAAAAGTATACAACCCCGAAAATTGAGACATAAAAAAGCACAAAGCCCCAATAGAAACTTCAAAAACTAGATACTGCAAACACCACTACGACGAAGCCACACAACCACACCAGCCACACAACCAAACTAGCCACACAACCACACCAGCCACACAACCACACTAGCCACACCAGCCACACTACCACACTAGCCACAACAGCCACACAACCACACTAGCCTCACCAGCCACACTAGCCACACCAACCACACTACCACACCAGCCACACAACGACACCAACCACACTAGCCACACCAGCCACACAACCACACAACCACACAAACCACACTACCACACTAGCCACAACAGCCACACAACCACACTAGCCACACCAACCACACTACCACACCAGCTACACAACCACACTAGCCACATCAGCCACACAACCACACTAGCCACACCAGCCACACTAGCCACACCATCCACACTACCACACCAGCCACACAACCACACCAACCACACTAGCCACACCAGCCACACAACCACAGTAGCCACACAACCACACCAGCCACACTACCACACCAGCCACACTACCACCTCTGCCACACTACCACACCATCCCCTCACAAACAAACAAACAAACACACACTAAAACCCTACCTACCCACACCCACACACACAATCCCCCCCCCCCCATAGAAACCTGGTTCTTGCGGTAATCGTGTTGCGACAGCTTCAGGATGTGGTAGGAGAGCTGGCAGACGTATTTGTAGGCTGCATGCTTGGGGTCAGTCAAGTCTTCCATCCGCATCTGAACGCCACTACCGAAGTCTGTGAAGGGAGCCTTCAGGATCTTGAAGAGCTGTGTGTTTGTGTGTGGGGGGAAGGGTGTTTGTGTGTCAGGGCGGGGGTGTTTGTGTGTGTGGGGGGGGGGGTGTTTGTGCGTGAGAAAGGGGGTGTGTGAATGGAATGTGTGTGTGTGGGGGTGTGTGTGTGGGGGAGGGTACTTGTGTGTTTTTTGGAGGGTTGGTTTGTGTGTGTGTGTGTGG
>OX030963.1:4775657-4790657 GCA_943735955.1 Piscicola geometra
AAGATTTCCATACTTGGAAGTTTGCTGAAAAATCATTGTTAAAGAATCCAATCCCAATAACTGTTATTCCCGTTTTTCCCGTTCCCGATTAAAAAGTTGATTCCCGTTCCCGTCTTTTCCCGTTCCCGATTTGAATGTTGATTCCCGTTCCCGTTCCCGTCCCGAAAACCTATTCCCGGTTCCCGACTTTTCCCGTCCCGAAATTAATTTTCATTCCCGTTCCCGCGGGAGTCCCGCGGGTACCCGCGGGTACCCGGTCAGATCGGGTACCCGGTCCGACCTCTAGTACACACACAACTACACGAACACACACACGCACACCTCGATCTCCCAGAGGGCGTTGGAACTGGTTGCAGCGGTGGCAGACGTCCTGCCTGTGGTCCTCAGGAAGACGTAGTGTCTCTTCTTGTATTCGTCGCACGTCAAGAACTTCTCCTGTTCCGCGTGGAATAGTCTCACTACGTCCCCCTGTTTGGCAGTGTCTTTGTCTTTGTGTCTATTTGTTTCTTGTTATTCGTATGTTTCATCATTATCATCATAATCTATAGATTTCCGTCTATCTATAAACCATATCAACAAACAAAACAACAGCCACCACAACAACAACCACAACAACAACCACAACAACAATAACCACAACAACAACTACCACAACAACAAAAAAACAAACAAAAAACAACAAAAACAACAACTGCAACAACCACAACTACTACTATAACAACAACACACCCCCTTGAGGACATTGTCAACGTTTTCCTTGTAGTCCATGAAAAGATTGATTTTCCAACAAGTTGTGCAGTTCACCGAGTTTACCTGAGTGGTGGTTGTAGTGGTGGTTGTAGTGGTGGTTGTAGTGGTGGTTGTGGTGGTGGTTGTAGTGGTGGTTGTAGTGGTGGTTGTAGTGGTGGTTGTAGTGGTGGTTGTAGTGGTGGTTGTAGTGGTGTGGTGTGGTGATGGTGGTGGTAGTGATGATTGTAGTAGTGGTTGTAGTGGTGGTGTGGTGGTGGTTGTAGTAGTGGTTGTAGTGGTGTGGTGTGGTGTGGTGGTTGTAGTGGTGTGGTGTAGTGTGGTGTGGTTGTAGTGGTGTAGTGTGGTGTGGTGTAGTGTGGTGTGGTTGTAGTGGTGTGGTGTGGTGGTTGTAGTGGTGGTTGTAGTGGTGGTTGTGGTGGTGTGGTTGTAGTGGTGTGGTGTGGTTGTAGTGGTGGTTGTAGTGGTGGTTGTAGTGGTGGTGGTAGTGGTGGTTGTAGTGGTGTGGTGTGGTGATGGTGGTGGTAGTGGTGGTTGTAGTAGTGGTTGTAGTGGTGGTGTGGTGTATTATGGTGATGTTGATGGTGTGGTGTTTTTAATGTAGTTTTTTTCTGAGGCGATGGTGGTGATGTGGTTGTGATTTTGGTTGTGTTGTTGTTGTGGTGTGGTCGTGGTTTAATTATAGTTTGGTTGTGGTACTCGTATTATTATTATTATTATTATTATTATTATTATTATTATTATTATCATTATCATTAT
This sequence comes from Piscicola geometra, assembly GCA_943735955.1. Lineage (NCBI taxonomy): Eukaryota > Metazoa > Annelida > Clitellata > Hirudinida > Piscicolidae > Piscicola > Piscicola geometra. Next base: position 4,777,164 of record OX030963.1, read on the forward strand.
ATAGGTCATCTGATGCGACCTCTTTGCAGCCAGGATTGTCAAGAAGGTCGAGGTTGCTTGCGTGCAGGGGTTGTGTCGAGTTTACCGAACTCAAAATCACCTTATCCCCCACCATCACCTGCACTCGGACATTGATGAGTAATCCATTAATTCATCTTCCCATCAACTGCATCCATCAACTGCATCCATCAACTGCATCCATCAACTGCATCCATCATCCATGCAAGACGCTGCTTCATGCCACGACAATCGCTTAGAATCCATTGTATTGCAAAAGAAAGGTTTTAAAATCTATTCCATCCCACCACCCCTCGACAAACAACCACCCCTCCCCACTACACACCACGACTACCACCAACACCCCAACCACACGCCCTTCATCCACACAAACCAAAGCTCCCGATCGAAGCCCCATCCCAAGGCAAACCTTATCGCCAGCGGATCTGAGCTTATAGAAGGGCAGGATGGTCAGCCAGGAGCCCTCGTTGCCTGCACACTCCAGCGTCACCCGCATCGCATTCTTCTCCAGTTGCGCGGGAAGGCGTTTGTTCACCGTGATGTACTTGTTGCTCTTGAGGTGGAGGAGCTGTGGTGGCGAGAGAAGAGGAGGAGGGGGGGGGGGGGTTGATTGGTGGAGGTGGTGGCTGTGGTCAGAGGGGAAGGGAAGGAAGTTAATTGGTGGAGGTGGTGGTGGTAGTAAAGAGGGTTTTTTGGTGGGGTGGATAGGGGGAGGGGTTTGTTGGTGGTGGTTGTATTGTTTGTGATGGTGTTGATGTGGTTCATTGGAGTGGTATGTGGTGATATTTCAAAACAAATGAGGATGATGACTACGATGATGATGATAATGATGATGATGATAATAACGATGATGATGATGATAACGATGATGATGATGATACTCAAAATATTCTTGAAAAAAATGACTCCTTAAAAGCTAACATCTAAGCGCACACGTGCACCACTCACCTGTACGCTGTTGCCGTATGTGATGGCCTGGCCTAATGACTTCTTGTATTCCGCTTCGTTCTGCTTCTTCTCCTGTTCTGCGGCATTCTGTGTGTGTGTGTGTTTGTGTGTGTGTGTGTGTGTATGTGTGTGTGTGTGTGTGTGTGTGTGTGTGTGTGTGTGTGTGTGTGTGTGTGTGTGTGTGTGTGTGTGTGTGTGTGTGTGTGTGTGTGTGTGTGTGTGTGTGTGTGTGTGTGTGTGTGTGTGTGTGTGTGTGTGTGTGTGTGTGTGTGTGTGTGTGTGTGTGTGTGTGTGTGTGTGTGTGTGTATGCGTGTATATATGTTTGTATGCCTGTGCGTGTACTAACACTTAGTTTCTTGAGGAGTGAAATGTCGGTGTGGTTGCTGGTGCTGGGTGTGGGCAGGTTGAGGGGGTTGTCATTTTGTTTGGTGGCTTTCCAGAATTGCTTTTGGGCTGAGTAGCGGTTGGTGGGGCAGATCTTGAATAGGCAGTCTGTCGGGGTGGTTTGTGTGGCGTGGTTGTTTATGTGGTGTGGTGGTTCATGTTGTGTGGTGGTTTATGTGGCGTGGCGGTTTATGTGGCGTGGTGGTTTTTGTGGTGTGGTGGTTTATGTGGTGTGGTGGTTTGTGTGGTGTGGTGGTTTTTGTGGTGTGGTGGTTTATGTGGTGTGGTGGTTTATGTGGTTTGGTGGTTTATGTGGTGTGGTGGTTTATGTGGTGTGGTGGTTCATGTGGTGTGGTGGTTCATGTGGTGTAGGGGTTTATGTGGTTTGGTGGTTTACGTGGTGTGGTGGTTTATGTGGTGTGGTGGTTTGTGTGGTGTGGTGGTTTGTGTGGTGTGGTGGTTTATGTGGTGTGGTTGTTTATGTGGTGTGGTGTGGTGGTTTGTGTGGTGTGGTGGTTTATGTGGTGTGGTGGTTCATGTGGTGTGGTGGTTCATGTGGTGTGGTGGTTCATGTGGTGTGGTGGTTTATGTGGTGTGGTTGTTTATGTGGTGGGGTGGTTCATGTGGTAGTTTATGTGGTGTGGTGGTTCATGTGGTGTGGTGGTTTATGTGGTGTGGTGGTTTATGTGGTGTGGTGGTTTATGTGGTGTGGTGGTTCATGTGGTGTGGTGGTTTGTGTGGTTTGGTGGTTTATGTGGTTTGGTGGTTTATGTGGTTTGGTGGTTTATGTGGTGTGGTGGTTTATGTGGTGTGGTGGTTTGTGTGGTGTGGTGATTTGTGTCGTGTGGTGGTTTATGTGGTGTGGTGGTTTATGTGGTGTGGTGGTTCATGTGGTGTGTTGGTTCATGTGGTGTGGTGGTTTGTGTGGTGTGGTGGATCATGTGGTGTGGTTGTTTATGTGGTGTGGTGTGGTGGTTTGTGTGGTGTGGTGGTTTGTGTGGTGTGGTGGTTTATGTGGTGTGGTGGTTTATGTGGTGTGGTGGTTCATGTGGTGTGTTGGTTCATTTGGTGTGGTGGTTTGTGTGGTGTGGTGGATCATGTGGTGTGATGGTTTATGTGGTGTGGTGGTTTATGTGGTGTGGTGGTATGTGTAGTGTGGTGGTTTGTGTGGTGTGGTGGTTTATGTGGTGTGATGGTTTATGTGGTGTGGTGGTTTATGTGGTGTGGTGGTTTGTGTGGTGTGGTGGTTTGTGTGGTGTGGTGGTTCATGTGGTGTGGTTGTTTATGTGGTGTGGTGGTTCATGTGGTGTGGTTGTTTATGTGGTGTGGTGGTTTATGTGGTGTGGTGGTTCATGTGGTGTGGTTGTTTATATGGTGTGGCGGTTTATGTGGTGTGGTTGTTTATGTGGTGGGGTGGTTCATGTGGTGGTTTATAAGGTGTGGTGGTTCATGTGGTGTGGTGGTTTATGTGATTTAGTGTGTTGTGTTATGTGGTTTTGTGGTGCGATCGATTGTGGTAGAGTGTACTCTCATGTGGTTTAGTGGATGTTGAGGTGAAGTGAGCTGTGTGGGTTTGTGTAGTAAATGTTTTCGTGTGGTTTATTGTGGTGATGTGGGGTAGATGTTGTGGTGTGGTGGATTATATAGTGTAGTTTAGTAGTTTTTGTGGTGTAGAGGATTTTGTGTGATAGATGGTGTGGTGAAGTGTGGTTGATGTGATGTAGTGTGGATAATGTGGTGTAAAGTATTGTGGTGTGGTGTGTTGGATGTTGTGGTGTGGTGTGGTGTGTGAGGTGTGCTGTGGTGTGTTGTGGTGTGTTGTGGTGTGATGATGTGGTGTGTTGTGGTGCGGTAGATTTTGTAACTTGTTGTGTGTGGACTCTGCTGTGTAGGTGGCAAGTAGTGCAAGAGTGTATAAGTTACACAGTGTAACTAATGATGGTGTGACAGGGTGGCAGAGTGTAATGTTGCAGTTTGTTAGTCAATATTTGTTGAAGCTTTTGACTGCTTCTCACTAATTAAAGGAAGATTTATGTTATTACAAAAGTGCCAATAAAAGCGTATTCACGCTGAGTCATTATTGAACCACCGTCTTCTAATCACATTAAATTACTAAATATTAGGAAATTATTATTATTATTATTATTATTATTTACTGAATATTTTAATTTACTACATATTGTGAAATATATATTCTACTTTTTCAATAATTTTTTCGTTTTTAATGTTATTATTTATGAAGGAAATAAATTATTTAAAAAAATTTAAATCTCAATTTTTGAAAGCTAGCAGCCTTAAAAATGAATTGAGTAATGCAAAGTACAGTAAGCCTTCAGGATAATAAAATAAAAAATAAATTTAAAAAAATAATAATATTGTATTTCATTGTAATGTATTGTATTTTATTTTATAGTATTTTATAGCATTTTATAGTATTGTATTGTATTGTATACTTTTGTATTATATTGTACTGCATTTCATTGTATTGCATTGTATTGTAGTACAAAGAAGATAATGGAAAGACAGTGCAATATAATGGACACTGACTGTAACAAATAAATTCTACCTACAGAGAGTGTATGTAGTGTATAACTTTAAGATATACAATGCCTAAAATGTCTCTTCTTTTCACACATGAGGTAACACAATGGAGAATATGAAGACTTGTTATTGTTGTTGTGGAATTATGCATTTATTTGAAGTGCTGCTGGTTTAAAAGATTTCAGGGTCACTCAAATATTGTGTTTAATTCAATATAATATTAATATTCATTTTGATAATAATATGTTATTTTATACTAATAAAAATAACATTTGTGTTTTGTTGTTTTTGTTGATGTTGTTGTTGATGTTGTTGTTGTTGTTGTTGATGTTGTTGTTGATGAATACCTCTGAACTTGTTGGGCGGCTGTACTAGATCACCTGCATCTGGTTGAACCACACAACGATCATCCACCAAGCTGTGTGGTTTTTGGTGGTGGTGATGATGTTTTTGGTTGTGGTGATGTTGGTTTTTTTGTGGTTGTTGGTGGTGGTGTTGTTAAATATTTATTCTGGTTGGTGTTTGTTTGTTTTAACAATTAAAATTTCACTGAAATGGTTGAAAAAATCTGCTCTATAGAAAAAATTATTTTGCTTATTGAGTTTATCAAATTTTAAGCCCTTAATAATTTGATTTAATCACCCCATTTAAATCAAATTAATCTCATGACATTTCAAAGTCTTTATTTAATTTATTTAATGAATGTATATTAATGGCTATGCATAAACTTCAGCCAAAATCAGATTACCCCACCTACCCAAGAGTAGAAATGAAACCAGAAACAGTTCCCTCGGCAAATAGAGAAACAATGTCTCCCATGTGGAGAATACATGACGAATCCGCCATACCTTATTTCTTGAATAATTTTTCTAAATTTCCATTTGGTGTTACTCTTGCTTTATTAATTAATTATCTATCAGGTTTCGTGAAAAGTTACTTCAAGGTACTTTCAATAAACAAACATTTTTTGATCTTTATATAATTGTATAAACCTTCAATTATAAAAGATAAAATGTTTTGCCAAAATTATTTTTTATCTCGAAAAAAATTATTTTTTATCTCGAAAAAATCCTGAAATAAGAACCGACTTTAAATAGCTTAAGAAATTTAAATGAACTTAAATAAGAAATTTAATATTCAATTGATCATAAATAATATGTTTACATTATTTTTTATTGCTCAAAAATAATAAAAAGTAATAAATTTGAAATTAAAAGTATCTTAAGACTCTTGTAACTTTAATTTACTTTTGGCAAATATGGCAGGTCAAGTTGGTAAGATGGCCATTGGAAAAGTAATTAAAGTCAACAGGTTGTGGAAGGCTGCAAAAGTGAGCGTGCAGAGACTGAAATTGGATGAAAACACCAATGTGGTTGGTTTCTGTATGATAAGCATTTTGCTCTGATTTTTGTCTTTCTTCCACATCTACCAATATTGTCAGGACTCATCTGGAGCATCAACGCACATTAAAGTTTAAAAAATTTACATTTTAAATAAGATTACAGTTTAATTTTAAATTGCTTCACAAATGCATTTGATTGCTTCTTTGATTGATCTGCAGTACATCAACTGGGAGTCAAAGTGCTGGGCTTCTGATCCAGACTTCAAGGGCAGTTTGGGAGACATGGTGATGGTGAAAGAGCTGCAGACGCTAGAGAGACACTACGTCACTCACCAAGTGCACAAAGTCATCTTCCCTCTTGGCAACATTACAGAACCAACCACTGGCAAACGGTGTCGAGGAACCACCTATATCGACACTCAGAATAGAAATTTATCTTGATGATAAAGGATTTTTTAAATAAACGATTTTCCTTCTGTATTTCTAGTAAAACTAAAAAAGTTCATAAATATCTTCAAAGTTCTTGAAACATTGTAAATTGCTATTATAATTTTTATAAAATTAAAATAAATTTAAATTTTGAAACATAAAAAACACTTAACAACTAAAAAAATATTTTTTATATAAATATTTTTCAAAAAATCTAGCGCATGCAGGGGTTTTTAAAAGACAATGTCGATTTAAATTTTGAAGAACCTTAGGTTTTGGTTACCAAAACTTTTGGTAATATCAAGATATAATAATTGTAGTATAATTGAATTATCGGTGAGTACATGTATTTTTAACTTTCGTGTTAAAATGTATCTTAAAAATGAATAATGTTAATAAAAAGTCTTAATGATCAGTTTGACTAATCAGTTTCCAGTAATTCATCACTTTTCCCAGTTTCTACTTCAATATTTAATACTTTTTTTCCAAATATTTCCCAGCTTAGGCCAGAACTTCTCCCCCAAAAAAGATGATTCAAATATTAGCAGCATTGGGAAGGTCATACGTTCCATACATTGTGCTTCCCGCCACTATGTTGATTGGTGCCATTGGCTTCAAGGTAGAGGGGTGGTTGAGGGGCGAAAAAGAAACTCCCTGGAAGAAAGACAGCATCAGCGACGAGAGAGTTCAAAGGCAGGTCAAGGAAAACCCCGACCCAGAACATTTTGAAAGTTTAAAAAACCCTTCTTTCGTGCCTGAAACTATTTTTAGAGAAAAGTAGCTTGCTTAAATGATATGCCTTTATTTATTATTATTTTATATCACTTTTTATGTATTTATTTATACTAATTTTATATCACTTCTTATAAATTTATTTTTAATAAAGACTTGTACAAATTAGTTGAATACTTCTAAGAATTTCTTCTTAATTGATAGGTGAACATTCAGATAAAATAGATGGATGGAAAAAATACTTTTTACTTCACAAGACCAATGTTTTGAGAGAAGAGATCATTTTCCAAGTGAAATTTTCAAGTTTAGGTTTTTCCAAGGTCCATTATGTTCACATACACCAATTTGTCGGTTATACGTGTAGGAGTTCAGTGTTGCATTGAAGGTCACTTTTAGGAGTTTTTTATTCATATCGGACCGTTGACGTAAAAACACGAAAAAGTTCATTAAACTGTTCTCATAATCTGTCTATTTATAACGAGTCCCACACTGCAAAAGCCTACTTGAGTTTGTTTTTTAGTTATTTCACGTTCCATCCCTGGCGCCAAATAAATTCCATCACCATGTAAAAGCTTTGATAAAGAATACTTTTATTACACAACAAAAACGCTGACATCGGTTACTTCCTAGATGCGTTTTCGATACAAAATTCACCAGGTGTGCTATGCAAAATACTGCTTTAAAACCCATGTGTGCTTAATACTACAGTATTTAGTATTTTCTTTCACTGACAAAGACCTGGGTGTCTTAACCATCACTGAAAACTTGAACAGTGAAAAAATTCCAAAAAATGATTGCATCTTCCAACGAGCATCACAGCTGAGAAACATTCAAGTCTTTCCAAGCTGCTTGGTTAGCTCTTAGTGCAATGTTAGGGAAGGAGTGATGGAAAAAACGCCAATCAATTAATTAATCAATCCATCCATCCATCAATCCATCAATCAATCCATTAATTAAATATATTTATATAGTGCCTCTTAATACATCCAAGATCGCTTTAAAATAAATAAACGATAGTCTCTACAAAAAAAACAATAAAACACAGCGCTTGCACCATTTATTGCTACATTTTACTTTTCGACACTAGTATCATCATCTTAGTGGTCTTCATCTCTCATTCCCTTAATTAATATATATTTTCCTGGAAAGACTTGTAAAGCATTTTGAAAATAAATTATATAACGCTTTGTAAATAAAAATAAAAGTAGCACTATAAATTGTTCAACTTGGGCTAAAAAATTCGAAAAAGGATTTCAATAATCTGAATGTTCTCGCTTTGAATCTTCTCCAGCAATGCATGCAACGTTCAAAAGCAGCATTCTCGTATCAAACTGACTTTTTTTATCAACAGTCAATACTGCACCCACCTAGCAGCACTGATCACTTGGCGTCACCAGGCCACTAAGCAACCCTTCAGCCAATCAGACGTCCCAATCTGCTTTAGACCACGCCTATGTCTTATTTTCCCATGCTGTTATTGGTGGAAAAGATCAAAAGAACTTTTAGGAACCTCCATTATTCATTTCAAGGTAACTTTCTTACTTTTAACTTAGAAAATGAAACTACAGTAACTGCTCGGATATACCTGGGTTTTTTCCAAGCTCTCGTCTTTTTCCGAAATTATATCCTTTTGCACATTTTCTTTAGATTAAACTAACATTAAATTTTATGATTGGAAAAGTATATACTTATAATATATATTATATATCTCATATTATTATTATTAATTTTCTATTACTCCGAAACTCTTGGCAAGATCCTCATTCGGGGTATCCGAGAGGTCACTGTAACTGCTGAGTGCAAGTTATGAAGTTGTCGTGCTTGTGTTTGTCATTTTTGATTCCATGCTTTATATCTTATTGTATTAAAGAAATAAATAAATCAATTAAACTTCATTACCATTGTAGTAAAATTGTATTTATATAAAAACGATTTATAAAAAAAAAGAAATAATTTTAAATGAGTTTTTATGCCTTTATGTTTGCCACGTTTCAATCTTTGATTGCAAAAGGTTTTGGTATCCATTGTTTCGTTTTGATGTAGACGCCATTGAAGCACTATTATTGGATAATTTTCACTAATATTTTAGTGAGAAAATACTTTTAAGGTGGGTTCTTTGTTTAGCGGCAAGTTCTTTCAAAGGCAGACTCTTTTATGGTTTGCTTTGTTGCAAAACTTGTGAAGAAAATGACAAGTGGCGTTGGAATAGTGTTATTTAGCTTCTTAGCAGCAAAATAAATAAATAAATGACAATAAATTATTCTCAAATAACTCTGTGGTTGTTGATTTGTTAGAAAGTCTTTTATTGGTTTTAAAAATCGATCGGGTTAATAATATTCGGCGTCGTACTTTATTTCATTATTTAGTTAAAATTGATTTTTCAAAGATTCCATAATCAACCTCAAAAACAATTAAGCGACTGAAGTCACTTCTCAGCAAGGTAGGCGAAGACTTTGCATGGGGAGTCTTCCCATTTGAGCTGTGTGTGAAGCCTTCACATTGTCGAGGTGTCAAGTGAGGCTGTCAACTTGAAGGATTGGTGCTCATGAGGTTAAACTCCCTGATGATATGTGATCTCAACAACGGTGAAAGAGTGAGAGTGTATATACCTCACCTGACTAACCCATCATTCCCACTAATCGCCTGCTTTTTGTAGAAGCTCTTCGCTTTATTTTTCTCATTAGCTTATCATACAAACCAACACACTTCACTGCTCTTCTGCACACTCCATCACACCCCACCACACTCCACCATACTCCACCACTCCCCACCACACTCCACCACACTCCACCACACTCCACCACACTCCTGTCTACTCCATCACACCCCACCACACTCAACCACACTCAACAACACACTCTTGTCTACTCCACCACACTCTACCACACTTCACTACACACTCTACCACACTCCACCACTCTCCACCATACTCCACCATACTCCACCACTCCCCACCACACTCCACCATACTCCACCATACTCCACCATACTCCACCACTCCCCACCACACTCCACCACACTCCACCACTTTCCACCACACTCCACCACACTCCACCACACTCCACCACACCAAACTCCACCATACTCCACCACACTCCACCACACTCCACCACACTCCACCACACCACACTCCACCACACTCCACCACACTCCACCACACCACACTCCACCACACTCCACCACACTCCACCACACCACACTCCACCACACTCCACCACACTCCACCACATTTCACCACACTCCACCCCACTCCACCACACTTCCCCACACTTCACCACACTCCACCACACTCCACCACACCACACTCCACCACACTCCACAACACTCCACCACACTCCACCCCACTCCACCACACTCCACCACACTCCACCACACTTCACCACACTCCACCCCACTCCACCACACTCCACCACACTTCCCCACACTTCACCACTATCCACCACACTCCACTACACTCCACCACACTCCACCACACTTCCCCACACTTCACCACACTCCACCACACTCCACCACACCACACTCCAACACACTCCACCACACTTCACCACACTCCACCCCACTCCACCACACTTCCCCACACTTCACCACTATCCACCACACTCCACTACACTCCACCACACTCCACGACACTTCCCCACACTTCACCACACTCCACCACACTCCACCACACCACACTCCACCACACTCCACCACACTCCACCACATTCCACCAAACTCCACCACACTCCACCAAACTCCACCACACTTCACCACACTCCACCACACTCCACCACACTCCACCACACTCCACCACATTCCACCAAACTCCACCACACTCCACCACACTCCACCACACTTCACCACACTCCACCAAACTCCACCACACTCCACCAAACTCCACCACACTCCACCACACTCCACAACACTCCACAACACTCCACCACACTCCACCACACTCCACCACACTCCACCACACTCCACCACACTCCACCACACTCCACCACACTCCACCACATTCCACCAAACTCCACCACACTCCACCAAACTCCACCACACTTCACCACACTCCACCACACTCCACCACACTCCACCACACTCCACCACATTCCACCAAACTCCACCACACTCCACCACACTCCACCACACTTCACCACACTCCACCAAACTCCACCACACTCCACCAAACTCCACCACACTCCACCACACTCCACAACACTCCACAACACTCCACCACACTCCACCACACTCCACCACACTCCACCACACTCCACCACACTCCACCACACTCCACCACACTCCACCACACTCCACCATACTCCACCACACTCCACCACACTCCACCACACTCCACCACACCACACTCCACCACACTCCACCACACTCCACCACACCACACTCCACCACACTCCACCACACTCCACCACACCACACTCCACCACACTCCACCACACTCCACCACATTTCACCACACTCCACCCCACTCCACCACACTTCCCCACACTTCACCACACTCCACCACACTCCACCACACCACACTCCACCACACTCCACAACACTCCACCACACTCCACCCCACTCCACCACACTCCACCACACTCCACCACACTTCACCACACTCCACCCCACTCCACCACACTCCACCACACTTCCCCACACTTCACCACTATCCACCACACTCCACTACACTCCACCACACTCCACCACACTTCCCCACACTTCACCACACTCCACCACACTCCACCACACCACACTCCAACACACTCCACCACACTTCACCACACTCCACCCCACTCCACCACACTTCCCCACACTTCACCACTATCCACCACACTCCACTACACTCCACCACACTCCACGACACTTCCCCACACTTCACCACACTCCACCACACTCCACCACACCACACTCCACCACACTCCACCACACTCCACCACATTCCACCAAACTCCACCACACTCCACCAAACTCCACCACACTTCACCACACTCCACCACACTCCACCACACTCCACCACACTCCACCACATTCCACCAAACTCCACCACACTCCACCACACTCCACCACACTTCACCACACTCCACCAAACTCCACCACACTCCACCAAACTCCACCACACTCCACCACACTCCACAACACTCCACAACACTCCACCACACTCCACCACACTCCACCACACTCCACCACACTCCACCACACTCCACCACACTCCACCACACTCCACCACACTCCACCATACTCCACCACACTCCACCACACTCCACCACACTCCACCACACTCCACCACACCACACTCCACCACACTCCACCACACTCCACCCCACTCCACCACACTCCACCACACTTCCCCACACTTCACCACACTCCACCACACTCCACCACACTCTACCACACCACACTCCACCACACTCCACCACACTCCACCACACTCCACCACACTCCACTACACTCCACCACACTCTACCACACTCCACCACACTCCACCATATTCCACCACTTTCCACCACACTCCACCAGACTCCACCAAACTCCACCACACTCCACCACACTCCACCACACTCCACTACACTCCACCACACTCCACCACTTTCCACCACACTCCACCCCACTCCACCAAACTCCACCACACTCCACCACTTTCCACCATACTCCACCACACTCCACCACACTCCACCACACCACACTCCACCACACCACACTCCACCACACCACACTCCACCACACTCCACCACACTCCACCACACTCCACCACACTCCACCCCACTCCTGTCTTCTCCACCACACTCCATCACACCCACCACACTCCTGTCTACTCCACCACACTCCACCACACTCCACCACACTCCACCACACTCCACCACACTCCACCACACTCCACCACACTTCACCACACTCCACCACACTCCACCACACTTCACCACACTCCACCACACTCCACCACACTCCACCACTCCCCACCACACTCCACCACACTCCACCACACTCCACCCCACTCCTGTCTACTCCACCACACTCCACCACACTCCACCACACTCCTGTCTACTCCACCACATTCCACCACACTCCACCACACTCCACCACTCCCCACCACACTCCACCACACTCCACCACACTCCACCCCACTCCTGTCTACTCCACCACACTCCACCACACTCCTGTCTACTCCACCACACTCCACCACACTCCACCACCACTTCAAAGGGCACAACAAATCACACCACAACACCACATTCCCAGTTCTTCTTCTCCCTCTTCCTTTCCAATTCCTCTTTTGTTACCAGAGTTGTTTAGACAGGCATTGGGCCGGAAGTTATAAATCTAGCGTGTGTAAACGTTTGCGAACATATTGCATATATGCGCTATGTTCATAGGTGTTTATAGCGCTGGCAAAAGAATGTTAAATAAGCAATTGTGTTCTTTAATGCAATAAATTAGCAGGAAACTAGATATTGAATTGTTTCTTCTGCTCTCTTGCTATTTATAGGTCTGCAAATCACTGTAATTGCCATTCTAAAGAAACAAAAGCATAATGAGGAAAGATACATCTCTGGGGGGGAAAATTGAAAAAATGGAAAATTGATTTGGAAAAAAAGTATTTTTTAAAACTTTGAAATAATAATTCAATCGATTTTAAAGTTAAAAACTTGTAGAATTTAATATTTTAAAACACAACTCAAAAAATGCAATTAAACGACAAAAAAATTTCAATTTTAAAAAATGACGTAGACGCAAACCAGCTTATAAACCATATTGTCGGATTCGAGCGGGAGGGGCAGATGGTGCCTAAACAGGGAAGTTCCGTGCATACATCATCCCTCTTAGCACCATGTTTAACCTTAAAATGTCTTCTTAACCGTCTCCCGGCTGCATACACTTGGAAAAAAATTTTCTTTTTTCGAGTTGTTAAAACATTTCCGTTGCATTCTCAAAGCTCTCACACACCCACAACACACATACTAACTCTTAATCTAGCCGTAAAGATATACTAACTGCACATTGCTTTTCGCTGTATAATCGCCCAAGACACGCACTTTATATTATACAGTCTCATCTAATTTATACAGCGTATAGTCTCTATCCTACCTCGAATAAAAACACATGGTGATGCATATAACTTCGAAGA
>OX030963.1:4795657-4808157 GCA_943735955.1 Piscicola geometra
CAACCACATCAGCCACGACAACAGTTCTGTAATCACACTAGACGAAGACGAAGAATCATACAACAACTACGACTTCTTCCCAACACCAGTGCAGCTACTCAACAACAACAACAACCACAACAACAACAACAACCGCACTTTTTCCGATCAATTTTTACCCCGACTACCCACCTCCAACACCAACAACAACACCAACAACAACAACAACAAAGCAATCTTCTTCGCAGACAAACTCACAGCACCAAACAACACCAAAGCCTACTACAGGAAAAGCCTCAAGGACGTTTCGCCAATCGACGAACAAGAGTGCTGCATGGGAGGGAAGGGGGAGGCGTGCCTGAACTGGGCCTGCAAGCTGTGTCGTCGCAAGAAACTCACCAACGTGGGCGACCGACGGAAGGCCGCCACCATGCGGGAGAGGAGGAGGCTGAAGCGGGTGAACGAAGCCTTCGACGCCCTCAAGAAGCGCACCTGTCCCAACCCCACCCAGCGCATGCCCAAGGTTTCCTAGAGTTTCATTCCTCTTACATCCGTTTTTGATTTTATTCATTGTCTTAAATGTAATCTATTGTTTCGTTCCTCTACCTCCATTTTGGTTTTATTGATCGTTTCCGATATAATCTTCCCGAGACTTTAAAGCTTTTTCAGTTTTCAGTACTTAACGGATCTCTTTATCTTCTGCGAGGTGTTTCAAATCGTCTAAAAAAAGAGTGCATTTAAATGGTGTACATTTTCGTTGTACGTCTAGCGTGCACGCGATGATGGATGAGGGTGAAGGTCACGCGCAGGACAAGTGGGAGGCATGTTTATTGTGGCTACTTAGCCAGAGTCATCGACATATGCTATATCTTTTCCTCTTCTTTCAGTGCACTTGTGTGCGTGTGTGTGTTTGTGCATTCAAAAATACGCAAGTATACTATACTGTACAATTTATACTTAGTACAAGCATTAGAAATGAGAGTAAATCACTAATATATTTTCTCTAACAATCTGCTTTTTTATTAAAAAACAAAAAATTTATTTAAAATTGTTTGATGCTTTTGTATATTCCAGACGATAACTTTACGTACAGTTCCGCACCCACCTCTCTCCATCTCCCTGTCCACACAAAATACTTTTTAGGAGTCATCTTTTTCGAGTTTGCCTCCACTCATCTGTGTGGACATTCCAACAAATTATCTTTTTTTTTGGGATTTTAAAATTCAAAATAATAGTCGTTTTCGAAGGAGCTTAAGGTGGAAACAACTTCGAATTCAAGTAAATCTGCAATGTTTATAAGCACCAAATGTAATATACAAAGAATGATACAATCCTTACCATTGAATATTCATGAGTATAAGATAGTATTTCAGTGGATGTAATATAAGATAATCGTAGAACTTGGAGGTTCTTAAATGCAATAAAGACTCGGTGATTATCCGTCACTGACGCGGCTGTTGTCTCGAAAGTTACAATGATGAATTTACAAAACCAGATTGATTTTTAGAGTAACCTAAATTCTTTTTATTACGCCGTTAGATCGAATAAGTCGGCAGTTTGAATTCATTTGTATTAAATACAAATATTGTATATACATTTGTATCTCTTTTCGTTCGTTTGTATTTTTATACTGCTCCTAACTGGATGGTTCTGCTTTTTGTTAGGTGATATCTTTTTTAAACTGATTTTTCCCTCTATTATAGTGTGTTCATTGTGCTGCATTGCATATCACGGTAATCATTTTATGTAATCGCATGGTATTTGCTTATAATATTTGATAAAGTATTAAAATGTTGCAAGGTTCTGTTGCTTTGAGGATAAGTTTATAAGAAAAGGGAAAGTGACTTGCCCCAACGAGCCTGACAGCAAACTGCTCGGACGTTCTGAGATGCTCAGATGGATTGATGCAAGCTCCAACGACGGAAGAAGAATTTCTTACGCTTGTATAATATAAAACAGAATTGGGAAGAGGAAAAGAGTGATGTATATGGTATTGCATGCTTTTGAATTGAACTTTGTTGTATTTCTTTCACATTTTTTGTTTCATAATGTGGTGCATTCGATTTTATTTTTAGGATATTTTGTTTTTATTATAAAGGCATAGTTTTATATTAATAATAATAAAATAATAATGAAAATGATGATAAAATAAAATACTTTGAAAAAATAATTTTTTTTATAATAATAATAATAACATTAAAAAAAAACATTTTACCACACCATCTTACCCCACCACAATGGCTACCCCTCCAGGTGGAGATTCTAAAAAACACGATGGAGTATATAGAGAGTCTGGAGGAACTGCTGGTGATGGCACGAAAGCTGAACCCATCCCTCGTCCACAGACCCCCCAACAACAAACCTCCCAACAACTGCAACAACAACAACAACAGCAACATTGATGAAAACTGCAACAAAGAGGTTGCGTTCAATGATCCGGTTACCGTCAACAACAACAACAACAACAACATTAAAAACAACAACCACAACAACAACAACAATGACATAGAAAGCAGCAACACTTCATCCAGTGTGGGAAAAAGCAAAAAGATTGGAAACTCGCTTCCAGGAAAAACGAGAACTTTAAAGCACAACTTGATCCCCTCTGGCAACAAAAACAACATTGCATCAACTGACGACAACAACAACAAAAACCACGACAACACAAATAATCTTGCTGTTAATCATGATACAACGTCTAAAAGCTTCATAGATTCAAACAACAACATCAACAACATCAACAACAAAAACAACAACAACAGCATCATGGCTGATAAAATTAAAATAAAAGACTGTAATGCTGACATTAACAACTACAACAAAGTCAAGCAACAAAACAACAACAACACACTCGCAACAATCGAAAAACTTCCCACAACTATGAGCTCGCATCATAGCAACATCATCAACACCTTTTCCTAATCACACAGTCACACAGTCACATACAAACACACACACAAACTTTCACCAAAGAACACATAAACACACAAAAAAACCACACACACAAAATACACATAAACACACAAAAACAAACAAACACACACAAGCACAAAAAATAAAAATCATGAGATAAATACAAAAACTATTAACCTGTCACTAATCGCTTGATATGTATATTTGTGTAACTTCAAGTCATAATCATCATCATCATCCATACATCAACATCAGTACCAATTAGTACTAACTCATTAACTTTGTCATTAAATTAGACGCTTACTCAATTAACCTCAATTAGTTGCAAAGTGTGACCTCAGCTGCACTTCTGTATCCCTAATAAATCATTATATTGACCGAAAGGCATCATCATCATCATGGCTATTATCATCATCATCATCATCCTCATCATCCTCATCATCATCTTCATCATCATTATCATCATCATCATCATCATCATCATCTTCATCATCGCCCTAACTAAGAAAATAAAGATGAAATGTGTTGCCTTGAATGTTAACGTCCCTCTTCTTCTTCTTGAATAAAACGTGAAAAATGTTTTCTTCTCATAGCGTCTTCAAATGGAAAAGTTCCCTGGTGGGAAACCCGGGTAAGAAATCCACTTTTAAAAAGGTAAAAAAATCGATAAAATCGATTTAAATTAATTTGATTCAAATCAATTAATGCACGTTAATAATAATAATAATAATAATAATAATGACGAGCATTATTATAGTGGCGTATAACCCGAACGGGCTTCGAGGCCACTTAGGCTGCATATTTTCATTTGCGTCTTTGGGTTACTAGGGCATTGGTTGCACTTGAAGCTAGGACCTTTCATTATTGGTCAAGCCGAGAGTAGTTGCCGACTCGGCTACCCGTCCACGTTTAAAATAATTTTTTTTTAATCATACAGATTTCATTATTACAGTTTTTAATACAAGAAGAAGAAGAAGAGAAGGTAGGTAATGAAGGTAAGTGAATGACTGCCTGTTTGTTTGTTTGTTGTTGCCTGTCTGACCTTGTCAGCGCAAGAAGTGTGAGAATCAGAGGAGAAATGGATATCACACGCACACATGGACACATATACACATAGACACAAACACACATAGACGAACACACACACACGCAAACAAACAAGCACACACATTCATAGTATCAGAATTCTCACCAATCCACCCATCCTTCCACAGAGAACTTACACACAGTGATAATTTTAAAGGCACCATCACAAACACTACGGGCGGCGATCTGCTGCAAATCTTGGAGAGGGGGTCCTACCCAGCATAGACAGTGATCCTGGGGGGGGGGGGGGTCATGGGTTCCAAACCATTCACTACCAAAAAGTGGGGGGGGGGGGTCCCCAGCACCGTCACAAAATCGCCGCCCATGACTAACACTATAAAGGTTGTTTGAAATCCTCCAAACTTTCTGCAGTTTTACAAATTCATGTCCCAACTAAAAACCCATAAAACAATAATTTTTACGAAAAATGATAGTGTCTGAACATCATGGGTGTCCGAACAATCTGGTACTTAACGGTCATTTATCAAAACCTCTAATAATAAAAAAGTAACAATGTTGAAATTAAAATTATATATTATTTTTATTTTATTCAAAATTATTTATTATTTTTATTTTCTTTTTGCGTTCCGAATGAGTAAATAAGTGAAGATGCATTAGGACTCAAAGACTGACTGCCAGCTTTCATCATTGTTCTCTTATCATCTAAGTCTTTATTGATTGAAAGTGTGTGTGTGTGTGTTTGTGTGTGTGTGTGTGTGTGTGTGTGTGTGTGTGTGTGTGTGTGTGTGTGTGTGTGTGTGTGTGTGTGTGTGTGTGTGTGTGTGTGTGTGTGTGTGTGTGTGTGTGTGTGTGTGTGTGTGTGTGTGCGTCTTTTTATTCGACGTCAATGAGATTTATCATTAAAGGGCAACTCATTCATTTTTGAAAGTCTGAATGGTTTTTCGGCACATTACCGTTTCCAAGTCCCACCTTGAATTAACCTTGAACTTTAACGTCCCTTGAGAGAAGTCATCATCATTATCAGCACTTTCTCTGGAGTGGGTACCTTGGTGTGATTTAAGCGCTGGTTCATAGTTTAGTTGATGGTGTGGTTGATGGTGTGGTTGGTGGTGTGGTTGATGGTGTGGTTGATGGTGTGGTTGATGGTGTGGTTGATGGTGTGGTTGGTGGTTTGGTTGATGGTTTGGTTGATGGTGTGGTTGATGGTTTAGTTGATGGTTTGGTTGATGGTTTGGTTGATGGTTTGGTTGATGGTTTGGTTGATGGTGTGGTTGATGGTGTGGTTGATGGTGTGGTTGGTGGTTTGGTTGATGGTTTGGTTGATGGTGTGGTTGATGGTTTAGTTGATGGTTTGGTTGATGGTTTGGTTGATGGTTTGGTTGATGGTTTGGTTGATGGTTTGGTTGATGGTGTGGTTGGTGGTGTGGTTGATGGTTTGGTTGATGGTTTGGTTGATGGTTTGGTTGATGGTGTGGTTGATGGTGTGGTTGGTGGTTTGGTTGATGGTTTGGTTGATGGTGTGGTTGATGGTTTAGTTGATGTTTTGGTTGATGGTTTGGTTGATGGTTTGGTTGATGGTTTGGTTGATGGTGTGGTTGATGGTGTGGTTGATGGTGTGGTTGGTGGTTTGGTTGATGGTTTGGTTGATGGTGTGGTTGATGATTTAGTTGATGGTTTGGTTGATGGTTTGGTTGATGGTTTGGTTGATGGTTTGGTTGATGGTGTGGTTGGTGGTGTGGTTGGTGGTGTGGTTGGTGGTTTGGTTGATGGTGTGGTTGATGGTTTGGTTGATGGTGTGGTTGATGGTGTGGTTGGTGGTGTGGTTGGTGGTGTGGTTGGTGGTGTGGTTGATGGTGTGGTTGATGGTTTGGTTGATGGTTTGGTTGATGGTTTGGTTGATGGTTTGGTTGATGGTTTGGTTGATGGTTTGGTTGATGGTTTGGTTGATGGTTTGGTTGATGGTGTGGTTGGTGGTGTGGTTGATGGTTTGGTTGATGGTGTGGTTGATGGTTTAGTTGATGGTGTGGTTGATGGTTTAGTTGATGGTGTGGTTGATGGTTTGGTTGGTGGTTTGGTTGATGGTGGGGTTGATGGTTTGGTTGATGGTTTGGTTGATGGTTTGGTTGATGGTTTGGTTGATGGTTTGGTTGATGGTGTGGTTGGTGGTGTGGTTGATGGTTTGGTTGATGGTTTGGTTGATGGTTTGGTTGATGGTGTGGTTGATGGTGTGGTTGGTGGTGTGGTTGATGGTGTGGTTGATGGTGTGATTGGTGGTGTGGTTGGTGGTGTGATTGGTGGTGTGGTTGGTGGTGTGGGTAGTGGTGTGGTTGGTGGTGTGGTTGGTGGTGTGGTTGGTGGTGTGGTTGGTGGTGTGGTTAGTGGTGTGGCTGGTGGTGTGGTAGCGGCACAAGCTTCTAGCGACTACAAAGGCTCTTCAAGGAAGCTTCAAACAGAACAGTTATCTCACAGCAGCCATGCCCCGCTAAACAAAGGTCATTAATTATAATCCATTATCTCACACACTTTAACACACACACACACACTCTCACACACTTTAACACACACACACTCTCACACACTTTAACACACACACACACTCACACACACAAACACAAAGACACACACACACAAAAATACACACTCACACACATTTTAACACACACACACACACACACACACACACACACACACACACACACACACACACACACACACACACACACACACAAACAAACAAAAAATAGGAAAAACACATAAATTAAAAACACAAAAACTGAAAAAAATGCATTCTACCCATCTCTTAAAGACACCACACAAAGAAAGAAAGTTTCAAACTTGCGTGGGAAATCCAATAAAGAGAAATCCTTCAGTCCATCACAACGGATGTCATCAGGAGGAAAACACTTTATTGAGTCTGCATAACCTTGTAGTTTAACCCGTGGGGATGAATGATGATGATTATGATGGTGGCGGTGATGGTTATGATGATGGTGATGATGGTGGTCGTGATGATGATGATGATGATGGTGGTCGTGATGATGATGATGATGATGGTGGTCGTGATGATAATGATGATGATGATGAGGGTGATGATGATGATGATGGCACCTGGCTGCAGCAGTATCATACGGGCTTGAAGCGATAATTGAGCGTGAAGTTTTCTTAATTAATGCTTTGAAGTGCTAAAGAGGGGTGGAGGGGGGTGGCGGGGGAGAAGAGGGGGGGTGGAAGATGGAGGGGTGGGGATGGGGTTGGAGGTGGTGGTGATGGAATGAGGTTAAAGTGAGGAGGTGGGTGGTGGAGGAAAGGTGGGTGGAAGAGAGGTGGGTGATGCTGAAGAAGTAGAGGGAGGTGGGTGGTGGAGGTGGAGAAGAGGTGGGTGGTGGAGGTGGAGGAGAGGTGGGTGGTGGAAGGGGAGGAGAGGTGGGTGGTGGAGGTGGAGGAGAGGTGGGTGGTGGAGGTGGAGGAGAGGTGGGTGGTGGAGGGGGAGGAGAGGTGGGTGGTGGAGGTGGAGGAGAGGTGGGTGGTGGACGTGGAGGAGAGGTGGGTGGTGGAGGTGGAGAAGAGGTGGGTGGTGGAGGTGGAGGAGAGGTGGGTGGTGGAGGTGGAGGAGAGGTGGGTGGTGGAGGTGGAGGAGAGGTGGGTGGTGGAGGTGGAAGAGAGGTGGGTGGTGGAAGTGGAGGAGAGGTGGGTGGTGGAGGTGGAGGAGAGGTGGGTGGTGGAAGTGGAAGAGAGGTGGGTGGTGGAGGTGGAGAAGAGGTGGGTAGTGGAGGTGGAGGAAAGGTGGGTGGTGGAGGTGGAGGAGAGGTGGGTGGGGGAGGTGGAGGAGAGGTGGGTGGTGGAGGTGGAGAAAAGTGGGTAGTGGAGGTGGAGGAAAGGTGGGTGGTGGAGGTGGAGGAGAGGTGGGTGGTGGAGGTGGAGGAGAGGTGGGTGGTGGAGGTGGAGGAGAGGTGGGTGGTGGAGGTGAAGGAGAGGTGGGTGGTGGAAGTGGAGAAGAGGTGGGGGGTGGAGGTGGAGAAGAGGTGGGTAGTGGAGGTGGAGGAAAGGTGGGTGGTGGAGGTGGAAGAGAGGTGGGTGGGGGAGGTGGAGGAGAGGTGGGTGGTGGAGGTGGAGAAGAGGTGGGTGGGGGAGGTGGAGGAGAGGTGGGTGGTGGAGGTGGAGGAGAGGTGGGTGGTGGAAGTGGAGAAGAGGTAGGTGGTGGAGGAAAGGTGGGTGGTGGAGGTGGAGAAGAGGTGGGTGGTGGAGGTGGAGGAGAGGTGGGTGGTGGAGGTGGAAGAGAGGTGGGTGGTGGAGGTGGAAGAGAGGTGGGTGGTGGAGGTGGAGGAGAAGTGGGTGGTGGAGGTGGAGGAGAGGTGGGTGGTGGAGGGGGAGGAGAGGTGGGTGGTGGAGGTGGAGGAGAGGTGGGTGGTGGACGTGGAGGAGAGGTGGGTGGTGGAGGTGGAGAAGAGGTGGGTGGTGGAGGTGGAGGAGAGGTGGGTGGTGGAGGTGGAGGAGAGGTGGGTGGTGGAGGTGGAGGAGAGGTGGGTGGTGGAGGTGGAAGAGAGGTGGGTGGTGGAAGTGGAGGAGAGGTGGAGGAGAGGTGGGTGGTGGAAGTGGAAGAGAGGTGGGTGGTGGAGGTGGAGAAGAGGTGGGTAGTGGAGGTGGAGGAAAGGTGGGTGGTGGAGGTGGAGGAGAGGTGGGTGGGGGAGGTGGAGGAGAGGTGGGTGGTGGAGGTGGAGAAAAGTGGGTAGTGGAGGTGGAGGAAAGGTGGGTGGTGGAGGTGGAGGAGAGGTGGGTGGTGGAGGTGGAGGAGAGGTGGGTGGTGGAGGTGGAGGAGAGGTGGGTGGTGGAGGTGAAGGAGAGGTGGGTGGTGGAAGTGGAGAAGAGGTGGGGGGTGGAGGTGGAGAAGAGGTGGGTAGTGGAGGTGGAGGAAAGGTGGGTGGTGGAGGTGGAAGAGAGGTGGGTGGGGGAGGTGGAGGAGAGGTGGGTGGTGGAGGTGGAGGAGAGGTGGGTGGGGGAGGTGGAGGAGAGGTGGGTGGTGGAGGTGGAGGAGAGGTGGGTGGTGGAAGTGGAGAAGAGGTAGGTGGTGGAGGAAAGGTGGGTGGTGGAGGTGGAGAAGAGGTGGGTGGTGGAGGTGGAGGAGAGGTGGGTGGTGGAGGTGGAAGAGAGGTGGGTGGTGGAGGTGGAAGAGAGGTGGGTGGTGGAGGTGGAGGAGAAGTGGGTGGTGGAGGTGGAGGAGAGGTGGGTGGTGGAGATGGAAAAGTAGGTGGTGGTGGAAAAGTAGGTGGGTCAAAAGAGTAAGTGGAGTTTCAAAGTCTGCTTTAAGATATGATTGATGGATGAATGGGTTGATGGATGAATGAATTGATGGATAAATGGGTTGATGGATGAATGAATTGATGGATAAATGGGTTGATGGATGAATGAATTGATGGATGAATGGGTTGATAAATGAATGAATTGATGGATGAATGGATTGATGGATGAATGGAGTGATGGATGAATGGAGTGATGGATGAATGGGTTGAAGGATGAATGGAAAGGGTTGATGGATTAATAGATTGACGGATGAAAAAGTTGATGGATGAATAGATTGATGGATTTAAGACAGAAGGAAGAGATGGATAAATGGATGATTAATTAATAGGGTAGAGTAGATGAATTGATTGATGGATCGCTTGTTACTGAAGAACCTAAGTTCTTTATAGACTTAATACATATAAATAATTACCGTAAAATAAATAAGACTTCGGACATTTTTATTTTGTTTTTTTTTTATGTCCGAAAATATAGATATATTAGAAAAATTATTATTGTTCGCCATAAACATTCTGGTTTCTAAAATGACGGTTGAAAGATTACGTCCAAAATAAAGGGCCCAGAAAAATTATTTTGGAAAATGATGAATTAGTAATGGTAGTAGTAGTAGTAGTAGTAGAAGTAGTAGTAGTAGTATTAGTAGTAATAGTAGTAGTAGTAGTAGTAGAAATATTATTAGTATTAGTTGCAGCAGCTAGCTCAAACGTCCCTAATGTGAATAGTTTATTTGCTCCAAGTAGAACAATATAACTAACTACATTGTCTAACGCGCTTCAGTTGCGTGCCCGGGCGCTATACAAAAATGACAATTATTATTATTATTAAAACAAAAGTAATGTGCAAACAGTTCGTTTATTTCGTGCGAACAACACCAAAAAATTCATGAAGCGTTTAATTTAAAAAAATATTACTAAAATCATTTCTTACCGATTTAAAATAACATTTTCTACAAAATCTTTCAAAAAGAACTGATTTCAAATAATTTAAAGACAAAAAAACATCCAATGTTACATCCCTGCTTGTTACTAAGTCAAAACCCCTTTGGAGACACACACACGCACACACACACACACACACACACACACACACACACACACACACACACACACACACACAGACACACACACACACACACACACACACACACACACACACACACACACACACACAGATCACGTGAGAGACAATTTAACCACTTGGCAGTCATTCTGAAGCTGCAAATATGGAAAGAGTCGACGTCTTTTAGGCGGCAAAGTGAAGGGCTGTGTTGTTACCGTCACCCCTGACTCAGCTGTTGAAAAGTTGTTGGGAAATTAAATTTAATTTAGTTTAGCTGAATCCATTTTTATCCAAATCACCATTTTACCATCACACTTACCACACAACCCTCCCAAACCACCACACAAACCACCACACAAACCATCACACAAAACACCACACAAACCATCACGCAAACCAACCACACAAACCACCACGCAAAAAACCACACTTACCACACGTCCGTAGGAAACATTGCCACGTCTCTGCATTCCTGACCACACAACACACATAAGCTGGCTTGCACGGACTCATGAGAAACTTTAATGAGGTCACGAGGTCAGCGATGATGCGCATGTCAAATACCACGTCTGTGGTGGTGATGGTGGTGGTTGTCATGAACACAATGATTAAAAATAATATCTCATAATACATCTAATTATATACTATAATGGAATTAAATTTAATTCTATACATTATTATATTGGAAAGAATAAAAGAAGCATTTTAAAAGATTCACAGTAAATTTGATAGAATGCTGTGACGACACTACAATAGAGTTTATCATTATTATGATCAATAAAATCCTTTAAATTATTATAATCGTCATCATTACTATTATTATCATCATCATCATTACTATTATTATAATCGTCATCATTACTACCATTATCATCATCATCATCACAATTATTATAATCGTCATCATTACTACCATTATCATCATCATCATTATTATTATTATAATCGTCATCATTACTACCATTATCATCATCATCATCACTATTATTATTATTATTATTATAATCGTCATCATTACTACCATTATCATCATCATCATCACAATTATTATAATCGTCATCATTACTACCATTATCATCATCATCATCACTATTATTATTATTATTATTATAATCGTCATCATTACTACCATTATCATCATCACCATTATTATTATTATAATCGTCATCATTACTACCATTATCATCATCATCATTATTATTATTATAATCGTCATCATTACTACCATTATCATCATCATCATCACTATTATTATTATTATTATTATAATCGTCATCATTACTACCATTATCATCATCATCATCACAATTATTATAATCGTCATCATTACTACCATTATCATCATCATCATTATTATTATTATTATTATTATTATAATCGTCATCATTACTACCATTATCATCATCACCATTATTATTATTATAATCGTCATCATTACTACCATTATCATCATCATCATTATTATTATTATTATTATTATTATAATCGTCATCATTACTACCATTATCATCATCATCATCACTATTATTATAATCGTCATCATTACTACCATTATCATCATCATCATCACTATTATTATTATTATTATTATAATCGTCATCATTACTACCATTATCATCATCACCATTATTATTATTATAATCGTCATCATTACTACCATTATCATCATCATCATTATTATTATTATTATTATTATTATAATCGTCATCATTACTACCATTATCATCATCATCATCACTATTATTATTATTATTATTATTATTATAATCGTCATCATTACTACCATTATCATCATCATCATTATTATTATTATAATCGTCATCATTACTACCATTATCATCATCATCATCACTATTATTATTATTATTATTATAATCGTCATCATTACTACCATTATCATCATCATCATCACTATTATTATTATTATTATTATAATCGTCATCATTACTACCATTATCATCATCATCATCACTATTATTATTATTATTATTATAATCGTCATCATTACTACCATTATCATCATCATCATCACTATTATTATTATTATTATTATAATCGTCATCATTACTACCATTATCATCATCACCATTATTATTATTATAATCGTCATCATTACTACCATTATCATCATCATCATCACTATTATTATAATCGTCATCATTACTACCATTATCATCATCATCATCACTATTATTATTATTATT
>OX030963.1:4810657-4840657 GCA_943735955.1 Piscicola geometra
AAAGCTTGCCTATGATGATGATGATGATGATGATGGTAGTGGTGGTGATGATGATGGTGACGATGATGGAGGTGATAAAGATGATGTCAATACAAATGACGATGACGAAGGTGATGATAAAGTGGTGATAATGATGACGAAAACGATGATGACGAGTATGCCTACCTGCCAAACACTGAGACCTGTAGTGCCACTGCTGATCAGAGTGGTATTTTCCTTCAACTTTATCCACTCTCCTCTTCCCTCCCCATCACCATCACCATCTTCATCATCACCATCATCATCATCACCATTACCACCATCATCATCATCACCATTACCACTATCGTTATCATCACCATTTCCACTATCATTACCATCACCTTCTTCACTACAGCACTTGTGTCTTATATAGTATGCCTTATATGCATATTCATCATTACCATCAACATTACCTTCTTTATCACCATCATCACCACCCCTATCATCATCATCATCATCACCCTTTCCACTTCCATGGCACCCACTCAAGTAGCTCACATACAATTCGTACACACTGCCTATCACCTCTTCGTCCAGTTCTTCAAGCTGTGTGTATGTGGTTGTACACATATTTACTATTAATAAACTGTGTGCATTATATCATGAAAATGTTTCTTTTAATAATATATCTATATATATAATAAATAATAGATTTAATGGTTTTTGTTTGATTATCTTGTTTGATGTGCACCGATGCTCCAGAAGAGCTCTGCACAATATGGAATAAAAGTAATTAAATGATGGGATTAGTGAGTAAGCATTACTCAAGTAATCTATTTCTTTCAGGGCAAAATGGGAGGGGGGGTTGTCACCAGGGTAATCATTCTTTTGAGGAATGTCTTGCAGTACTTTTGAGACGGCTGCAGACTTAAGAGAGGGGTATATTCGAATGTTAACCTCATTATCAACTCTTGGTCAACACTGCCGTCATTTTTCTTGTATTTCTAAAATAATTTTAGTGAAATTGTTTAAAATATTTTGGTTTTTTTTTGCAAATTAAATATATAAAAAATGTTAAACAAAACTATTTAGAGTTTTTTAATGAATACTAATAAACTGAGCAATAAACGTGTTCCTGTACCAGGTACAGTGTACCTGAATAGAATGGGGAGCAATTTTTTGACATGAAAAGAACAGTTTAGTTAACAAAGTAGGCATCATGAAATAAAAAATCCTAATTGGTTTATTCTAAATAATTAAATAAATTCAAGATATTATTAAAATAGAAATAAATCTTCATTTGTTTCACTATCTTTAATGTTTAAAAGTTAATCTCTAAAAGTTACATCTACGTTAGCGTTTAATTCAGAATCTAAATTTCAGATAGATAGTATTTTTATGAAATATTACAGATAGCTATTTTCCATAACGAGAATTTCAATTAAGTATTATAAAAATAATCAAATTTATAAAAACAAAATAACACTCGAATAAAAATTACAAGTATGATTATTTAGTGATTTACAAATAATTTCAAGATTAGTTCTAAAGATCATGCAAGTGTATTATTGCGACACAAACTATAGTTTCCAATTCTTTTCATTATCTCTTCACCGTATTAAAAACATTTATTCTGCATAATTTTTCTTTTCATAATCATTTGATCTACAAAGTTTGAAGCGAAAATTACAATTTTTCAAACATAATTATAGTTAAAAAAGTATTTAAATTTTTTTTTAAAGATTCTTTATTCAGAAAAATAAATAATCCATTAGTTGATCAATGAGATTCAAGTGTCGATCATGACTTAATACCATCAACGCCAACGACATCAACACCACCCCTCATCCCCATATTCAATTATTCAAATTAACCACCAAAGTTTTTCTTTCATACTAAATTATCGAGTTATTTAAACTCGTATCTATGTGCTGGTGAGCATGATAAACAGTTTCCTAGTTCCAAACCATCATTGTATACTTCTTAGTCGACTTCTTACAAAATTTCAAAAATCAAACCAACCGCTTCAACCCTTCCAGACCTAACAATTTTCTACCACCCTCTTTCTATCAGTTTATACATTTCGACTCTTTCCTTTTACACAAATTCACCACCAATAACACTATTATTCCAAAACTAAAAAACACTCACCACAAGCTCCACTACACAATTTACTCTACAATTCACCACACAATCCACCACCCAATCCACTCTATTTAAATTTTTGTTGACGATTATCTATAAATTTTTAAACAATGTTGTTATTGGATAGATGCAAATCTCGAATTCATTTAGATTTCGCTTTTGAAACTGCATGAAACCAAAGATATTTCCAACAAGTTGTGTTCAATATATGGTATGATAAAGATAGGAATAAGTGAATTATCTTCAATAATACTATGTAAATGAGTAAAAATTAATATTTTAAATTAAGGTGGAATATAGAAATTATTTATTTAGAAATGTAACTAATTATTTTTAATCAAAAAGACTGAATTTCACATTAAAAAACTTTTATTCAAAAAGACTTTTTTAAAATGAGAAAAATTCATTTGGTTAAAAGTTTGCAAAATAATTTTGTCTTTTTTGATTAGTGTTAAACATGTAAAATCAAGACGAACTCTTAGAAATTCATTAAAAACAGAAATAGTTCTCCAAAGAAGATTATCACTGATTGGTTAATTATTGGTCTATTAGTTAATTAGCATATTAATATGTGGAATATTATTAACCGGGTATAGGTGAAAATAATTCTGTTAGTTTCGTCAAAACACAAGAAATGGTCATGAGGCACTAAGGGGAAATAATATAAATTAGTTAATTGTGAAAAGGCAATAATGAGTGATTATGCGTTAGATGAACCGCATTTCTCGCTATAAATGCACCACAGACAGTTTCAACACCACGATCCACCCCTTCTCCCCCTCAACACCCACAAACTCCAACAACAAGTAAGAAGGCCAGATCAGAGGGGGGCCTCACACAGACAAAGGCAGGGAGTGACGAGGGGTGGGAGAAGGGGCCTCTTCCTGGTCCAGCTGCTTGAACCTGCGTTCCAAATCGCCCAAGTCCTCAAGCCTCTGCTGCGACTTGAAGGACACCAGACGCTTGTAGAAGATCCATGAGAAGACGAGGAAAACGATGACGACCGGGATGAAAATGGCGGTCATGACAATGGCCGACGGTTTGCTGACGGCATAGAATCGCACCCAGGCGAGCAGCACCATTTGGCATAGGAAGAGAAAAATGCCAACACCCGTCGAAAAGATCCACGCCATTTCGACAAAGTGGTGGAAACGCACGTGTGGCGATTCGTTTAGTGAGGCGTTGGTGCGCGGTAGACCGTCGACCGCTTCGATGTGGGGCAGGATGCAAGTGCTGACCAGCAGGGCCAGTAGATAGACCGCCACTACCAGCGCTGTGCACGTGGCAAAGGCGACCAAGATCAGGTCTGGAATCTCGTTCTTTTGTAGATCCACCTCCACCATTGAGACCTGCGTTGTCGTGGTTGTTGGTGGTGGGGGTTTGTTTGGTGAACTTGAAGGCGCTTCTAAATCTATATGCTAAAAATTAGTATTTCTACTGCCGTGAAACAAAATTGACAATGCGACTTTTTATCCATAAATGGTTGTCCCCTTACGAAAAGATATTGACTTTGCATCTTAAAATGGTAGACATTTCCACTTCGAATTTCTAAATATTATTTTTTG
Source organism: Piscicola geometra (assembly GCA_943735955.1). Taxonomy (NCBI): domain Eukaryota; kingdom Metazoa; phylum Annelida; class Clitellata; order Hirudinida; family Piscicolidae; genus Piscicola; species Piscicola geometra. The sequence continues at coordinate 4,814,329 of OX030963.1, forward strand.
AAATCGTTCTTTTTGTTTAAATTTGGAAAACGAGTGCGTCTTATACAAGATGATTTAAGGAATATCACAACAGAGTATGATACTGCTATGCTGATAGAGTTTGCAGATATGACAATTTAAAATAAATTCTATTTGTAATTAAATATCACCATCACAAATCCTGCGAGCAGAGCAGACGTCTTACTGGAGGCCTGCAACTTGGCTCTAGCCAGGTAGAAACTGCAAACGTTGAATTTTTAACTTCAATTTAGATGATGAAGATTAATATAAAAATATCATTTAATCTTATTATAATGTGTTTCAAGTTTGAAAAAAAAACTTTAATTATTTAAATTAAGGTTTAATACAAATTGAAACTTCAAGTAAGAAGATCGAAGTTACCGCTTCCAAGAAACCTGATCATTGAGTTCAGTGAGAGAAGTCTTGGAAAGATTGTGCACCATTGTGGTGCTTTACTCCAGTTACTGGAGTCAGTAGTGGATTTATAGTTGCTAACACAGCTAATTCCTTGAAACTTTATTTAGATTCACGACTTAAAAGTATTGATCATAATTTTTTAATGTTTCATGTATTATACAATTATTTTCATAAAATAAACTTAATTATTAAGTCTTAATATTAAAGTTAAATTGACATTTGATTGGCTAATGAATTAAAAATCTTAAATCTCAATTTAAATTATACGTCAAATTTGTTTGAAAGAACTGGTGATATGATCTTTCAAATAAAATTGAATAAAACAAAAATGTTCAATCAAGGAAGAGAAAAATTATTGCATCCTAGTTGCACTTTTAAGATTCTTTAAATTTACCTGCAAAAATTCTCATAAAAAAACAATTTAAAAAATAAAATAAATTTGAAATAAATTAAAATAAAATTTTACAAATCAAAAATATATTTTTCGAGTATTTGATTTGTTTGTTAGCTCTATCATTTGGGCTTTAAATCTCTATTCTCTATGTTTTAACTTGTCATCCACTTTTTATATTTTTCTTTCTGCATCTTCTCTCTATCGATTTTATCCAAATGTGAGTTTATCTTTTCATCTTCCTTTGCAAAAATTTTTTCATAAACTCGTATGATTTCAATAATATTAATAACAGATTGAACCAGGCTTAGGCAGTCACATTCAGAAGAATGCCGGTGACTATATTTCCTTATAATATCGCGTTATAATTTACTTTTTGATTTATTTTTGAAATTAATTATTTAATTTTCAGTTAGTATACTTTAATAAATTAATAATAATTTAATTAATCAACTTTCTATGTAATTAAATATAATAATTATATTCAATCATATATTTAATATATTATATTATTATTGAATGATTTGGCAGGTAAAGGGCAAGCAGGGCACCAAAGGGGGCAAGCAGATCATCGAAGAGAACGAAGAAACCCTCTCCTTCTACTTCAAGATCATCGCCTGTGTCAATGTGCCTGCCCTTGAACATTCATGGAAATTATTTTTATGATGCAGATTATAATAAATTCATAATAACAATGTATTATATAAAAATAAATAAATAATTTCAATAAAAGTTTTAAATATAGATATGTTATAATGAATTCGTAATTCTTGCAACAACTGTTTCTCCGATTCAGGTGGTTTATCTACTTCCGACCCTCATCTTCTGGCAATCCTTCACTTTCACCAGCCATGTTGGTTTCTATGACGTACAGTAAAACACCATGTATAATGCGCACCTTTCAACATTTCAATCTTCAAATTATGGTGTTCTCAAAGGCTTTCAAATCACTCAAATGTAGTGATGTTGCAGTATTTAAATGGTTGAATTTTATTGTTTTTCAAAGATGAGTACGTTTTATACATGCTGCCCTTCATGGAATAGATTACTTTTGCATTATTCCTGCCATCCATCCCATGCATCCATCCCAACCAACCACCCATGCATCCACCAATCAGTTCTTGTTCCTCCTCTCGAACATCATCTACTACATTGCCTACAAGTCGATGAGGTCCATGTCTCGACCCACACCCTATCCCCCCCATCCCTCCACTCCCCCCATCGACCCGGGCACTGACCTCAATATGAGTGACGGCATGGCTGAGTGAGTGGTGCTGATGATAGTTGTATAATAAATAAAATAATAAAACTTTGTCTTATATAGCGCCTGGACACGCAGCTGAAACGCTCACTACTAGGGCATCGGTTGCACTTGAACCTAGGACTTTCCGATCAGCATCTCCAACCATCAATCCACCCTCCCAACCATTCCTCCTCCACCCACCACCACCTTCAACCATCCAACCCCCACCACCACTCTTCCCTCTAACCCACCACCACACCTATTTCCAACCAGCCCACCACCCTCCAACCAACTCACCACCCTCTCACTCCAACCAACCAACCAACCAGCCCTCTACCACCACAACTCTCCTGTCCAAGCCTCCACTTCACTCCTCCCTGCAGACACCTCAAGGACCTTCTCCTCCTCACCTCAGGCGTGCAACTCCTATCACTCCTCTCCTCCTACTTCTGGTTTCTCCTACTCGTGGTTTGTGCTTGTACCTTTTTGTTCTTGTATTTCTTTGTATATGTATTTTTTTGTGCTTGCATTTTTTATTATTTTTATCTCATTATGCTTTTATTTACTTATTTTATCTCATTGTGCTTTTATTTCTTTGTATTTGCCGTAAAGCTAGCTAGTCTCCATTCATGATGTTGATGATGATGATGACTAAGATGGTGTTGATGATGATGACGACGAATATGATGATGATACTGACCCAGATACCGGCGCGGGCTCTGTTCCTGGCCTGGGTGACCTTCTTGCAGCCGTGGTTCTTCCAGGAGGCCCCTGAGACGGACGAGAAGAAGAGCAGGAAGATGGAGAGGAAGATGAAAAAGATGAAGTGATCCCGATAGACACATCCATTCTTTTTACTATTCTTTCCTTCATTCATTGCCTATTATTGCTTGTTTATTATTTTATTAGATATTATGCTTCGTTATTCTTATTAATATTCATATATTATTTATTTATTTATTTCATTTCTCGATTTGTATAGCTTCTATTAAAATTTAAACTATATATATATATATATATATATATATATATATATATATATATATATATATATATATATATATATATATATATATATATATATATATATATATATATATATATATATATATATATATATATATATCATTATTCTTGTTATTAACAATATAATGAACATAATAATGATGTTATTTGGTTTAATAAAATCATTATCATTGATTTGATTATTACTACTCCTTCCTTTAGCCACTATAGCAGAGGTGAGAATACTTGCCGTGCTTAAACCCCCATGGGCTATTCACACGGCACTGCAATCGATTGCATTTAACCAAAATTCTTGTTGTAAGATGCCACTGAATCATTAAATAAAATTAAAATAAATTAAATAATTAAAAGACATGATACAAAATATTTTGATTTTATTAAAATGCGGCGTTAAAAATTAATATTTTGGTTTATTCGATCAAAACGCAGGCTTATGCCTGGAGTGTCTGGGAATTGACTAAGCCTCACACATGCATCAGTGTGTTGGTGTATTGTATTGTATGTGTTTATAAGTATACAATGTGTTGGTGTATTGTATTATTGGTGTTGTATGTGTTTATAATACATTATAATTATACAATGTGTTGGTGTATTGTATTGTATTATTGGTGTTGTATGTGTTTATAATGAATTATAAATGCACATAATAAAGACAATTCAGACAGGCCCCACGCCCATGAGAGGAAATTCATTTGAAATACTTGGCCATGAATAAATAAATAAATCAGGATGATGATGATGGTGATGATGATGATGAAGATGATAATGATGACGACGAGGATAATGATGATGGTGATGATGAAAACGATGATGATGATATAATATATACACTTATACATCATATATATTAAAAGATGACGACAACAAATAGTAGTAAACATGCATGTAATACGCGTCATCAGTGACGTAAGAGCGTATAGGAAACTATCAACTCAGTAGAATGACTGCATTGTGTGCCGTGTGCTAGTGGCAACAAGTAAGTACAACGTAAAATCGCCCTCTATTAAACTCGACTGTTCGGACCCACATTTGTGGCGGTAATACACATTTTGAAGCGATTTCTAGATATCCATAGACTCTGGTATAAATGCCATATTATAGTGTTTTCGCATTTAGTGAATAGAACTTTTAAGATAATATAAAACAAATATATAATTTAACAAAATATAATTTTTTGATATAAAACGAATATATTCGAAAAAAGGTGAGAAAATAAGCATTTGAAAGGTGGTATGAAATAATCGTTGGACGAAAATATATCTATTCTACTTCAAGATATCTTTTAATAATTACAAAATCGATTGTGAGTGCTTGACAATTGGTGCATTTGTACTCACAAAGGTTGAAATCATTTTGGGGTAAAGTTTTGGGGGGGGGGGTGGGGGGGGGAGGGGTGGTGGAGGGTGTAGGGTTGTAGGTGGTTGTGATGGTTTGTGATGGTGGCTTGAAAGAAAAGAAAATTAAAAAAAAAAAAATAGTTTGTTAATGGAGAGAGAGTAGAGAGAGAATGAGGATGAGCGCTCACAAAGAGAGAGAGCCTCAAAAATGAAACACTTGAACACTTTGATTGCAACAACGAAACCAATTCAAAGCCCTTCGAACAAACCGCCAAAAAACTATTATCATCATCGCAACTCCCCACCACCTTCACCACTATTATCATCACTACCCTCATCAACATCTTTAATACTACCATCATCACCACCACCTCTTTAATCGAAACAACAACGAAGAAGCTTTCGACGCTAGTACCAAACTCATCATCATCATCGCCACCAACTCTATCATCATCATCAACCCCACCACTTTGGCATCATCATCATCACTTCCTCTTGAAGATCTTCAAGCGCCTTCGAAGGAAACAACACCTGGATTGATTTAATCAGACGATGATGATGATGATGACGATGATGATGATGATGATAACGATGCTAATGATGACGATGATGATTATAATAGTTATGATGAAGATGAAGATGAAGATGATGAGCATCTCACTTGGCTTCACTGTGGTTGTCAGGCTCGTTTAGGGGGTCATTCGACTTGGCGGCCACATCAACCACCACTTCTGACTGCACCAGCTGCTGCTGTGCCTGTGTCTGTACCTGTGGCTGTGTGTGTATGTGTGGCTGTGTCTGTACCTGTGGCTGTGTGTGTATGTGTCTGTACCTGTGGCTGTGTGTGTATGTGTGTGTTTGTGACGTGTTTTTAAATAAGTTAAAGTTATTTAGAGCAATTGAGTTTTCTTAAAACAAAAATTCCAAACCCAAAAAACTGGAGAAAAAAATTAAAGGAGGTGGGTAAAAAGATGACAAACAGACAGACAAATAAACAGACAGACAGACAGAAAAATGAATAGACAGACAAACAGATGGATAGAACCTGGTTGGATGTGTTGAGGTTGTTGTCAGGTCTGTTGACGAGGGCCAAGTTGTTCTTGTTGCTCTTCGAGACAGCCTGCAAACGTGGTTGTGGAGAGCTCAATAGATGAATGGATGGATGGATTGATGGTGGATGGATGGATTGATGGCGGATGGATGGATTGATGGTGGATGGATGGATTGATGGTGGATGGATGGATTGATGGTGGATGGATGGATGGATGGATAGATGGATTGATGGTGGATGGATGGATTGATGGTGGATGGATGGTGGATGGATGGATTGATGGTGGATGGATGGATAGATGGATTGATGGTGGATGGATGGATTGATGGTGGATGGATGGATTGATGGTGGATGGATGGATTGATGGTGGATGGATGGATTGATGGTGGATGGATGGATAGATGGATTGATGGTGGATGGATGGATTGATGGTGGATGGATGGATTGATGGTGGATGGATGGATTGATGATGGATGGATGGATTGATGGCGGAAGGATGGATTGATGGTGGATGGATGGATTGATGATGGTTGGATGGATTGATGGCGGAAGGATGAATAGATTGCCCTCATTAAAATATGATTGAATACTAACAAACAACCAATTAACCAAGTATTTAATGGCAACCCCAATTATCCAATTAGCCCTCCCAAGCACCTCCTTGACGACCCAGTCAAAGTCCTCAGCCACCCTCCATCCATTCCTCAGCATCAGGTTGATGAAGAGGCTCTGCAGGTAGTCGTAGTCGGGCTCTTCGGAGAAGTCCAGATTCCGCACATAACGGAGATATGTTGAAAACTCCGCTGTGTGTGTGTGTGTGTGTGTGTGTGTGTGTGTGTGTGTGTGTGTGTGTGTGTGTGTGTGTGTAGGAGGGTTATGTGTGGGTAAGTGTAAGTTTTTGTGTGTTGTTTATGAGTGCATTAATGTGTGTATTTGCGTATTTACATGGTTGCACCTGTGCGGTTCAATACAAAAGTGTGATGCGTAATTCAACACGGCGAAAGCACCAACACACGCCACCAAGACTTCGACACAACACCAACTTGGGCATCCTTGGCACAGCGCTTCGATACTGGTGTCTCTCTTCGTGTCTCCGATCTTCTGGTAGCGTTCTTTGAGAGTTTCGGCCTTCAAGCCTGGTTGTTGTTGGTTGGTGCTAGGTGTGCAACAAATCATGCCGTTGTTGTTGTTGTTGCTCTTTGGTACAATTTAACAATGTAACATCGTTACTTTCTTAGAACATCAACAAAAGCAGCAGCGAAATAACTTTGCAACAACAAAACAATACAAACACCACCACCAACACCAACACCAACAACAACACTAACACCAACAACATCAACAACAACAACACCAACAACAACACTAACACCAACAACACCTTGCCAGGGCAGACTGCCTCTGAGGAAGTACATGAACATGTGACCAAGTGCTTCCAGGTCGTCCCTCCTGCTCTGTTCTGCAGTTGCATCTTTCCATCACTCTCTCTTTCTCTCCATCCCTCCATCCATCAAGCCATCCATCCATCAATCCATCCATCCATCCATCAATCCATCCATCCATCCATCCATCCATCCATCCATCCATCCATCCATCCATCCATCCATCCATCCATCCATCCATCCATCCATCCATCAATCCATCCATCAATCCATCAATCCATCCATCCATCCATCCATCCATCCATCCATCCATCCATCCATCCATCCATCCATCCATCCATCCACCTTTTCTCTCATTAATAAACCCCACGAACAACAACCACCCGTCTAACACCCGAACCCCACTAACTCCCACCACAAACAACCCTCTACCTATCCACTCCCACCCACCAAGCACATCCCTTCCTCCCACTCCCACCCACCAAGCACATCCCTTCCTCCCACTCCCACCCACCAAGCACATCCCTTCCTCCCACTCCCACCCACCAAGCACATCCCTTCCTCCCACTCCCACCCACCAAGCACATTCCTTCCTCCCACTCCCACCCACCAAGCACATCCCTTCCTCCCACTCCCACCCACCAAGCACATCCCTTCCTCCCACTCCCACCCACCAAGCACATCCCTTCCTCCCACTCCCACCCACCAAGCACATCCCTTCCTCCCACTCCCACCCACCAAGCACATTCCTTCCTCCCACTCCCACCCACCAAGCACATCCCTTCCTCCCACTCCCACCCACCAAGCACATCCCTTCCTCCCACTCCCACCCACCAAGCACATCCCTTCCTCCCACTCCCACCCACACACCACAAATAAAACATCCCACCTCTTCCACTCCATTCCATCCTACCCCTTCCTATCCGCTCCAACCACCACCCCCTCCCTCTCTTTCTATCCAATCACACCTTACTCTTACACTCCCCCCTTTTCCTTCACACCACTCTCACCCCAACCTATTCACGCCCCCCCCTTCTACCAACCCACCACCACCACCAACCCTCCACCAACCCTCCCCTCTCCACCACCACCACCAACCCTCCACCAACCTACCTCCACCACCACCACCAACCCACCTCCACCACCACCCCCAACCTTTCCCTTGATGTGTGTTGATACTCATATATCTAGCGGTCCCTGTTAAACTCTTGTGTTCCCTATAAGCTATGTGTTTGCCTGTGGTGATGATGGTGATGGTGGTGATGATGATGGTTGTAGTGGTATTGGTGATGGTGGTGATGATGATGGTTGTAGTGGTAGTGGTGATGGTGGTGATGATGATGGTTGTAGTGGTGGTGATGATGATGGTTGTAGTGGTGGTGGTGATGGTGGTGGTGATGATGGTTGTATAGTGGTGGTGATGATGGTTGTAGTGGTGGTGGTGATGGTGGTGGTGATGATGGTGGTGGTAGTGGTGATGATGGTTGTAGTGGTGGTGGTGATGGTGGTGATGATGATGATGATGGTTGTAGTGGTGGTGGTGATGATGATGATGATGATGATGGTTGTGGTCATGATGGCTGTGGTGATGGTGATGATGAGGATGGTGGTGGTGGTAGTGACTGGGTTGATAAAGATTATCATCACCATAATAATAATCAATAGGAAAAAAATCATCATCATTATAACCCCCATCACCATCATCATCATAATCATCATCATTACTACCTCCATCATCATCATTACCACCCCCATCATAATCATCATAATCATCATCATTACCACCCCCATCATCATCATCATCATCATCAGCACCACCTGTGACCGCCTCCATGAACTCCTTGGCTAGTCCAAAGTCGATCACGTGGATGACGTTGTGACGTCGCGTGGAGTGGCGACCAATCAGAAAGTTCTCGGGTTTGACGTCACGATAGATGAGACGGTGTGTGTGTATGTGCTCCATGCGTTTTAACTGTGTGTGTGCGTGTGTGTGTGTGTGTGGTTGTTGTGGGGGGGGGGTGGTTTGTGTGTGTGTGTGTGTGTGTGGTTTTTGTGGAGGGTGATTTGTTTGTGTGTATGTATGTGTGTGGTTTGTGTGGGGAAGGGGGTTTGTTTGTGTGTGTGCGTGGTTTGTGTGGGGAGGAAGGTTTGTGTGTTGTGTGTGTGTATGTGGTTTGTGTGGAGAGGGGGTTTGTTTGTGTGTGTGTGTTTATGTTGGAAGGGGGGTTGTGTGTTGTGTGTGTGTGTGTGGGGTGGTTTGTTTGTGTGTGTGTGGTTTGTGTGGGGGGGTGGTTTGTTTGTGTGTGTGTGTGTGTGTGTGTGTGTGTGTGTGTGTGTGTGTGTGTGTGTGTGTGTGTGTGTGTGTGTGTGTGTGTGTGTGTGTGTGTGGTTTGTGTGGAGAGGGGCTTTGTTTGTGTGTGTGTGTTTATGTTGGAAAGGGGGGGTTGTGTGTTGTGTGTGGGTTGCTTTGTGTGTTAGGATGGGCTTTGTGCGTGTAATCATGTGCATAAAAGAAAGTGAAACATTTAAAAAACAGGAAAAAAATGTATCCCCAGTATTTAAAACGACAACCAGATGTATGTATTCACCCATATACAATCTATTATATATACATACATTGTATTATACAATATATTATACATGCATACAAACACACCAGCTGCAGTGCAATCTTGGCGACGGTCTTGGCGGTGAACCTCCGGTCACAGAGGTCAAAGAGGTTCTCGAGGGACGGGCCCAGCAGCTCCATCACTAGGGCGTTGTATTTGGAGCAAGGGCCGTAGAAGAAGACTGTGGGAAAGCCTTCCACTGTGGTGGTGATGGTGGTGGTGGAGGGAAGGGGTGATAGTTATGATGGTGGTGGAGGTACTTATGATGGATTGGTGCTGATGATGATTATGAGGGTGGCATGGTGCTGATGATGATTATGAGGGTGGCATGGTGCTGATGATGATTATGAGGGTGGCATGGTGATGATGATGATTATGAGGGTGGCATGGTGCTGATGATGATTATGAGGGTGGCATGGTGCTGATGATGATTATGAGGGTGGCATGGTGATGATGATGATTATGAGGGTGGCATGGTTCTGATGATGATTATGAGGGTGGCATGGTGATGATGATGATTATGAGGGTGGCATGGTGCTGATGACGATTATGAGGGTGGCATGGTGCTGATGATGATTATGAGGGTGGCGTGGTGATCAGTAATATGAGGATGGAATCGTGATGAGTGGTTGATGGTGGAGATGATGAGATGGATGGGATGAGTGGTTGATGGTGGAGATGATGAGATGGATGGGATGAGTGGTTGATGGTGGAGATGATGAGATGGATGGGATGAGTGGTTGATGGTGGAGATGGATGGGATGGATGGGATGAGTGGTTGATGGTGGAGATGATGAGATGGCTGGGATGAGTGGTTGATGGTGGAGATGATGGGATGGGTGGGATGAGTGGTTGATGGTGGAGATGATGAGATGGATGGGATGAGTGGTTGATGGTGGAGATGATGAGATGGATGGGATGAGTGGTTGATGGTGATGGATGGGATGGATGAAATGAGGGGATAAGGCACCTTTTCCTGCCTCCAACTGCTTGTAGAACCTGAATTCCAGGTGCAGCTGTGGCACCTTTGATTTGCTAGGCTCCTGGTAGAGTTGATAATGATGATGAAGATAACATTATTATTATAATTGGTGATATAATTAGTTATCATTGTTATTATTTTATTTTTATTTTATTGATATTATAACTAGTAGTTTCATAATTTATTCTTATTATAATTATTAATACTATTAACATAATTATTATAATTATAATAATTATTTTTAGTATTTTAATTATAAAGTACCATCTTGATGGCGACATGCTCGTTGGTGTAGAGATTCTTGCCGAGCCTAATCTCACCAAAGTTGCCATTGCCGATCTTCTTGCCCACCCTGTAGTTCGGACCTACCTTGAGGATGCTCTCTGAGTTGCTCGCCAACGTGGTTGTTGAACTGATGTTGCTGTTGACGACAAAGCTACTAACGTTGTTGCTGTTGCTGTTGTTGATGAGGTTGTAGTTGGAGTTGTTGGCGAAACTAGAGACGAGTGTGTGGTTTAGTTTTTTGCGTTCCTGCATCATTATGTTTTCCATTTTTTTGCAATCTTTAAATTTCCTAGACTATCTAAACGAATGTTTTTTCTAGTTTTTAATGAACGACATATTATAAAAGTCTAATAACTAGAATAAATTAATTAGACATAATGCACATTGAAAATCTTAGATTATCCAGAATGGTTCTTGAAAAAATTGTTTTTTTTTCATTGTAAATTTCTTCAAGTAAAAATAACATTATTCAAAATCAAGCCAATAAATAAGGGAGTTCATAATTATATTTATTTAGGACTGTTTATATTTTATTATTGTATTTAAAACCCTGAACAGCCATTTTTGCAACAGAAAGCGCATTATTAAAAATTAATTGAAAAAAAATTCAAATTAAAGTTGAAACAGTTTTTTTAGTAAAATAATTATGATTTTAAAGTCATTTATTATTTTTACATGCATCAAAATTCTAAAGGTTAAATGTCAAAAGCATTTATTCAAAAGGATTGATTAATTCTTTATGGAAGACCGTAGTGTGTGGTCAATAGATAGGAGTAAAAAAAATTTTGAATGAAGATTAAAAATTGGTTAAATTTTATAAAATCCATAAGCTAAGCACATGTGACCTTAGCGAATAACTCACCCAGTGAGTCAGCTTTGGCTACTAAGTCATTAGCCTTCATGCACAGACTGTCCAGAACTCCATTAACAACCGTTCCAACCATGGGCGACGATCTTGGGGGACTGGGGCCCAGATCCCCCAACTTTTTGGCAGTGAGGGGGTCCGCCTAAATGGGGATTCCCACACTTTTCTCATTTAAAACATTTTAAATCTATTGTTTTGATACGAGCATAGTGGTCAAATATGTCGTAAAACAAAATATTTATGTATTAATACATTGTACGTATGTTCAGATATAGTGATAACTGTCTAAAATAAAACAAAAAATTCTTCTTAAATATTCGCATCAAAACAGAAGTTTTAAAATATTTTTCAAGTGGGGAAAGGGGGGTCCGAACCCCAGGACCCTTCCATGATCATCCATGCCGGGTAGGACCCTTCCAAGATTTGCAGCAGATCACCGTCCCTGCCTCCAACACAACTGTCAGAGACCTCAGAATATAACCTTGGTGCCTCAAGCTCCCCCTCAAAACTCACCACTGCTACCCTAGACGACCATTAGTTATTTCCTTTAGAACGAATGTCTACTGAAGAAAATATTTGTTTTTTAGTTTTTGGTTCTTGGTTCCTGGTTCGACAGTTTTCTCCTTGCTAACCATGTGGCCATGGTAGGAATTGATCCAACACTCTCACACTAGAGCATCGATGCTCACAAATTGTGAGTCACAATAACGATGAATAGTTTCAGAAGCCGCTTCTTGATCCTAAAATGTAAAAGTTTGGATACTTATGATATTAATTTTGGGCTGGCAATTTGAGAGAGGGAGTATGCAGAATTTCCAACACACTCAACACGTTTTCGTTAAGCAAACGATATAATTTTGAATTGTGTAAATTGTTAATGAATCATTTTTTAGGTCTATCACATGTATGAATTAGAATCTATAATACAATAAATCGTCCAATCAATTGATCAATAAAGCTTCTCTCAATAAATATAATTACATTCTTTTTACAACCCCCTTCGATTCTACCAAGCTTTCGCTGCGATCTGTAAAGAACTTGTTGAACAAGACAAAGTCCTATGAGGACTCAGCCTAAACAGTCTCAAGAAACGTCGTAGAAGCTGCAGCATTGTGTCCGAGACTGACAAAAACAACAAGAATGAAAATAATATTAAGAATAGTGACTAGCATTAATATAGTGTTGTATGACCCAAACGGGCTTACAGGCCACTTAGGCTGCACATTTTCCAATTTCTCATGGGTTACTAGCAGGGGCGGCGATCTAATGCAAGTGGGGAGAAGGTCTGCGTTAAAAAAATTGGGAGAAGGGGGGAGTTGGACCCCAAGACCCTCCCAGGATCACCGCCTATGGTTGCTAGGACATTGGTTGCACTCGAACCTAGGACCATTATCCGTTGGTCAAGCCGAGAATCGTTACAACTCAGCTACCCGTTCATCTAATGAAAATGAAACTTTTATTTTCCAGTTCTTTTTATAGAGATTGCATCTTCAAATGCAACAATAGTCACAGTGCAAAGATTGCTTCATAAAGCATCTTCCCATCCATTAATGGGACGTCTGAAATATTGTTTATCTTCTCTAGTCAAGAACAACTAAAACAGTTATCTCTTTGATTTTTTATATATTAAAGATAAGTTAAATGATCAAACTTCAGCTTTAAAATATGTTTGAAAATGAATATTTAAATTTTTATAACTATTAATACTGTAAAGTTTAAATTTATTTTCAAACTTTTGATAAATAATCCATCAACCAGCAAAATTTTATAATATATATTTTCCTACTTAAAAATTATTTCAAAATGTTTAAAAAAAACAATTTAAAAAAATATTATTTGTGAAATTTTAAAAAAATAATTATTTATTAACATTAGCAGCACTGGCGCGTTAAATTTGATTGGTTGGTGCAAAGAAAAGCTAGCCAATCATATGCTTCTTTTCAAAATTCGTGGTATGTTTAAATTGCAAACCAGTGAGTTGAAAGCTCTAGATTCGACAAAGCGGTCTAATTCCAACAGTATTGAATTATTATTGGTACAAATAAAATAATTTATAAATACTAATATGTCATACATTACAAATAAAAGACGAAGAGCTGCTCTGGGAGATGTTTCAAATGTAGGAACGCTTATTCTTTACCATAATATAATAAAAAATAAATATTTCATAAATACCAACTTAAGTTCAATCATTTTTGATTCAGGAAGTAGATATTCAAAAAAATGAAAGCAAAAGAAAATGCACACTGTCTGGGGTTGCAAAGTCGGCTGGGGCATCGGCCAAAAGAACTTTCAAGCCGTCTGAAGCAGCGCCAAGTGTTGAGTTGGATCAGAGCAAGGTAGGTCCGAAGCTTAAGAAGCTTCCCAAGGCGAATGCGTCTGCAAAAGTCAGAGTCGCTTGTAGCCAAAAACCCGCCACTAGTCGCAAGAGTTGCAACGTAGCCAAACTTTGCTCCCCTATCCAGAAGTAAGTGAAATAATTTAAAATCTTTTAAAACCGTGTAAAATCGTTAAATCACTAAATTATGAAAACTATGTAAGAATTTTTAGTTCCTTTTCCCGGTCTAGTTGACTCACCGTCTGGTCATTAAATAACGCCCTAGTTTGCCTTAGACTAATTCTACATTTCAATTAATGCCTAACCAACTGCAGATTGTGTGTGAACAAGAAATCTAAAGAAAAGTCAACGATCGTCAAAAAGGAAATCAAATCCGGCAAGGTTAGTTCATTTAAAGGCCACAAAATTAGGCTTTTATGATTGTATCTAGTCTATGTTGCCAAATAAAAATGGTTTTTGAAGGCTTGACTGTTAGGGGTGACATTTGTTGGCATCTATCCTACATCATATCTCGCCAACCGTTTTTTTTTATGTGTGAAAGTTTGCTTTTTTGAGAGATTCCAATATCATCTCATTTTTTAGTGACAGAAATTTAAATTTTTAAATTTAATTTTTGATGCTCTTACCAAAGTCTGCACACCCTTTATTGTTTAACTTGATGTCAGTAGGAGATCTCCCTTCCTAAATTCAAATGTCGCTCCACCATTCAGGCGTCCACTGGCACACTTTCTGACCTCGTTCCATCCTCCACCACCACGACCATCACCATCTTGCCAACTCTCACTGAAGACACACGTGACTGTGCAAGCAAAGAAGTGACAGAGGCAGACACACACAAGCCGTCAATTGACGCTACCTCTATCTCCAATGACAATTCCTCAGAAGTGACAGTGAAAAGTGTCAATATCTCAGCAGAAACTTTCACCACTGAGTCTCTTTCATCCATCATCAACCTCAAATTATCAGAAAAGAAGTCAAGCCATCTATCCACCATTCCTGTTCCGACCACTCATTCCTCTACCTCCATCACTCACTCCACCTCCATCCATCCACCCATCCTCCCTCCCTCCAAACTCGACTGGGTGGACATTGACTCGGCACAGCACGACTTGTACTACATGAGTGAGTATGCCAGTGACATCTTCGAGTACTACAAGACAAAAGAGGTTTGTACTCATCATCATCATCATCATCATCATCAGCATAACCATCATCATTATTATTGGCATCATCATCACCATCATCATCATCATCATCCTATTTATTTATTTATTTCATCCGCCCAATCAAACCCACCCACATTCCCCTCCACCGTAATCCTTTATTCATCCTTATTTTCCCCCACTCTCTTCACTCACTCCACCACACCGCCACACTCATCAACTTCTCAACTCCAACTCACCACCTCAACCACAACCCAATCAGCCCACCACCACCACCACCACAACAACCACCCATCACGACAGCTCCAACACAGGATCCCCGACTACATCTCGCAGCAAGACGACATCACCACGGACATGCGCATGGTGCTGGTCGACTGGCTGGTCGAGGTGCAGCAGAGCTTCGAGCTCAACCACGAGAGCCTCTACACCGCCGTCAAGCTCCTCGACACGTTCGCCTCGCGCAGGAGCGTCGGCAAGACGAGGTTGCAGCTGCTCGGTGCTGTGGCGCTCAACCTCGCTTCTAAGTTTGAGGTGTGTGTGTGTGTGTGTGGCGGGGTGTTTGTGGGTTTGTGCGTGTGTGTGTGTGTTGGGTAAGCGTGTGGGGTGTTTTTGTGGGTGAGTGTGTGAGGTGTTTTTTGTGAGTGTGTGTGTGTTTTTTGGGTAAGTGTGGGTAAACGTGTTGATGAGTTTTGTGTGTGTGTGTGTGTGTGTGTGTGGGT
Organism: Piscicola geometra; assembly: GCA_943735955.1. Classification (NCBI taxonomy): domain Eukaryota; kingdom Metazoa; phylum Annelida; class Clitellata; order Hirudinida; family Piscicolidae; genus Piscicola; species Piscicola geometra. The sequence goes on from OX030963.1 coordinate 4,830,140, forward strand.
GTCCATGTGAAGAGAATGGAATAGATGACGATGATGGATGGTCTTGATGATGATCATTTCAATTTCCAGGAACGATGCCCTCCCGCCATTGACGACTTTGTCTTCATCTGTGATGATGCCTACAGCAAACAGGTACCAATATCATCATCATCATCATCAGCACATCATCATCATCCGCACATAATTATCATCATTTACACATAATCTTCATCATCATCAGCACATAATCATCATCAAAACCACATCATCATCATCATCAAAACCACATCATCATCATCATCAGCACATCATCATCATCATTAGCACACCAACAGCAAATCATCATAATCAGTACATAATAATCATCATCATTAGCACATCATCATCATCATCATCATTAGCACACCAACAGCAAATCATCATAATCAGTACATAATAATCATCATCATTAGCATATCATCATCATCATCATCATTAGCACACCAACAGCAAATCATCATAATCAGTACATAATAATCATCATCATTAGCACATCATCATCATCATCATCACCATGGCAGGAGTTCTTGCTGATGGAGATGGAGGTGTTGACTGTGTGTGGCTTCAAACTCAGCATGCCCCTCTCCTACACCTTCCTCAGGAGATTCGCCATGGTGTGTACATATATACATAAATACATACATACATACATACATACATACATACATACATACATACATACATACATACATACATACATACACACATACATACATACATACATACATACAAACATACATACATACATACATACACACATACATACATACATGAACACACACACACAAACTTGCAAACATACACATGAACACACACACACATCATCCCACACCCACCCACACACACACATCATCCCACACACACACACACACACATCATCCCACACACACACACGCACACACACACAAACACACACGCACACCCACACACACACACACACACACACGCAGTGTGCCAGAGTGAACCTAGAAACGCTGACACTGGCTCGCTTCTTCCTCGAAACGTCACTCCTGCACTACCGCTTCATCATCCACCTCGAGTCAAAGATGGCCGCCTCGTGCCTCCTCCTCGCCATGCTCCTCAACCAGGAGGGCTCGTGGGTGCGTGCCACCTCTGTCACTCACTCATTACTCCTTTATCAATCACTTATTCATCCTCTGTCACTCACTCATTACTACTCCATAATCAATCATTACTTCTTCATCACTCCTTCCTACTGCATCACTCACTCATTATCCTTCCATCACTCACTCTTTATCCTTCCATCACTCACTCATTATCCTTCCATCACTCACTCTTTATCCTTCCATCACTCACTCATTACTCTATCACTTTTTCATTCAATACTCCTCTATTACTCATCACTCCCTCACTCACTCATTACTCCTTCCTCACTCACTCACTACTCCTCCCTCACTCACTCATCCACCACACAGGATGCCACCACAGTGCACTACACTGGCTACAGCTCCGGCGACTTGCACGACCAAGTACTTGCCCTCAACCACGCCATCAACCACACACCCGACCACCTGACCACCGTCCTCAACAAGTACTCCCACCCGTGAGTCACGTGTGTTTTGTTTGAATCCATTTTCACATTTAGTATCATCGTCAGCGTCATCACGATCATTAACATCATCACTCATTTTAATTTATGAATTTTATTGGTGTAATTCAATTTAAGATGTAAAAGCATTAAAATACGTTTTTTTCTTCTGGTTTTGTTCGAGTCGTCATCTTCAACCACCACCATTATCATCATCATCATCACCACTATCATCACCACCACCACCACCACCACCACAGCATCTTCCAATCAGTAGCCACCAAGCCAAGACTGTCGCAACAACAACTCCTCACACTCCTTTCCTCTCTTCCCTCCCCCTGAGTATCATCATCAGCACCATCCTATGGTCTCACCGGGCGATCATCATCACCACCATATTGGGGTCTAAATGGAGATCATCATCACCACCATCTTGGGGTCTAAATGGAGATCATCATCACCACCATCTTGGGGTCTAAATGGAGATCGTCATCATCATTATCTTTATTGTAATCGTTTATTTTTCGTTTTATGATTAACATGAAATATTTTCTTTGATTTTTCTACGCTGTGACGCGTGTTTAATTTAATTTGTCACATTGTATTGCATGTTAATGATTGATTTGATAATTATTGTATATATATTACCTTGTATTTGATCATTATATATCATGTGTGGTGCTGGTATGTCCCCCCCCTACCTTAATCTAATGTTGCCAACATTTTCGCACTTTTCCATGTGTTGCGTTATAGAATTATTCCGTTGAACTTTGCGTTGACTGATGAAAAAGTTTGATTTGGTTTTGCGTACATAATAATTTACCATTAATAATACATAGGCATATCGTGTCTGTATGGTTCCAAAGGTTTTGCACAAAAATCTAATTTTCCACGTTCAAAAATCGATGCTTTCGTGGCTGGGAAAACGTCATTCTTCCTGGAAAGGGGCTTACAAGACTGCTTGGAAAAAGACATGCTGGTATGGGCAAAGAAGTGGGCTAGAACTCAAAACGAATCTATGTCTAACCCAGAAATTGTGGTGGTTTTTAGATCTCCGATTAGATTTAAAGTTGCAAAGATTGAATTTTACTGTAAACGTAAAGAAGCTTTAGCAACTTTCCCACAACTCACACGTTAAAACGTTGTTCAGTCGCTATCTTAAGATAAGAGAAACAATACAGCGAAGTCTGGTAGGCTTGAGTCACAACGGATATGTTAGTCAAATCCGTGCATGTGGTTATAGTTATAGTGTACTGCAACAGCTATTATAGTTATAGACTACAACTATATCTCATAGTATACTGTTACAGCACAAGTCCGTTCACTGCTCGTCCGATCTCTGTTCTTCCGATCACTGCTCGTCCGAGTCAGACGCATCGTCGAAGTCATTGATGTCGCTGTACGAGGCAGAAATTGGCAGTTGTGATGATGATGCCGGGGAGGAGTAGGCGGCATTCATGCTGAGACTGTCCATGCCGGAAGAGGGGTTGACGGAGGAGGAGGGTGAGTAGATGTAGGGGGAGGAGGGAGAGGAGGGGGAGTAGTTGAAGGGGGATCGAGGCGAAGATGGCGAGTAGTTCTGAGGCGATTGGGGGGAGGAGGGGCTGTGGGGTGATTGCGGACTGGTGGGGCTGTACATGTTTGGAGAACGCGGAGAGTTCTTGTCATCGTAGGCGGAAGGGAAGATGGAGGCGGGTGAGTAGGAGGGTGAGTCGGTCACGCGGTAGACCGGAGAAGCCGGACTCTGATTGGTGAAGATGAGGGGGGAGGAGGGGTAGAATTGCGGTGAAGAGGGTGAGTAGTCAGGGTTGCGGCTGGGTGAAGCGGAAGTGGGCGAGGTTGGAGAGAAGGGGGAGGAGTTGGTTTGGTTGGGGGACGCCGAAGAGTTGGAAAGGGGCGAATAATTCGGCGACGTGGGTGAGTAGGTGTGCGTGTCGGTCGACTTGGGCGACATGTCGTTGGACGCCTGCAGGTAGGGAGAGGCGCCTTGCATCATCGACAGATTACTCGGCCCGAACGAGTCGTAGTTGAGCGAGACTGGTGAGTAAGCAGTGGGTGAGTTGGAGGAGTAGGAGGGCGACGCGGGAGACAGCACTTGCGAACGATTCGGCGAGTAGGGGTTCGAGTAGCTGGGACTGTCGGGCGTTGAGATGCTCATGTAGGAGGGTGAGGCTAGCGGTGAGTTTGGACCCATAGGTGACATTCCGGCCGGACTCATGCCACCACCAGGCGAGCGGGGAGAGTTGAGGGGCGAGCTGAGGTAGCCCGGAGTGTTGGAGGGTTCGTTGGGCGAGAAGGCGGCACTCGGACTGATGCCACCGCCTCTGCCAGGTGTGTACGCCCCGAATGTGCCCTGTGGCGACTCGCTGAAGCACTGTGGCGTCAGCATTGGCAGCCCCGTCACTGTGGAGTGGAAGAGTTTGGTGGTCATTCATAAAAACCTAAATTCAACAACGTTAGCCATGCATCAACCCTTACACACCATCACCAAAGTATTATCAACCCTTGCTCTTCTCTACCATACCATCACCAAATCACAATCCACAAATCACCACCACCACCAACACCACCACCACCCCCATCATCAACGAAAACGACCGACTCACTTCCGCCCATGCCGGGTTGAGCATTCACGGGAATTTCCATCGCCTCCTTGCACTTCTCGGTGTCGATCAGCAACTCGAAGCATCCCGTCCCGATCTGCGCCATTTGGCCGAGCATGATCGACTCTGAGACGCCTCTCATCGGATCGACTTCGGCGTGCGCTGCCGCCTCGACCAGGATGTCGACCTGTGTGGGCGTGTGTGTGTAGTTGGTAGTTGGTGTGGTGGTAGTGTGGTATGGTTGATGGGTTGGCAATGGAGCGGCAGTAGTGTGGTTGGGTGTGAGTGGTGTGGTAGTAGTTTGGCTGATGGGTCGATAATGATGTGATAGTAGTGTGGCGTGGATGTGGAATGCATCAGCATCATTATGAATACATCATCATCATCAAGTTATGACACTGACAGTTTCCTCGAAGGAGCATCTGGCAAGGCATCCTGTGTCTTGTCTGTTGATGCCGTGCCGAGTGATCGGCATGAGTTGGCCTGTTCGTATGCGTGTGTTTGTGTGTGTGGGTGTACGTAACAGTTTGTGTATGTGCGCGCGTGTGTGTGTGGACGTTTGTATGCGTATGTGTGTGGGTGTGTAAGTGAAAATGTACCTACAAATCCCACCCCCATACACACACACGCACACACACTCACACGCACGCACACACACACGCTCACACAAGCACACGCACACACACACGCACACACACACACACTCACACACCCTTATTGGTCATGACGTCACAGAGGAGGGCAAGATGGCGGTAGTTGACGTAGGAGCCGTCGAAGGAAATGACTGCATTCATCTCGTGCTCTATCGACTTCCTCACCGCCTCCACCCCCAGTACCTGTCGTTGTGTGTGTGTGTTTATGTGTGTGTGTGTGTGTGGGGGTGGGTTTGTGTGTGTGTGTGTGTTTATGTGTGTGTGTGTGTGTGTTTGTGTGTGTGTGTTTTTATGTGTGTGTGTGTGTGTGTGTGGGGGTGGGTTTGTGTGTGTGTGTGTGTGTTTATGTGTGTCGGGGGGTGGGTTTGTGTGTGTGTGTGTGTGTGTGTGTGTGTGTGTGTGTGTGTGTGTGTGTGTGGTGATGATGATTGTGATGGTGGAGAAAATATTGAAGATCATAATGATGAAGATGATAATGATGACGATGATAATGATGAAGATGATAATGATGAAGATGGTAATGATGAAGATGATAATGATGAAGAAAATGATGGTAACAAATAGAATGACCACGGTGATGGTGGAGATAAGAATGATAATGATGAAAATGATAAACAAAAGCACCATGACGACGATGACGACGATGACGACGACGACGACGATGACGATGATGATGGCAAACAACTGAACAAGTGACCTGGAAGACCTCGACGATGTCATTCGAGACGGTTCTGATCGGGTCGACGTCCCTGACCGACAGCACCTGCCTCAGCGCCGTGCCGTCCGTCTCCAGAATCCACTCTGTTATCGATTTGAACTCGCCCTGTGGTGGTGGGTAGTGGGTGGGTTCGGGGAGGGTTGGTTGATGGGGTTGGAGGGGGGGTTTGGATGGTGGGGGTGGGGGGAGGGTTGGATGATGGTGGTTGAGGGAGGGGGGTCGGATGATAAGGTTCGGGGAGGGTTTGGATGGTGGTTGGGTGAGAGGGGTGATGATGATGATGATGCTGGGAGTAGTGATTATACATTCATAAGGGTTATACGCCACTATAAAAGTGTGTCATTATTATTATTCTATTTATTAATAGTATTACTTTTTTTATTAGCATTTGTACAATAATTATTATTAAAACTACAATGATTATTCCTATGTATGCTTCTGTATATTTGAATACGACGTGACGTCATACAACGACAAGGTGAAGGACAAATGAGGACCAATGAGGGACGTCACACGATGACAAGGTGAAGGACAAATGAGGACCAATGAGGGACGTCACACGATGACAAGGTGAAGGACAAATGAGGACCAATGAGGGACGTCACACGATGACAAGGTGAAGGACAAATGAGGACCAATCAGGGACGTCACACGATGACAAGGTGAAGGACAAATGAGGACCAATGAGGGACGTCACACGATGACAAGGTGAAGGACAAATGAGGACCAATGAGGGACGTCACACGATGACAAGGTGAAGGACAAATGAGGACCAATGAGGGACGTCACACGATGACAAGGTGAAGGACAAATGAGGACCAATGAGGGACGTCACACGATGACTCACCTTCTCATCAATGACGATCCTCTTCTTGCTCTTCTGGTTGTGGGGCTGCAACATGTACACCTGTGTGTGTGTGTGTATATGTGTGTATGTGTATATAGGTGTGTATGTGTGTGTTTGTCTGTTTTTTGTGTATGCTCGTAAGCGTGTAAGACACCTTACATAGTATCACCAAAGTAAACAGGTGAGGGTGGCAGGGGGGGAGGACCCATCATTATCATCACCACCCCACCCCCATCATCATCATCACCACCACCACCATCCCCACCCCCATCATCATCATCATCACCACCACCACCCCCACCCCCATCATCATCATCATCTCCACCACCACCATCCCCACCCCCATCATCATCATCATCATCACCACTACCATCCCCACCCACCCCCATCATCATCATCACCACCACCACCCCCACCCCCATCATCATCATCACCACCCCCATCATCATCACCACCACCACCCCCATCATCATCATCATCACCATCATCATCATCATCATCATCATCATCATCAGCACCTTGGAGATGGCAGGGATGCCTTGCAGGGTGAGGTCGGTGAGGATGTTCGATTCAATGTGCTTCAGCAGCGTCTGGTCTGGCATCTCTGAGACCGCACTCTCACTCACCTGTTTATGTGTGTGTGTGTGTTTTGTGTGTGTGTGTAGGTGTGTGTGTGTGTGTGTGTGTGTGTGTAGGTGTGTGTGTTTGTGTGTGTGTGTGGGGGAAGGGTATTTGTGTGTGTGTGTGGCTGTTTGTGTGTGTGTGTGTGTGTGTGTGTATTAGTGTGTGTATTTGTGTGTGTGTGTGTGTGTGTGTGTGTATAGGTGTGTGTGTGTGTGTGTGTGTGTGTGTGTGTGTGTGTGTGTAGATGTGTGTGTGTGTGGGGTGAGAGGTATTTGTGTGTGGGCGGGTGTGGGGAGTGTTTGTATGTGTGTGGGTGTACGTGTTTGTGTGTACCTGTGTGTGTGTTTGCGAATGTTAAGGATCGTGTTTTTTTGTATGCAGTATGTATGTATGTATGTATGTATGTATGTATGTATGTATGTATGTATGTATGTATGTATGTGTGCGTGTATGTATGTATATGTACAACCTCCTCCTTGGCCGAGTTGTTGCTCACGAGACGAACCCTCAACTGCATCTTCTCCTGGTTGTCGTCGTTGAAGATGACGTCGATGTCGTTGCCAAAGCCTGTCAGAGAGCGATACATCCACACACACACACACACACACACACACACACACACACACACACACACACACACACACACACACACACACACACACACACACACACACACACAAAAACACACATATATACACACACACACAAACACACTCACACACACACAAACACACACACACACACAAACACACTCACACACACATATAAATATATACACAGACACACACACACACATCACCACCACACACTCATGGTAATCTTCTCCTGTATAGTCTCCAACTTCAACTTCGAGTCAGTCATCTTGATGATGTCCAGCTGCAGCTTCAGCAGCCACTCCGACAGGTTCGACGGCCCCTCCATCTCGTAGTGCATGCTCAGCCACTCCTGGTCTTCGGGAATGATCGTCTTCACCGGGTCAGGGTCGTAGAAGATCGCCGAGCCGCAGGTCATCTTCTTGAGGGTCGTGTGCTGCAGCTGGTATAGCACGTCCTGTGGTGTGTTGTGTGTGTGCGATGGATGGATGGATGGGGGTGTTTGTTGTTGTTTTGTTGTTGTTTTGAAGTGTTTTTGTATAACTACCACAAATAACAACCACACGCCACCCACAAAAACCAACCCCCGGAAACAAATAAAAAAAGCAACAACCCTCCCGCCATAAACCTTAGCCTTCTCGGCATCTCTGGCCGCCTCGCCGGTCAAATAGACCGTGAGGGAGGGGGTCTTGGGCCGTCGGGAGACGTTGATGATCTCCTTCAGTCTGGGCACACCCAGGGTGACGTTCTTGGCGGACACACCGGCGTAATGGAAAGTGTTGAGGGTCATCTGGGTGGCTGGCTCGCCCAAGGATTGGGCCGCCAATGCACCCACCATCTCGCCAGGCTGCACCTGTGTTGTGTTGGAGGCAGGAGTGGGGTATCGATGATAAATAAGATAATGATGACAGTAATGATGATAATGATAAGAAAATTATAATAAATGTGGTGTTGTTGCCGATTTAATAAATTGAATATGAGCTGATGAGATCATCGTCATCATTATCATGATCATTATCCTCATAATCTTGTCATGCAATGGCTTTCATAAACAAGAGTCTAAAAGCTACAGTTATATGAAAACACACACACACACACAAACACACACACACACACACACACATACAAAAAACACACACACACACACACACACAGACACACACACACACAGACAAACACACACACACACCCACACACACACAAAACACACACACACACCCACACAAACACACACACACACACACAAACACACACATACAAAAAACACACACACACACACACACACACACACACACACACACACACACACACACAAACACACACACACACAAACACACACACACACACACACACACAAACACACACACACACACAAACACACACACACACACACACACACACACACACACACACACACACACACACACACACACACACACACACACACACACACACACACACACACAAACACACACACACACACAAACACACACACACACACACACACACACAGACACACACACACACACACACAAACACACACACACACAAACACACACACACACACACACACACACCTGGGCCTGCAGGAATCGACTCTCGATCTCACCAACCAACCACTCGAAAGCCTCACTCGTCAAGTGAAACTCCTCTAACACCCTCTTGGAGCAGAGTGTCGATCTGTGTGTGTGTGCGCGTGTGTGTGTGTATGTGTGTGTGTGTATGTGTGTGTGTATGTGTGTGTGAATGTGTGTGTGTGTTAGAGGTCGGACATGGGCGATTTTTCATTCCCGGTCCCGTCCCGTTCCCGAAATTTGTTTTCCCGTCCCGACCCGTTCCCGATGGGACATCAAAATGTTCATTCCCGTCCCGTCCCGTTCCCGCTACTCGATTCCCGCTCCCGACCCGTTCCCGAAACTTTTATTTATTTATTCATTTTCGCTATCGTTTTCACTGGTCCCAAACTTGCTAGTTCTAACATTTATTAAAATTTATTATTTGAAAGTCAGAAAATATTTCTTTTAAAAAAATAAAAAAAACACGATTGAAATGAAAGTATTGAAGTTAGTAATTGTTTTTGACTAATTCAATCAAGTCTTTATTGCTTTTCACACGGGTTAAACCGTTAAGAGTTTCAGCTTTCAAATGAGATGATTTTGGGTCTGAAGTTAAACGACCACATATTGAAAAATTCTGTTCACAGCGAATATGACTTGCAGATATACTAAACAAAATTTTGGCTACATTTTGTAGTATTTTAAAATTGCTCATTTTACTCCAATAAAATAAAACATCTTTATAATCTTCAATTTTTTTGGGACGTAATTGTGAATATTTGTACAATTCATCCTCTTCTGAATTTTTTTCTTCGTTCATTATTATTAATTTGTCAACAACGTTAGAAATATGTTTTTTAACAACATTCTTATTCTCTACAACTGCAAATATAAAATCATTCGTATAATTTGATAGTATAATAATTTTATTATAATTTTTACGTTATAAAAACAAACATAATAGGTCTAAATAACCATCATTTGTTTTTTTCTCAACGGCACTGCAGCTTGGTCTGGCTGTACAAAATAGAATTAAATTTTCTCTAATAAAAGTCTTAGTTCTCATTTCTTTTCTATCCCAAACTTTTTTCCAATTATTCTTTCATACTGGGGATGCAACAGACATGCTGTCATACGAATAAGATCAATGGCATCTTTTCTTTTGTCGAAATGATCAACTGAGCAATAATTTGGAAATTAATCATTCGAATTCAAAGTATTAATTTATAAACGTAAAATAATTTAACTGACATTTTTGATTTCATCTGAAAAGTTTTCATAATCACCCATTTTTTCTGATCTCCCTAATCTTTGGACTCACCATAACAACTTCAAATGTAGTGTTGGAGATTTTGAC
>OX030963.1:4848157-4870657 GCA_943735955.1 Piscicola geometra
ATGATGAAATACTGATGATGATGATAAAATGCTGATGATGATGATGAAATGCTGATGATGATGATGAAATGCTGATGATGATGATGAAATGCTGATGTTATGATGAAATACTGATGATGATGATGAAATGCTGATGTTATGATGAAATACTGATGATGATGATGAAATGCTGATGATGATGATGAAATGCTGATGATGATGATGAAATACTGATGATGATGATGAAATGATGCTGATGATGATGATGAAATGCTGATGTTATGATGAAATGCTGATGATAATGATGAAATGCTGATGATAATGATGAAATGCTGATGATAATGATGAAATGCTGATGATAATGATGAAATGCTGATGATAATGATGAAATGCTGATGATGATGATGAAATGCTGATGATGATGATGATGAAATGCTGATGATGATGATGAAATGATGCTGATAATGATAGCGGATGGCTGACCGGTCCAGAGGGGCTTGGGCTTGAGGATGGCGGGCTGGGGCATGCGACCATTCCATGTGGGCAGATACATTAGCAGACTCATGATCTCCTCCTGCCGTGTGTGTGTGCGTGTGTGTGTGTGTGTGTGTGTGCGTGTGTGCGTGTGTGTGTGTATGTGTGTGTGTGTGTGTGCGTGTGTGTATGTGTGTGTGTGTGTGAGTGTGTGTGTTACGTTATTTTGGGAGTGTAGTGGAGAGTCCAGAATAAACGATGGAGAAATTACTAAAGGTCTTATAACGCCTTGCGATTCGAGTCGGAAACAATGGGCGGCGACAATGCGGTCACAAAGCCTCCTAACCCTCTCCAAGAAGCAGTCTCGCTTCGTCATCTTGTTCACTGCTGTTAGCGTGTCCTGTACTATGCCCATCACAGGTCTGTGTACGTGTGTGTGTGTATATGTGAGTGTGCATGTGTGTTTTTGTGTGGGTGGGTGTGTGTTGAATTTTTTATCCGTTGTCACAACAACATCACCCCTAACCCCCCTAGCCTTCCACTACAAGTACAACAACCATGACACACCCAAACCTCCACCACCATTTAAAATAAACCAACAAAAACAAACATAAAAACAACAAGAACCTCCCATCAACTACCCCCAACCCCCCATTCCCCTCCCCCACCCCATTCCCCCTCCCCCCCTTCCCACACCAAGCACACCTGTTCGACTGCGGCGTGATGATCATGCGGTTGACGGCTGCCAAGTTGGACACCTCTGCGGTCGCCTCCAGACTCTGAATCAGATGCAAGTTCATCTCGTCGCCGTCAAAGTCGGCGTTGTATGGCGTCGTCACACTGTTTATGTGGCGGTGTGTGTGTGGGAGGGGGTGTGTGTGTGGGTGTTTGTGTGTGGGTTTTTGTTTGTGTGGCGTCGTCACACTGTTTATGTGGGGGGGGGGGGGGGAGTGTGTGGGTGTTTGGGTGCTTGTGTGTGGGTTTTTGTGTTTTTTTCGGGTGTATGTGTGTGTGTATATATTTATATGTGTGTGTATTTTCGTGTGTTTGTAGGTTTATGTGGAGATGTATACACACGAAAACACACACACACACACACATACCTCCTCCCCTCTCCCCCCAACAAACACACACACACACACATACCTGAGGTTGAGACGAAATGTAGACCAGGGTAGGATCTTCACCTTGTGGCACATCATAGACATCTTGTGCAGGGTGGGTTGTCGGTTGAAGACGACGTAGTCTCCGTCTTGCATGTGTCGCTCCACCTGGCGAGTGAAATGAAAGTTTGACGAAAAAAGTTGATTTAAGTTTGCTGCCATTTTCACGAAGAATTGAGTGAAGATGGACGAAAAGATCAACAAAGCACCCAAAGGTCTGAGTAATGGCATATTGCAAAAGAGATGAGTGGAAGGAGAAATAATAGATTGAAGTCGTCAGCTCTTTGAGGTTGCTTGGAAACGATATTGAAAGTAACGAGGATTTGCCTGCGACACATCCTCATCACCACCCTCACCACACTTAACCACCACATACCATCCCCATCACCACCCTCACCACCCTCAACCACCACATACCATCCCCATCACCACCCTCAACCACCACCACATACCACCACCGCACACCGCCACACACAATATAGCCACACTCAACCACCACCGCACACCGCCACACACAATATAGCCACACTCAACCACCACCGCACACCGCCACACACAATATAGCCACACTCAACCACCACCGCACACCGCCACACACAATATAGCCACACTCAACCACCACCGCACACCGCCACACACAATATAGCCACACTCAACCACCACCGCACACCGCCACACACAATATAGCCACACTCAACCACCACCGCACACCGCCACACACAATATAGCCACACTCAACCACCACCGCACACCGCCACACACAATATAGCCACACTCAACCACCACCGCACACCGCCACACACAATATAGCCACACTCAACCACCACCGCACACCGCCACACACAATATAGCCACACTCAACCACCACCGCACACCGCCACACACAATATAGCCACACTCAACCACCACCGCACACCGCCACACACAATATAGCCACACTCAACCACCACCGCACACCGCCACACACAATATAGCCACACTCAACCACCACCGCACACCGCCACACACAATATAGCCACACTCAACCACCACCGCACACCGCCACACACAATATAGCCACACTCAACCACCACCGCACACCGCCACACACAATATAGCCACACTCAACCACCACCGCACACCGCCACACACAATATAGCCACACTCAACCACCACCGCACACCGCCACACACAATATAGCCACACTCAACCACCACCGCACACCGCCACACACAATATAGCCACACTCAACCACCACCGCACACCGCCACACACAATATAGCCACACTCAACCACCACCGCACACCGCCACACACAATATAGCCACACTCAACCACCACCGCACACCGCCACACACAATATAGCCACACTCAACCACCACCGCACACCGCCACACACAATATAGCCACACTCAACCACCACCGCACACCGCCACACACAATATAGCCACACTCAACCACCACCGCACACCGCCACACACAATATAGCCACACTCAACCACCACCGCACACCGCCACACACAATATAGCCACACTCAACCACCACCGCACACCGCCACACACAATATAGCCACACTCAACCACCACCGCACACCGCCACACACAATATAGCCACACTCAACCACCACCGCACACCGCCACACACAATATAGCCACACTCAACCACCACCGCACACCGCCACACACAATATAGCCACACTCAACCACCACCGCACACCGCCACACACAATATAGCCACACTCAACCACCACCGCACACCGCCACACACAATATAGCCACACTCAACCACCACCGCACACCGCCACACACAATATAGCCACACTCAACCACCACCGCACACCGCCACACACAATATAGCCACACTCAACCACCACCGCACACCGCCACACACAATATAGCCACACTCAACCACCACCGCACACCGCCACACACAATATAGCCACACTCAACCACCACCGCACACCGCCACACACAATATAGCCACACTCAACCACCACCGCACACCGCCACACACAATATAGCCACACTCAACCACCACCGCACACCGCCACACACAATATAGCCACACTCAACCACCACCGCACACCGCCACACACAATATAGCCACACTCAACCACCACCGCACACCGCCACACACAATATAGCCACACTCAACCACCACCGCACACCGCCACACACAATATAGCCACACTCAACCACCACCGCACACCGCCACACACAATATAGCCACACTCAACCACCACCGCACACCGCCACACACAATATAGCCACACTCAACCACCACCGCACACCGCCACACACAATATAGCCACACTCAACCACCATCGCACACCGCCACACACAATATAGCCACACTCAACCACCACCGCACACCGCCACACACAATATAGCCACACTCAACCACCACCGCACACCGCCACACACAATATAGCCACACTCAACCACCACCGCACACCGCCACACACAATATAGCCACACTCAACCACCACCGCACACCGCCACACACAATATAGCCACACTCAACCACCACCGCACACCGCCACACACAATATAGCCACACTCAACCACCACCGCACACCGCCACACACAATATAGCCACACTCAACCACCACCGCACACCGCCACACACAATATAGCCACACTCAACCACCACCGCACACCGCCACACACAATATAGCCACACTCAACCACCACCGCACTCAACCACCACCGCACACCGCCACACACAATATAGCCACACTCAACCACCACCGCACACCGCCACACACAATATAGCCACACTCAACCACCACATACCACCACCGCACACCGCCACACACAATATAGCCACACTCGATGTGCAGTTCCGACGCCTTGGGGTGGTGGCTGAGATTGATACGCTGGCCGTCGTCACGCATTATGTGTTTGGCGCCTGGGTACTGGTTCGCCCCCCTGCCCACCAGTAACTTCATGCTGTGTCGAGTGGGGGGGGGGGAGTGGTGGGGGATGGGGTGGGGTGGGTTTGAGTGTGAGATGGGTGTGTGGGAGTGGGGGGGGGGGGGGAAATGGGTGGGTTTATGTGTGTGTGTGTGAAAGAAAGGGGGTGGGTTTGTGTGTTTATGTGTGCGATTGTTGGGGTTTGTGTGATGACGGTGATGATGATGATAATGATGAGGGACAAATGATGATAATGATGATGATGATGATGATGATGATGAACAAACCGTTCGATGTTGAAGGGGGTGACGATTTCTGGGAAGGTCATATTCTGAGCTATTGTCCTTGGCACGCCCACCTGTGTGGTGGTGGTGGTGCTGATGATGATGATGGTGGTGGTGAAGTATGTGGTGGTGCTGATGATGATGATGGTGGTGGTGGTGAAGTATGTGGTGGTGGTGGTGGTGGTGATGATGGTGGTGGTAGTGAAGTATGTGGTGGTGGTGGTGGTGATGTTGGTGGTGGTGGTGAAGTATGTGGTGGTGGTGCTGATGATGATGGTGGTGGTGGTGAAGTATGTGGTGGTGGTGCTGATGATGATGGTGGTGGTGGTTGTGGTAAGGTGTGTGGTGGTGTTGATGATGGTGGTGGTAAGGTGTGTGATGGTGCTGATGATGATAATGGTGGTGGTGGTGGTAAGGTGTGTGGTGGTGTTACTGTCACTAACAACAACAATACGAATCCAATTAATCAATCAATCAAATACATTTCTGGAGCGCTCTTCAATCAAATCCAAGAGCGCTCCAAGCAACCCAATGGCGGGGATGAAAATGATGATGGCATAATGATGACGACGATGATGATAATCACCATGACGACGACGTCGACGATGATAATGATTCCCAACAACAACAACAAGTCCCCATACACACATACAACCCCCCCCCCCCCCCCCACAACAGAACAACAAGTCCCCATACACACATACAACCCCCCCCCCCCCCCCACAACAACAAGTCCCCATACACACATACAACCCCCCCCCCCCCACAACAACAACAAGTCCCCATACACACATACAACCCCCCCCCCCCACCCCAACAGAACAACAAGGACACCCACCTGGGTGATGGCGATCATGGGGTCGGGCGTGATGACGGTTCGGGCGGAGAAGTCGACCCGCTTGCCCATCAAGTTGCCCCTCACCCTGCCCTCCTTGCTCTTCAGCCGCTGCTTTATCGACTTCAGTGGCCGTCCTGATGATGATGATGATGGTGACGATGATGATGATGGTGACGATGATGACGATGATGACGACGGTGATGATGATGACGATGATGATGGTGGTAATAATTATAATAATCAAAAGCTTTTTAAATAAAAAAGATAATTACAAGTTGGGAAAGACAAAAATAGGAGAAAATAAAATAATTAATATAATAATTAATAAAACTGAACAACATGAAAATTCATATAAAAATGATAATATAGATAGAAAATGTATAAAGATATTATAGTTAAAATACATAAAAATGATCAAGAAAAAATATATATGAAAAAAAAGAATTAATTAAGTGAAAAATGAACACACACAAAGTTGAAACAGCAAAAAGGCATGCACTCACCCGACTTCTGGGTGGAGCGGGCCAGACCGGGCATTTCGTTGTCGACCAGGGTGGCGACGTGGAACTGCAGCGTACGTACGTCCTCTGTGATGATGTGTGACGGGCAGCCATTTTGTTTGTTCTTGCGCAGTTGGTTGTTCGCCTTGACGATGTCCGCCAGTTTGTGCGTCAAGTCGTCCTGTTGTTGTTGTTTTTGTTGTGGTGGTGGTCATTGGTGGTGGTTGTTGGCCTCGTTGTCGTTATTATCTTTACACACATAAAAACACACACAAACACTCACGCACGCACACACACACACACACACACACACACACACACACACACACACACACACACACACACACACACACACACACACACACACACACACACACACACACACAAACACACACACACAAATCCCCCGACCCCCACAAACAGCACACAAACACCTGGTTGCGGGCGCTGCCGAACATGATGACAGCTGGACGCACGGGCAGGGGAGCGACAGGCAGGATGGTGGCGATCATCCACTCAGGCCTCGCCCATCGAGGGCACATGCCTGTGTTGTGGAAGAGAAGAGGGGGTGTGTGTGTTGGTGGAGGAGTGTTGAGGGGGGGGGGGGGGGTTAGAGTGTTGGAGGGGAGGAGTTGGTTAGTTTTAAAAGGGAAGGAGTGAATGGTAATGATTTTTTGAGAAGGGGGAAGAGATTGTGAGTGTGGAGAGAGGAGGGGAGATGGTGATGAGTTTTGAAAGGGGAAAGAGAGAAAAAGAAAATGAGAACTGAGACATCATCATCATCATCATCTTCCTCATCATCATCATCATCATCATCATCATCCTCATCATCATCATCATCATCAGCACCTAGGACTTCGATGATCTCATCTGAAATGCCTCTGAAAATCTCGAGCACCTTCTCTGCAGTCAATGTGATCTGGTGATGGTGGTAGTGGGTGATGATAATGATGATTCAATAAACTATTTAATAATAATAATAATAATATTGTTATGTTTTTCAAACTTATAAGTTAAGACGTGATAATTGTATTCATCACCATCATCTACAGAAATGTTAGCAATCACGCCTTCACAATAATGATGATTATGACACTATTATAACACCATCATCACCACCACCACCATCAGCATCATCACCATCACCACCTCCATCATCATAACCACGACGATCATCACCACCACCACCACCACCACCATCATCATCATCACCTTCTTGTCTTGCACATCGTCATCAACCTTGCTCCACTCGGCTGTCAACTCCAGACCCACCTTTCGAATCTTCGGCTGCTGTCTCCCACATCCCACCATCTTGGAGGAGTGATGATGATGATGATGGTAGTGAAGATGGTGACGATGATGATGATGGTGGAGATGATGATGATGGTAGTGAAGATGATGATGATGATGGTGGTGATGATAATGATGGTAGTGATGTTGATGATGATGTAAAAGAAGCATATTTATAGAAGCGACTCGACAAGTCTGTCAAGTCAACCAGTAACAAGCAATGTAATAGCGATGATGATGATGATGATGATCGAGGACTTACTTTCTTCTCCGGTCCCTCCTCTTCATTCCCATCTGCATCATCCTTCTTGCCTGCCAGACCCCCTCCACACTGCTTCTTCACCTGCATCATCATCATCATCCCCATCAAGCACTTTTGAAAATAATACTCTAAATTTTTATTGATTTATTGTGAGGTAGGCTTTATAGTCAACTTTTATCCTTCTTGTGCTACCCATCATTATCATCATCATCATCATATTTATTAACCCCAATAACAATAACAACATAAATAAAAACGAAAATAACAATAAATAATGCCAACACAAATAATAGATGATTATTACTACTTCAAAAGAATAGATTACTATTACTACTTCAAAAGAATAGATTACTATTACTACCTCAAAAGAATAGATTATTATAACTACTTGAAAAGAATAGATTACTATTACTACTTCAAAAGAATAGATTATTATAACTACTTCAAAAGAATAGATTATTATAACTACTTGAAAAGAATAGATTATTATAACTACCTCAAAAGAATAGATTACTATTACTACTTTCTTGAATAAGCGCCAAACCTTGCACAGCTCGTAGATGGAGAGTTGCCGATGCTTGGCTTGTCCACGCGACATCAGCAAAATGTGCTTCACTTTCGGAGAGTTCTGTCATGATGATGATGATGATGGGTGATGATGATGATGGTGGGTGATGATGATGATGGGTGATGGTGATAATGGTGGGGTGGTGATGATGGTCATGATGGTTATAATGGTGGGATAGTCGTGATGGGATGATGGGATGGTGATGATGGTGGAGTGGTGATGATGGTGATAATGGTGGGGTGGTGATGGTGGTCATGATGGTGATGGTGATAATGGTGGGATAGTAGTGATGGGATGGTGGGGTGATGATGATGGTAATGATGGGATAGTGGGGTGATGGAATGGTGGTGGTGATGGTGGAGTGATGGGATGGTGGTGATGATGGTGGCGGGGTGATGGGATGGTAATGGTGATGATGATGTGGTAGTGCCAATGATGTAAGGATGATGATGATGATGTTGTGGTGATAATAATTTAAGGGTGATGATAAAGATGATTCTGATTGGAAAGACGGAGACTCACGACGTCGATGAGGAGCTTTGAGCAGAAATGGCAGACGCATCTGAGCACCTTGATGATCTTCTGTATGAACTGGATGTGGAAGACAGGCTTGGCGAGTTCTATGTGACCAAAGTGGCCCGGACACTCTGCCATGTTGCCCGCACACGTGTGACACTTGCTGGTGCGGTCGATGACACCCTGGCGCGGATCCATCAGGCCTCCCAGCTTCGGACGACCCCCCTCGGTTACTTCGGAGTACTTTATGCCGCCATCGGTTGTCACCGAGTTGTTTAGCTGCGTTTTTAAAGTGGGATTGACGCCTTAGTATTACTAAGTTAGTAGCTATGGATTTATATACAAACAAGATAACTGTTTCAAGACAAACGAATCAAGGCTGATGGACATGGTGACCAAATAGAATGAATATATATACATAAACAGAATCTAAATTATAAATATATATAAAAATAATAAGAAAAAATAGACGCACGATATACTCTGGAGAGATCAATCCAAACTGCATATACTTCACTTCTTTCCGTGGAGCCACCGACTTAGACTCCATATTTATAATGATTTTGTCTTCTCTGTAATATTATTTTAATTATTTTAAACTGAATTAAAATATGTATTCATAGGTGATTTGATTTTAGAGATGAATGGAAGAGCGACCTAAAATCGGCAAGATTAACTATGGCCGTATGTTTTACACATAGAGTTTTAAACAGAGAACCCAAAACTCATGATAATTCACTTCAAAATGAAGTTGGGAAAATTAAAATTAGAAATGCGTGAAAGTATAAAAATATAAAATATAGATATTTTTAAAACTATGAACTTCTTTTGTTTCCAACTTTTTTGGCTGATCCAGTGGTTAAGAGGAGAGCGTTATGTTGGTCAGAATCATAGAGGAAAGAGCGCTATAGAAATTGATTTGATTGATTGATTGGGAACGGCTTAGATGGTAGACGTTGGACTTGCAACTTAAAGGTCGCCTGTTCGAATCCCTGACAAGCAACCGTGAACTATCATATACCTTGTGTATATGATGCGGTGTTTGCGACGTATGCATTGAGAGATGTGTACATCTTATGGAGTGGCGCCTCTGGCGCATAAGAACCATGGTTCTCAGAACCAGTGTAACATGGCATGCGTCTGTCAGGCTGTGAGTAATACAGACCATATAAAAAAAAGAAAAAAGATATAGTATCTTAACTTGTTGTTTGTAGGATATTTATGGTAAATATTCTGTTGAAGATTTTTAATATAAGCTATTTATCATTTGGAAAAAAAGAAAACTCAGAAGGAAAAAAGCCATACCTTCAGACGATTTTTCCGTGCAGCGATTCTAATGGAAGTCATATAAATCAGTAAGTTTTAAGAATTCAAAGTTATGATAAAACTACCAAGGTTCTAACAAACCATTTAAAAAAATTTGACAGTTAATATATTAATATTTGTTTTTATTTGTATTGATATAAATTTTGCGCTACAACTTCAACACAAAGTTCATTTTTAAAAGATGCAAAAACGATTGATGCAGGCTAAATTCTCAAAGTGAGTTCCCACCCTGTCACACAAACCATTAAATGGTATTCATCTGAAAATGAAGAAAAAATACAAAATCTAATCCTATTTGTCACCCTTTTTTCATATAGAATGTAATGATCACATTTCAAACAGGCCTTTAAATCGCCAAGCAAACAACAACTGCAGCGACTTCTCACCTCTTTCTTGGCACGGGTACTTTGAAGAAGAATTCGACTTGGAAATCGACCATGATGTAAACTTTTAAAAAGATCATTTGGTACTTTCAAGCCATCCAATTATATCTTTCCTGTTCATCTGTTTTAAATCTATCACTAAACTTACACACACACACATATACACACACACACACACACACACACACACACACACACACACACACACACACACACACACACACACACACACACACATCAACACACACACACACTCATACACACCTACACAGAGCTTCCACGTTTACTGTGCAGGCAAAGGAGGACCAGTGTGCATGTTGTTGCACGGGGGGGGCTTTTCGGGTCTCTCATGGGCCCTCTTCTCTGTGAGTGTGTTTGTGTGTGTGTGTGTGTGTGTTTGTGTGTTTGTGTGTTTGTGTGTGTGTGTGTCTTTGTGTGTTTGTGTGTGAGTGTTTGTGAGTATTTGTGTGTGTGTATGTGTGTGTGTGTCTTTGTTTGTTTGTGTGTGTGTGTGTGTTTGTGTGTGTGTTTGTCTTTGTGTGTTTGTGTGTGAGTGTTTGTGAGTATTTGTGTGTGTGTATGTGTGTGTGTGTCTTTGTGTATGTGTATGTTATTGATAGGTTCAATACTGTGTACAATGCCATGAAAAATAAGAAGGGTATATTTTGGTGGCTTGAATATATAGAGAAAGTATAAACGCGCTACAATAACCACCATAACAAAAACCCCAACCAGCACAACAACCACCACAACAACAACCATTCAGTCCCATTAAGAAACAGCTAATTAAACACTCACAACAACACCAACTATCACCACAACACTACAGAATCACCTACGTAGCATGGTGGAGGTGAGGGTGGTTGCCATGGACATGAGAGGGCATGGCAAGACACACACCAATGATGACCAACAACTATCTTGTGATGTTCTAGCTGAGTTGAGTAAGGTGGTGGGGATGATGGTAGTGGTGATGGTGGTGATGATGATGATGTTTAGAAAGTTGACAGTGATGATGATGATACACCAGGGACGTGGCTAGAGTAGCGAGGCATTTGTACAATGACGACTGGCCAGCCATTGTTCTTGTTGGCCACAGGTGTGCAACAAACATACAAATCCACACACACACACACACATACACACACACACACACACATACACACACACACCCACACACATACACACACACACACATACACACAAACACACACACACCACACACACAAACACACACACGCACACACACACACCCACACACACAAACACACACACACAGCATGGGTGGAGCGATAGCAGTGAGAGTGGCTCATCAGGAACTTTTGCCCACTCTTGCTGGCTTGGTTGTAATCGATGTGGTTGAAGGTGTGTGTGTGTTTGTGTTTGTGTGTGTGTGTGTGTGTTTGTGTGTGTGTGTGTGGGTGTGTTTGTATGTGTGTGTGTGTATGTGTGTATGTGTGTATGTGTGTGTGTGTGTGTGCGTGTGTGAATGTGGAGTGGGATGGCTTAGATAGTAGACGTCTGACTTGCGACTTCGAATCTCTGACGAGCAACCGTGAACTATCATATACCTTGTGTACATGATGCGGTGTTTGCGACGTATGCATTGAAAGATGTGTACGTCGTGTGGAGTGGCGTCTCTGGCGCATAAGAACCATGTTTATCAGAATCATTGTAACATGGCCTGCGTCTGTCAGGCTGTGAATAATACAGACCATTAAATTTATTTTTTTTAATGTTTGTGTGTGCATATACGTGCAAGTTTGTTGCGTTATGGTGTGTGTGTGTGTGTGTGTGTGTGTGTGTGTGTGTGTGTGTGTGTGTGTGTGTGTGTGTGTGTGTGTGTGTGTGTGTGTGTGTGTGTGTGTGTGTGTGTATGTATATATTTGTTTGCGTGTATGTGTGTGTGTGTGAGGCAATGTCACGTGCACACAGGCACAGCTATGGAGGCGCTCTCGAGCATGAAGAGTTTCCTCTCCAATAGACCGTCTTCCTTCCCTTCCCTTCCTGCTGCCATTCAATATTGGTATTGATGATGATGATGATGGTCGTGGTGGTGATGATGATGGTCGTGGTGATGATGGTAGTCGTGGTGATGATGGAGGTAGTGGTGATGGTGATGGTCGTGGTGATGATGATGGTCGTGGTGATGATGATGGTCGTGGTGATGGTGGTGGTGATGATGGTGGTAGTAGTGATGATGATGGTGGTGGTGATGATGATGGTAGTAGTGATGATGATGGTGGTGATGATGATGATGGTGGTGGTGATGGTGGTAGTGGTGATGGTGGTGGTGGTGATGATGGTGGCGGTGGTGGTGATGATGGTGATGGTGGTGGGGGTGATGATGGAGGTAGTGATGATGATTCTGTTTCATCATCATTTCATTCACCACCACCATCTATCTCACCACCAACCAGTCGCAAGTCAGGTCAAATCAAAAACCTCGAGTCAGCCCGAGTGTCTGTCATTGGTCAACTCAAGCCCCTCCCTCACCACCCAACAACCAATCACGCTTCACCATCCACGTACGTGATGCCTACGTCATTCAATGACGTCATTAAAGAAGAGGGGGATGATGATGATGCTGTGGTGGATGGAAACTGTGAAGAGGTGTGTTGTGGTTGTTTATATACTTTCCAATATACTATCACCACAACCACTACTATTACCTTAACCACCACTACTATTACCACAACCACTACTACTATTACCATAACCACCACCAATACGACTATAACCATAACCACCACCACCACAGCAACCAACCAGCACTTCTCCCTACACGTGGAGGCTTGACTTGTCGAGTACTGAGCCTTTTTGGAAAGGTATTCTGCACAATAATAATGCACCTTAAAGTACCGCGTATAAGGTGCACTACAGTACATATCATTATTTAATTATAATAGTCCTGTACTGAATAAGTACTCGTGTTACTATGTATTGAGTACAGTAGGATTCCAATTATTTCAGGATCTTGAATTTAATGAGGTTTTTGTATTCTCTGTACTGAGTTGTACTGGATCATTATCATCACCATCATCATCATCATCATCGCCACACACAGGCTGGTTTGAAGGCTTGTCCAGCAGGTTCCTGTCTTGCAAGCCTCCGAAGCTCCTCATGCTGGCTGGTACTGTACTGTTTGTACTGTACTGTTTGTACTGTACTTTTTGTACTCTACTGTTTGTACTCTACTGTTTGTACTGTACTGTTTGTACTGTACTGTTTGTACTGTACTGTTTGTACTGTACTGTTTGTACTCTACTGTTTGTACTCTACTGTTTGTACTGTACTGTTTGTACTGTACTGTTTGTACTGTACTGTTTTTACTGTACTGTTTGTACTGTACTGTTTGTACTGTACTGTTTGTACTGTACTGTTTGTACTGTACTGTTTGTACTGTACTGTTTGTACTGTACTGTTTGTACTGTACTGTTTGTACTGTATTGTTTGTGCAGTATTGTATGATGATGATGATGATGATAACAGTGATGCTTTTACTTTTAGTGTTATTTCACTGTTGCTTTTACTGGTTACATTTTATTGTTGCTTTTTTTTGTAATGTTTTTTGTACTGTTGATTATTACTCCAAACTCATTTCTAGTTTCATGATTTCCAATTACTCCACTAAAAAATTCTTTTCGTGCTTCCTTATGTTTCCACTTCTTCCACACAATACCTCCCCCTCCCTCCGCCCCATTCGAACAGGTGTGGATCGGTTAGACAAGGATTTGACGATAGGGCAAATGCAAGGTGGCATGTTCTAGTGTGTTCCTTCTTATCAGTACTTGCTTGTTTATTACGATCATTATAGATGCTTATAATTAATTGATTAGTAGTAATCAGATAGTGAGTAATTAATCAAGTAATTAAGTTTAATAATGGTCTAATTATATTTAATTGATCACTAATGAATGCAACATAGTTCTTGAAGGAAATGTAGCTATATAGTGCATTAGACCATGCTCCTTCTTTGCGACTCAGCTGCTATTGAATAAACATCATCCCCATACGCATCATCATCAACAAAAACATCATCATCATCATCATAATAAACATCATCATGAACGTCATCATCATCATCCCTGCAACTCCAGGCAAGTTCCAGATGGAGTTGCTGCCGCAGAGTGGTCACGTGGTGCATGAGGACTGCCCTGCCAAGGTGGCCTCAGCATCATTACTACCAACCCTTCTTCTTAATATTTATCTACCTACCCACAGCATCATTACTACCACCCCTCCTTCCCCTCTTTCTTAATATTTATCTATTTACCCACGGCATCATTACTACCACCCCTCCTTCCCCTCTTTCTTAATATTTATCTATCTACCCACGGCATCATTACCACCACCCCTCCTTCCCCTCTTTCTTAATATTTATCTATCCACCCACAGCATCATTACTACCACCCCTCCTTCCCCTCTTTCTTAATATTTATCTATCCACCCACAGCATCATTACTACCACCCCTCCTTCCCCTCTTTCTTAATATTTATCTATCCACCCACAGCATCATTACTACCACCCCTCTTTCTTCTTTTTCTTAATATTTATCTATTTACCCACAGCATCATTACTACCACCCCTCTTTCTTCTTTTTCTTAATATTTATCTATTTACCCACAGCATCATTACTACCACCCCTCTTTCTCCTCTTTCTTAATATTTATCTATATATATAGCATCATTACTACCACCCCTCCTCCTTTTTCCTAATATTTATCTATCTATATAGCATAATTACTACCACCCCTCCTTCTTAATATTTATCTATCTACCCACAGCCCACCCCTCCCCCTCCTCTTATCTACCCATTACCCTCGAATATCATCATTTTCTTATACTTCTTTTGTTACATAAGCACTTGTTTGTATTGATGGGTCCGACTATCTTCTAAATGTCTATCTTGGTCTCCATGTAGATTATTTAACTTCTTATATCCAGGTAAATTGTAATAAAATAATAAAATTTAATATTCCACTTACAATCTTCATCCAAATTATTCAACTTTTCAATCATTATAATTAATTAATTAAACTGATCTAATTTCATCATCATATACAACTTAATCGGATAATTATTTCAATTAAATAGATCTAACTTAGTCATTGAATCCTAACTCAAGGTGGCAGAGAAGTTGGCTGCATTTCTGAGCAGATTCAAGTTGGCGCAAGTCCCAAGTCTATGATAAACTCTAATTATTATTATTCTTATATTTATTGTTAAGATTATTATAATTATTATTAACTACGTAATGGTGTGTGACGTGCTGTAATGGGGTGTGGATGCCTTTTGAAGGGTGAAGGTCAGTTCTGATCTCGGTAGTTTAGATTTCTCTTCAGAAAACGACATTTCACTATTGTAATAGTGACATTTTGTACAGGATAAATCGTTTTAAATATGACTTACTTCTCGGAATGCATTCTTTTTTTATTTTATTTGAATACTTTTAAGTCTCTATCTATCTATCTATCTATCTATCTATCTATCTATCTATCTATCTATCTATCTATCTATCTATCTATCTATCTATCTATCTATCTATCTATCTATCTATCTATCTATCTATTTATCTATCTATCTATCTATCTATCTATCTATCTATCTATCTATCTATCTATCTATCTATCTATCTATTCATCTATCTATCTATCTATCTATCTATCTATCTATCTATCTATCTATCTATCTATCTATCTATCTATCTATCTATCTATCTATCTATCTATCTATCTATCTATCTATCTATCTATCTATTTATCTATCTATCTATCTATCTATCTATCTATCTATCTATCTATTTATCTATCTATCTATCTATCTATCTATCTATCTATCTATCTATCTATCTATCTATCTATCTATCTATCTATCTATCTATCTATCTATCTATCTATCTATCTATCTATCTATCTATCTATCTATCTATCCATCTATCTATCTATCTACAGTTCTGAAACGCTTATAGACTGCTTAGTTTTTTGTTGTTGTTTTTTTGGTCTATACTATTCACAGCCTGACAGACGCATGCCATGTTACATTGTTACAATGGTTCTGAGAACCATGGTTCTTATGCGCCAAGGCGCCACTCCACACGACGTACACATCTTTCAATGCATACGTCGCAAACACCGCATCATATACACTAGGTATATGATAGTTAGTGTATGTGATGCGGTGTTTGCGACGTATGCATTGAAAGTATATGGTATAAGGTATATGATAGTTCACGGTTGCTTCCAAGGATTCGAACTGGCAACCTTTAAGTTGCAAGTCCGACGTCTACCAACCAAGCCATCCCCGCTCCCCAGCAGAATTCCTTGCACAAGAACACAATGTCGAACAAGTACGCCTCTGTTCTTCTCCATGAAGCAACAAGAGATGAAGAGAATGTATACAAATGCTCTACAAATGTTAAGTCACCTAATTAAGAATTTATCAAGAACTTATGAAAACCCTTTCGTACAACCGAGCGAAAGACTTCTTCTGGTAACAATGTCAAATTGAAATCGTAGATGGCAGTGTCTCACCAAAACTCACCCACCAAAACGACAAACGGCTTTGGCGACTTTATAAAAAAAAGATCTATTACTTGAAAAGAAGAATTATTACTTTAAAAAAATTATTACTTGAAAAGAAAAATTATTACTTGAAAAGAAAAATTATTACTTGAAAAGAAAAATTATTACTTGAAAAGAAAAATTATTACTTAAAAAAAATTAGTACTTGAAAAGAAAAATTATTACTTAAAAAAAATTATTACTTTGTAACGAATTGCTTAGCAATGGCCTACGAATTGAAAGCTATCACGCGTCGAATTGTCATCCACCTTGAATTCAATGTTGCTGCTGCAAGACGAAGAAGAATTTTGAAAAACATTTTTAACGAAACAAAACCTAAAAGTCAGTTCTAAGAGGTGTGGAAAGAGAATATATGCCTGAGATTATTGCTCAGTTTACTTTTAAAAATCCTTTTGCGTGTGTGTGTGTGTGTATGTATGTATGCATGTATGTATATCTGTATGTATGTGTATATGTAATTATGTATGTATGCGTATATGTATGTATGTAAAGATACAATTATGAGTATTCCAGAGTAGCCAAAGAGTTTGTCAGTTAATTGTTGCTTTTCAGCAATTCAAGATGCACAATGGAGCGAAAATGAAACTGAAAGCTGCAAAGTGCCGACATTTAATAAAAGATGAAAAAGATGACTTTAAATGTAGCCTACACAGCCCCTTACCTTTATTCCAAAGACCGCACCAGCCACACACAAACACACTCGCACACACACTACTCCACACAAGCATACACTTCACGCGTAGAGCCACACAACACAAATCACACATGCACTCGATACAAAAGCAAGAATACCACACTCGTGCAAAACACACCAAAGCATAAAAGCAAGTGCACCACTCGAGCAAGAAAGCCACACAACCACCACACCACACCTCAACCTTACCACACAACCACCACACCTCAACCTTACCACACAACCACCACACCACACCTCAAACTTACCACACAACCAATCTATCCCACTAAATTTCTCATTCCTCCACCACACCACACCATACTACACAGACAACCCCTCCCAACCAAACCACACCGCAAACATTCTACCCACTAAATCTCAAACTCCTCCACTCCAGTCCACACCGCACAACCACCGCCTCACCCTCACTCCTCCACTCCACTCCAACATCGCACAACCACCCCACCCCTCACTCCTCCACTCCAGTCCACACCGTACAACCACCGCCCCACCCCTCACTCCTCCACTCCAGTCCACACCGTACAACCACCACCCCACCCCTCACTCCTCCACTCCGGGCCACACCGTACAACCACCGCCCCACCCCTCACTCCTCCACTCCGGGCCACACCGTAAAACCACAAAACCAGCGCCCCACCCCTCACTCCTCCACTCCAGTCCACACCGCACAACCGCCCCACCCCTCACTCCTCCACTCCAGTCAACACCGCACAACCACCCCACCCCTCACTCCTCCACTCCAGTCCACACCGCACAACCACCCCACCCTCACTCCTCCACTCCAGCACACCAACACCGCACAACCACCACCCCACCCTCACTCCTCCACTCCACTCCACTCCACACCAACACCACACAACCACCGCCCCACCCCTCACTCCTCCACTCCGGGCCACGAGTAGGTGATGGGCAGGAAGGAGTCGTACTCGGGCGAGTACTGGTAGTCCCGCACGTACTGCTCCTTGTCCTCCGGCTCGGGATACGTCTCTGCCAGCTGCTCCTGTCAGAACACATGTGGTGCAATGGAATAGGCGCCCATACGCACATGTGCACACTCACACAAACAAACACACATGATGATCGTGACATAAATATTTACATACACACACACAAACACACACACACACACACACACACACACACACACACACACACACACACACACACACACTCACGCACACACACACACACACACACACACTCACGCACACACACACACACACGCACACACACACACACGAACAAACACAATCACACACACACACACACACACACACACACACATACACACACACACACCAACTACCTTGTAAGCGAACTCCAGGATGCGGGTAGCGATGAGGGTTGACACCTCCTTCACCTGATGCAATGGCGGGTACACTCTACCCACCTCTAAGTCCTTTTCATTCACTAGGGAAGCCAGTGTCTGTGTGTCGTTGTGCGTGTGTTTGTGTGTGTTTTATGTGTGTGTGCGTGTAATGTGGTTGTTTAATGAGGGACATTGTATTGAGAGTGGTATGAGTATAAAACAAAAATACTAATATTAATAACAATAGTAATAATAACAATAATAATAATAATAATAACAATATTAATAATAATTAATAATATTAATTGTTGACAGAAAGAATAGGTAAGAGGAGGACAAAGGACAAGACAAGAGCAAGTACAAAGGGAGGCACAATCAGCAAACCTTGGATGCCTCTAGGAAGATCTCATCAGGTACGTGGTGCATGCCAGACAAGATCGAGCCCAGAGCTACTCCTGTGTGTTTGTGTGTGCGTGTCTTTGTGTGTTTGTGTGTGTGTGTCTTTGTATGTTTGTGTGTGTGTCTTTGTATGTTTGTGTGTTTTTGATTGTTGAACCTCTTTATTCCTATTAGTAAAACGTAATAATATTAATTAAATATTAATAATGTACACACACACTCACACACACACACGCACAGACACACACACACACACACACACACACACACACACACACACACACACACACACACACACACACACACACAAACACACACACACACACACACACACACACACACACACACACACATACACACACACATACACACACACATACACACGCACAAACACACACACAGACAAGCACACACGTACCTGGAAAGATGTAAGCGTTGTTTCCTTGGCCTGGGTGGTAGACCTTGCCGTTGTACTCCACAGGGTCGAAAGGACTGCCCGACGCGAAGATGCAACGTCCCTGTACGTGTGTGTGTGTGTGTGTTTGCGTGTGTGTGTGTGTTTGCGTGTGTGTGTGTGTGTATGTGTGTGTGTGTGTGTGTTTACGTGTGTGTGTTTGCGTGTGTGTGTGTTTCAATAACCTCTAATGGCTTCTATTATTTCTAATAGATTCATTAATTCCAATTATTCTAATGGCTTCAATCATCTCTAATTCTCTCTAATGAGTTTCTATTAACTTAAATTATCTTTAATGACTTAAACTAGTTCTAATTGCTCTAATTATCTCCACCTATCTCTAATGAGGTTAAATTATATGTAATTATCTACAATAAGCTCTAATGAGCTTGAATTATTATAAATGATCTCTAATAATCTCTAATTAGCCCTAATGAGCTGTGCACAAATGAAGCAAGCAAGCAGACAGGCAAGCAGACAAGCAAGCAGACAAGCAAGCAGACAAGCAAGCAGACAAGCAAGCAGACAGGCAAGCAGACAAGCAAGCAGACAGGCAAGCAGACAGACAAGCAGACAAGCAAGCAGACAGGCAAGCAGACAAGCAAGCAGACAGGCAAGCAGACAAGCATGCAGACAAGCAAGCAGACAGACAAGCAGACAAGCAAGCAGACAGGCAAGCAGACAGACAAGCAGACAAGCAAGCAGACAGGCAAGCAGACAGACAAGCAGACAGGCAAGCAGACAAGCATGCAGACAAACAAGCAGACAGACAAGCAGACAGACAAGCAGACAAGCAAGCAGACAGACAAGCAGACAGACAAGCAGACAGGCATGCAGACAGGCAAGCAGAGAGGCAAGCAGACAGACAAGCAGACAGGCAAGCAAACAGACAAGCAGACAGGCAAGCAGAGAGGCAAGCAGACAAGCATGCAGACAAACAAGCAGACAGACAAGCAGACAAGCAAGCAGACAGACAAGCAGACAGACAAGCAGACAGGCATGCAGACAGGCAAGCAGAGAGGCAAGCAGACAGACAAGCAGACAGGCAAGCAAACAGACAAGCAGACAGGCAAGCAGAGAGGCAAGCAGAGATGCAAGCAGACAGACAAGCAAGCACCTCAGTGTGTTCATAGGCCTCCTCGGCTGAGCACTCGGCCTTCGAGGTGGGGTTTGAAAGAGCGAAGATGATGGGCCTCTCGCTGTTCGCTGCCATCGTCTTCAGGAACCTGGTTGCGTGGTTGGTTGGTTGGGTGGATGGGTTTGGTCAGTTTGGTTGGGTTTGGTTGGTGGGTTGGGTTTGGTTGGTGGGTTGGTTGGATGGTTGGTTGGTTTGGTTGGTTGGTTGGATGGGTTTGGTCAGTTTGGTGGTTTTGTTGGTTGGTTTTGTGGTTGGTCAGTTTGGTTGGTTGGTGGTGGTGGTCAGTTTGGTTGGTTGACTAATCAGCTGGTGCACTTCATCATCACCAAAACTATTACTTCAAAACACACCTCAACACCACGACCACCACCACCACCTCAACACCACGACCACCACCACCACCACCACCACCACCACCACCACCACCACCACCACCACCACCACCTCACCACCACCACCACCACCAGCACCACCACCACCACCAACACCACCACCAGCACCACCACCAACTTCTCAGTGAAAGCTCCTCTGACAGCTGCCGCCCCTATCGTCGCTGTAGGTTTCACCTCTTCGCATATCTGCACGATGATGATGATGATGATATAATCATCATCATGCCTATTTATAAGGCGCCAAGGCACGCAACTGAGGCGCCACTCACACGACATAAGTCGTGAAACACCGCATCATATACACTAGGTATATGATAGCTCACGGTTGGCTGAACAGGGATTCGAACTGGCAACCTTTAAGTTGCAGGTCCAACGACTTTACCATCTAAGCTAACCCACTTGCCGATGATGATGATGATGATGATAGTCATGGTGGAGATGAAGATGATGATGATGGTTATGAGATGAAGATGAGGATGATGATGATAAAACAATGATGATAATGGTAATGATCAAGATGATGATGGTAATGATCAAGATGATGATGGGCATCATGATAAATGCCCAAAAACTCCTTCCTCAACCTCCCATCATCATCATCTACCTCGAAGCGGCTTAAAGCATTCCAGCTAATGGCAGTCACAAGCCTCACAAAACAACCTCTCGATCGCTTGCTTATTTAAAACCACCTATTTACCTTACCTCGTCGTTTGCTATGTATTTTTCTACATTATTATTATTATTATTATTATTATTATTATTATTGGAACTTTTGCCATCCCTAATTTGAAGATTCTCATTAAGACTATCACAACAAACACAACAACTACTACAACTATCACAGCAACATCAACAACAACTATCTCAACGACAACAAACGCAACACCACCAAACTCAACATCAACACAGCAACATAACAACAACCACATCCACCCCGCAACAACAACAACTCCAACGACAACAACAACTCCAACAACAACAACAACAACTCCAACGACAACAACAACAACAACAACAACAACAACAACAACCTCCTCCAGGTTGAACAT
>OX030963.1:4875657-4908157 GCA_943735955.1 Piscicola geometra
TGCTTTCATAAAATCAGTGTAAATAACATCGATTACCCCTCCTTTGTCTAAAATACTAGTCCAATTATCCATTACCATTAGTAATTGTAATGAAGTCGACCGTCCTCCAATAAAATTTAAATTCATATGTTTTTCTATTCTTTTTCCTATTACTTTTTCCATTATTTCACAGGTTATACTAGTTAAACTAACTGGCCTATAATTTGATACCTCTTTTTTATCTCCTTTTTTAAATATTGGTATTATTTCCCCCTTTTTTCCAATCTCCTGGTATTATACCGCTATTTAGTGAGAAATTAAAAATGTTACATAATGGTGTATGTATTATATTTGTTAATTTTGAAAATACTATGGGATGAACACCATCTGGACCTGGGTTTTTTGTTAAATTTTTTCTTTTAATAAGTTATAAATTTCATCCTTTGTGACATCTCCATCATTAGATCTTTCTTTAAATGTTATATTATCTATTTTGTTAAAATTATCATTATTTTCTTCTGTAAATACACTTTTAAAGAAATTATTGAGACTTTCTGCCTTTTCTAAATCAGTTGTCGCAATGTTCAGTGATCCGTCACATCCTATTAGGTGCAGCTATTATATTATAGTACTGAGTATAATTATACCATATTAAAGAATACTAAGTACAAATATTACTTTGGCTTTCTGAAGATGATGCCATACTTCTGGCAGGCGAGGCCCACAGTGGGAGTGTATATGATGGGAGCCATCTCTTCAATATTGTCCGAAACAACCTGTACACATGTGTGTGTGTGTGTATGTGTGTGTGCGATTGTGTGTGTGTGTGTAGTTATACAAAGACTCACTCTGTAGAAAAGTTTTTCATTTCTATCATGCAGGCCAGATAAGTAGATGTATCTGTTATGAGGAATTTGTAATAAATTTGCCACACACAGAAAAACACACACACACACACACACACACACACACACACACACACACACACACACACACACACACACAAACACATACAAACACACACACACACACACACACACACAAACCCCCACATACTTATCGAGATCCTTCTTATTGGATCTACGATAGTTGGCTAGAATCCTTTCGGCTTGTTCCTCCTGTGTGAAGACGACGGGTGGCAAGAGGCCATGGATGCCGAGCAGTTGGCGTTCCTTCAGTGTGAACGAGGTGCCCTGTAGTGGTGCGGGTAGGGGTCGTGATGGTGGTGGTGGTTGTAATGGTGGAGGGGTGGTCGTCGTGGTGGGAATGGTTATGATAGTGGAGGTGGTTGTGATTATGATGGTGGGGTGAAGATTGTGATGATGATTTTAGTAACAATGATGATGTTGATGATGCCGGCCTACCTTATTGATCTGGGGGTCTCGGAGCAGTTCGATGCCTCGGTGCTTGAGACCTCCGTGGTCGTAGATGCTTCTCTTCTTGGCGGCCTGCACGCCACACGACGTGTGCACGCCACTTCTGCAAAGATAGCCTGGTAGCAGACGTCGAGCTGTCAAACTCCACAGAGTCGCAGACTTGCAATGTAATTTGAGCATCTTTAGATTCTTTTTTGAGGAATCAGGGGTTTGGATTTGGGATGAAGTTTATCAATTTGTGGAATTGAATTATTTACTTATATAAATATTATAAAGTGGTGCGTTTTTTTTAAAACTAAAAGAATATATTTAAACAAGATTTTATATGCATTGTTTTTGAAAATAATTTAGATTATTTGACCGCATCCTAGATCTGATAAAAAACTTGACCTTGACTCATGAATATAATTTCAGAAAATGATTAATTTTAAAATGTACATTTTTTGAATTTCTAATTTAGGGTTTTAAAAAATTTTCAATTTATATGTTGCGTAAAATTGAATTCTCACTAAATAAATTAGTGCATTTACAAAAAGATAAAAATATTTATTTGATTAAACAATTTTAATTAAAAAGCTAAAAAATAAAAACTCATTGTGAACATACAATTGGAAGATTATTTCATGAGTTGAAGTTCAAAAGTGCTATTACCAGGCAAGGATGGTATTTTAAACTTTAGCATCTATCTAAACAATAAACTGATGCTTTTTTAAAACTATTAATCTATTTTTGTTTTGAGATAGCTCTGACAAATAAATAAGAAATTTTTTCTTAATTGTTGATATACTTTTGTTTTTGAACGTCTTCTGAAGCTAACTTTTTTTCAATACTCTGGATATTTCATTTATAAAGCGAGAAAGAAATCCCATTAAAATGTACATTTCCACAATTACTCCACCAATGAACGGACATGTGTCCGTTATCAAAGAAAGTATTATTGAAGAATTTATTCGTCACTAAAGTAACTAAAAGCATAAACTCTGCGTGCAATAATCGTAGTTGAATCTCGTTTGAAACAGCGAACGAGCAATTCACAAAAAAGTAATCACTCATACATTTAGTTAACATTATAAATCCAACTATAAATGGGCTGCTTTCGCATGGTCAGTCGATAAATAGTTTGACCAAATAAATCATTGTAACATGGCTTTGCAGAGATGAACACGCTGGAAAACAGTCAAAAATGTATAAATTAATTACCTACGTACTTGCCATGAGCACTACAATTTGATGATGTCATGTCAGTATAATTTACAAATAAAAAAAATATTTTATAATTAGCAAATATTTAAATCCATTTAATTGGAATAGATAGAGAAACCGATCAAGTCACAAGCAACAACAAGATGATGAGAAATGCGAAAAAGAATTAGTAGTGGTAGTGGTGGAAATGAAGGTGGGTGCAGTGGTAAGGGTGGTTGCAGTTGTAGTGGTGGTTGCAGTGGTAAAGGTGGTTGCAGTTGTAGTGGTGGAAACAGAGATGTTACTGATAAAAGCTGGAGTGGTGGTAGTTTTAGTGGTAGTAGTATTGGAAGAAGTGGTAGTAGTATTGTAGGTAGCGGTGGCGCTAGGGGTAGTGGTCAAGCCAAGAGCTTCTTGATACTGTCGTTTTCAGCACACTCCAAATACGACTTACCATCTGGAGACTTTCCTGTCTTACTGGCCCCCTGTGTGGTAGTAGTAGTAGTAGTAGTAGTAGTAGTAGTAGTAGTAGTAGTAGTAGTAGTAGTAGTAGTAGTAGTAGTAGTAGTAGTAGAAAAAGTAGGAGTAGTAGTAGTAGGAGTAGTAGTAGTAGTAGTAGTAGTAGTAGTAGTAGTAGTAGTAGTAGTAGTAGCAGTAGTAGTAGTAGTAGTAGTTGTAGTAGTAGTAGTAGTAGGAGTAGCAGTAGTAGTAGCAGCAGTAGTAGTAGTAGGAGGAGGAGTAGTAGCAGTAGTAGTAGTAGTAGTAGTAGTAGTAGTAGTAGTAGTAGTAGTAGTAGTAGTAGTAGCAGTAGTAGCAGTAATAGTAGCAGTAGTATTAGTAGTAGTAGTGGCCACCTTTTCAAGCAAAAACTTGACACACTCGACATGGCACTCGTAAATGGCTGACAAGAGAGGAGATATGCCATGTCTGTCAGGCACCTGAAGGGATGTGACACACAAACACACACTCACTCACTCACACACACAAACACACACTCACTCACTCACACACACAAACACACACACATACGCACATCGACACGAGCTCCTTGCAGCACGAGGTATCGCAGTATATCGAGTTGACCGTAGTCAGCAGCAACACACAAGGGTGTCCGTCCAGTTGACAACTGTCTGTTCACCAACTCCTTATCCTAGAAGGTTTTTGGTATTTTATTTATTTATTTTATTGAAATTTTATTAAAATAAAATAATAGTTTGTTGTTGTTTTTCTGAAATTTAGTGTGTGTGAGTTATTTTAGTGAATAAAATATGTTCAATGTATTTTTGGATTTACACCACTTCGGCACTTTATAATGAGGCGCTTGTGAACACTTTTTACAGAGATATGATGTATTAAAAACGAAATTTAGAAGAAAAAAACAATAAATATTTCAAAAAAAAATTATTAAACAAATTGTTTGTTACAAACCTTCCCGGCCAGAAGCTTCACTTGCTCCAGATCTCCATTCTTCAAAGCCCACTCAAATTTAGTTGCTTCATCTGCCATTTTCAAATAATCTTAGAAACTCAGTTTTACTATGAATATAAAATAGAATTAATTCTTTTGATTGGGAATTTTTCTAGTACCGGAACCTAAATTAGGATGAGAGTGGATTTAAGTTTAAAGTAATCTTTATTTTTAAAAAACTTTAATATATTTATTTAAACATAATAAATATATATTTATAATCATATTTCTCAAAATTTTCAAAGTTTTATTTTTGAATTTTTTGCGTTTTTTTTATATTATATTTTTTTTGCGATAAAATATTTTTATTCAAATATAAGTACTTTACAATTTCACAAACCATTTCATAAACTAACATCTTTATTCTGTTTCAAATAATATAGTAAATATTTAAAATTAGAAAAATTTTGCAAAAAATAATTTATTTTGCATATAAATCTCTAAATCTGAATATTATACTTCTCAAAGGTCACAAGAGTATCTAACACTGAACACAAATCAAGATGTTTCTTACGCTACCTCTGTACTTGCGGCAGGTGTCATTCAGCAGACCTGGTGGGGGACCTGACAAATTCTGGAGGGTTCAGCAGTTCCTCAGGCTCTCATGGGTCTGTTTTCAATTATTAATTAGTAAAGTTTACTAAGTAAACTCAATTAATATAATTTATTTATGATTAATTCAAGTATAATATTCAATATAATTTATATGTTTATTGATTACAATTTTCAATTAATAAACTTTTTAGAGTTTTGCTAGCATATTCTAGCATGCCATAACTGACTGCACTCTTCTTTGCAGAACTTCAGAGGCCGCAAACAAAACTGCTACAAGATTGGCATGAGGTTCATCATCATCATCATCATTATCATAAAATCATAATAGTCATCATTATTATAAAATAATAATAATCATCATTATCATAAAATCATAATAATCATTGTTATCATAAAATAATAATAATCATCATCATTATCATAAAATCATCATAATCATCATCATTATCATAAAATCATCATAATCATCATCATTATCATAAAATCATCATCATCATTATCATAAAATCATCATAATCATCATCATCATTATTATCATCTCCAAAGGTATGTCTTCAGGTCAATGATGTATGCTACAATGAATCGACAAGTGAAGAAAAAAGATGCTGTGAAGGTAGGTCTCATAGTATAATAATAATAATAATAATAATGATAATTGTCGTTTTTGTATAGCGCCGGGCAAGCAACTGAAGCACTTATACAATAATACTGTAAAGCATTGTATGTTCAGTGAAGTGGGATGGTTGTATTGTTGTTATCTAAATCAATACAACCACTACGGCCACCACACAAAACACTTTACCAATACAACTTCACCACTTACAACACTATACAAATACAAGTACACTACCACGACAAACAATTCTCTACCAATTAGAGGTCGGGTCAGGTACTCGATCCGACTGGTTACCTGCGGGACTCCCACGGAAACGGGAATGAAAATTACTTTCGGGACGGGAAAGTCCAGAACCGGGAATAGGTTTTCGGGACGGGAAAAGGCGGGAACTGGTAATAGGTTTTCAGGACGGGAACGGGAACGGGAATCAATATTCTCTCAAATCAGGAAAGGGAAGAACGGGAATAAAAGTTATTGGGATTGGATTCTTCATCAATTATACTTCTGCAAACTTCTAAGTATGGAAATTTCTATTTCATAGATCCGACCTCTATTTCAGACCCAAGATCATCTAATTTCAAAGCTAAAACTTTTGACGGTTTAACCCGTGTGAAAAGAAAAAAAGACTTGATTGAATTCTTTAAAACAATAAATAACTTCAATACTTTCATTTCAATAAACATTTTAAATTTTTCGTGTTTTATAATTTAAAATAATAAATTTTAAGAATGGTTAGGACTAGCAAGTTTGGGACCGGTGAACACGGCAGCAAAAATAAATGGAAATACAATTTCTTTTTCTGGAATGGATCGAGACCGGGTTAAAATGTTTCGGGAACGGATCGGGACCGAGAACGGGACGGGACGGAAATCAAAATTCTGATGGCCCATCGGGAACGGGACGGGACGGAAATCAAAATTCTGATGGCCCATCGGGAACGGGACGGGGAAAAAATTCGGGAACGGGACGGGACCGAGAATGAAAAATCGTCCGTGTCCGACCTCTAGTACCAATGCAAGCACACACAACACTATTTATACAACCACACTATTTCATCATTTTGTAGCTATGAATCTCATCACACCACCACATTGGATACTGTACCACGCTAACACATATCACGCCTCTACACATCACACTTCCACACATCACAAACCCCTTTTCCAGACACTACCACACATCACACTACCACATAAAAACATCACAAACCACACAGCTATGGACTACAAGAATTGCAGCAGGCACAGAAGAACACAACATAGAAGCTCAAATGTTCCTTGAGGGACTCGCCAGGGTGTGTGTTTGTCACTTTTTATATTTGTGTTTATGTTCATGTGTGACATTGTATGTGTGTTTATGTTTATGTGTGACACTGCATGTGTGTTGTTTATGTTTATGTGTGACATCGTATATGGTTTTTTTGGTCACATATATGTTTTTTTTGTCACATTGTATATGTGTTTATTAGAGCTGTGCTTTAATCTACGTTAACTTTCGATTAACGTGTTAATCAATTAACGACAGTTAAAATATTTAATGCCGTCAAATATTTTAACGCAATTAAAAAATTAACGTGTTTAAATTTTTAATGCACTCAAACTTATCCAAATTAAACTGTTTTTTTTGCTCTTTGGGTTACATTGTCAGCAAGTGAACACAAACACTACTAGTTTACTGTCAACAGCCGAATGGGAAAAATTGTATTTCATTAAAAACTTCTCAATCCTTGAAGATTTGCAACAAAACTTCTAGGGGGTGAAAAATACTTGAAATTTTCAATAGTGTTACTTGCAATTTGTCAATTTACACAAGAAATATGCACTTCAGAAGATGATCCAGCTTATGTCATTCGTTTCACGCTCAAAATGTTTTCCCAATTCGGAGCAGAGATAGATTAATCAGAATATCGAATCATCATCATCATCTCCTGGTTTTTTTAACAGGCCAACTTTTCCTCTCCCGAGGGTGGGGCCTGTCTGAAAAGTCTCAATCTCTCCCTCCACTCTTTTCTATCATGGGCATCAGTGCTGCATGCCCCCAGGTATTTGAGGTCTTTCTGTACCACCTCTTCCCACGTCTTCTTTGGCCTGCCTGGTCGTTTCGTTCCAGAAACCTCCATTCTTCTAACCTTGTTGATCCATCCATCATCACGATCCACATGCCCAAACCACCTCATTCTTCTCGTTTGCAGTACAGCACCAATATCCTGGATCCCCATCATTTTTTGGAGCTCATCTGAACTGATGAGATTTTTAGATTTGATGTTGCAAATCCAACGGATCATGGCCCCGTCGTTGCGTTGAAGGCGGTTGATTGTTTCTGTGGTGACAGCCAAAGTCTCAGAGGCGTGTAACATTGTACTCCTCACACATGAGGTGTAAACACGACTTCTGGTTGGAAGTGGAAGGTGTATGTTTGTCAGTAGAGGAAGAAGTTGACAAAATTTTCCCCACGCACACTTGCATCGGGTTAAAATGGTCAAGAATTGCCACATTATTTGACCCCATTATTTAAAGTTTTAAATGTTTAAAAAATGAAAGAGTTGAAGAAACTATAAGAAAAATAGAACACTTCAAAAACTATACAGCCTTCAAACAAAAGACCTCAAACATATGTGACCTAATATTCTGAAGATACCTCAATGATTACTAAGTCAATCATTCAACGTTTTAGAACAGAATCTGAGGTAGGCTTTGAGAGTTGTCTTCTTTTTTGGTGGCAACAACACGAAGGGGCATATCCGGCTCTTGCGAAACTGGCATGAAAGCACTTGTCATTTTCTGCAAGTACAGTTCCATGTTAACGTCTATTTAGCTTTTTAGGACACATAGTTAGCAAAGAAAGAAGTATCTTTAGATCCAACTTGTTGAAAAACTTGTTTGCTTGAGTAACTGGCTCAAAAAGGATGTGTGACAATTGCATTTTTATCAATGATGGATTACTTTTTTTCCTTTAAAATATGGATTACTTTTATATAAAAAATTCTGATACAATTTTGATTACATTTGTAAGAAAAAAAATTTAAATACTATTTTATACTACTGTCAAATATGCTAAAAACATTGCGTTAAAATACGATTAACGGTGATTAAAATTTTTAATCGTGGAACAGCTCTAGTATTTATGTTTATGCATGTATCTGTATGCATGTACTCTTTTATATTCAATACTCAGTCAGTGACTCTTGTTCCTAACCAATCAATAAACAATCACTCATGTACACTTTGCGCTATATTAAATTATATTAAATATTAAATAAGCATCATCATCATGACACCACACAGTGCAACATCCTACTCGACAAGAAGGTCCTATCAGAACTCGCCATCTACGAACCCAGGACTTTCCAGGTGACCTCATTTGTCTGAGCTAGATCTTCATTTTCTGTGAAATGTTGACGCTCCATTTACTTCGGAGTGTTTTCTTCTATATATCGAATTCTCAATTTAGACATTCTATTTAATGATTTTTAGTTCATGTATTTCAGAAATTTCTTTTTTGTTGCATCATTTTCGTATTTAAATGAATTTTAATACTCCATCGTTAATCTTTTTTAAGAATAATATTTCTTTATCTTTAGCATGTTAAATTTATAGAAATAATGATTGAAATATTTTTAAATCTCAACCACATTTCACAGAGTTTAACAGAAGTAGCCAAGCAAAAATTGATAGAAGATGGTGAGGAATATGACAATATCAAACACATTTAACTTCCGCATTCAAATTTTTTATTATTTATTTTGGATCACTGATTGGAGCTTTTAAAAAAAGACAAAGTTTTAAAATCTACAATCAACTTTGTCAAGCATGCTTTTAGACGTGTATCAGAGCTGAAACTAATTTTCAAACGGTTTTAGAATTGGTTTTTAACTAGTAGGTTTTTAAAGCTTTTTATGAGACTGAATTTTTCAATGTCGAACCTACAGTCTAAGACTTAGCTTTTTCCATCTTTACCAAGCTCGCCATTGCGTCTTTCTCATTAGTAAGATTAATTTAACTTTACATTTAATTCTTTATGCAGATATTTTTATTCAATAAATTATTAATAACTTAAATTCAAAGTTTTATAATTTTTTATAAATTAGGGTACTTATGCATGTTTTGGCCTCTGCAGTCTATGCAGATTTTAAAAAAGGACTTTGCCAGTGGACTTGTTGCTCGCTTCTTGCCAGTGTGAGTTTTTGGTGTTATCTACTTTTCTTTTTTTAAATTATAAAACAACTTTTTAAATGGAAAATTTTGAAAATGGTTTTTAGGTGTTTTTTGATGCGTCAAGTTTATTCTGTTTTTTTAGATTCTAAATAATTCTTCAAAAACAAGTTTTTTTACAATCAATTCTTCAGATAGATTTAATTTTTTCCATTTAAATTAGAAAATAGAGAAAAATAAAAAAACATATAAAATGCTTTAATGTCTGAGTATTAATTATCTTTAAATTTAAATACAATATCATTATTGTTTTTAAATACCCATGATAGATATATTCAATATTTTTATTTTCTTAAAGAATAATTAATTGCTAAAATAATAAAGCAGAAAAAGCATGAAATTTTGCCAAACAAGTTCTAACAGGTAGTTTTCATGCACCATCTCCAAGACTTGTTCTTCATCAAGTGTCTATAGAACTCTCAGTGTGCTGGATTATTTTAAATTCATCATACAAGGTCAAGGTTGCAGTGATTTTCCATCTCTCAAAGGGTCTGGAAAGCTGTTCAGAGCATTCCTCATGCCATTGCACAGTCTAGTGTACCATGGCCCTGATACTCTTGTCTAGTCTTGAGTCAAGACTTGATGTAATGAAATGTTTCATGTGATACTACTTTTCGTAACAAACAAGTATTATTTTTTGTACCGCTTGATTAAGTACTTCATCATGGGAAAGCAGAGGGGCATGGACTATGACTGCCAAGGCATCCTTCCTTCCCTGCCTATCTCTTCATCATGAGGAATTCTCAACATCTCCCAGAGTTTTATCTCTCTCTTCATTTTCCTCTTCTTCTTTTTACTTCCAATTAAGTTCTAATTAACTAAGATAAATAAATAAAAAATTAATAAAATGCCACCTTTTAGTGATTTCATGTACATTTACACCACCCCACTCATCAGTTCTTTTGTTATATTTTAAAATTTTAAAAATGGCGGATTTTATCACGACTAAAAGAACATGGCTAAATAGCGAAATGCTTTTTCTAGTTTATGAATTCTGATGAATGTTTTTTGGTGCATTGTGAACATTATTCAGACGCGAAGACGCCGCAGCCAATGAGGATCGAGAACAATATCACGTGACATCTCAGCTGCTTAGCTGCTTGTGTAGCATTGTTCGCAGGCAGCATTCCGCGCGTGTGTGTGTGTATGTGTGTGTGTGTGTGTGTGCGTGTGTGTGTATATGTTTGAGTGTGTGTGTGTGTGTGTGTGTGGGTTTGTATGCTTGTGTGTGTGTTTTCAATAGTTTGTTTATGTGTGAGTGAGTATGTGTGTTTGTGTTTGTATGTGTGTTTGTGTTTGTATGTGTGTGTGTCTGTCTGTATGTATGTGTTTTTGTATGTGTATATGTGAGTTTGTATGTGTATGTGTGAGTTCGTGTGTGTGTGTGTGTGTGTGTGTACCCAATGATACAAAGGGTGTATCAAATTGGGGGAAGGTAAACTCACTTGAGTTTTCTCTTGTATTTACCAGAGCATCTAATCCTGCATATCTTTATTCACCATGTAATTCCACCATTGCATGAATTGTTCTTCAAAATCTATCTCAAAAAAAAGGATTTCAACTTTTAATAATTTATCCAGTTTCTATTTATTCTCTATCCATTTTCTATTTATTCTTTATCCATTCATCTATCCATCTTACATTCATCTATG
The DNA here is from genome assembly GCA_943735955.1 of Piscicola geometra. Lineage (NCBI taxonomy): Eukaryota > Metazoa > Annelida > Clitellata > Hirudinida > Piscicolidae > Piscicola > Piscicola geometra. The sequence continues at coordinate 4,886,696 of OX030963.1, forward strand.
TTCCATCCATCATCCATTCATTCTACATTTCTCATTCCTCCATTCGGTTTTCTATCCAATTTCTAATGATCCATCTTTAATATTTTAATTATTCACCACTGTAATCCATCTCATAAAATCTTTACGTATTAACCCTTCATTCATCCATGATCCATCCATCCATCTTCCAGGAAATTCTTTGTTCCAGTCTTTATTTGTTCTCAGTACAACCTCTTCTCATTCTTCATTCATTCTCCATCCATCCTTCATTCTTCTTTCATTCATCCTTCGTTCTTCCTTCATTCATCCTTCATTCTTTCATTCATTTAATAGCTCTTCACGAGTTCTTCACCCATCCATCATTCCAACCATTCAGACTTTCTCCACCTTTTTATTCGTTTTATGTAAAATCGCCAGTTTAACTTCATATTTTCATCCATCAAAACAACCATCCATCCATCCATCCATCCATGCTTCTACCCACCCATTAATCCTTTCATGTATTTCTCTGCAGTTATCAGGAAGACAAAAGCTCACGAATGATTAATGGATGAAAAAAATAATGAAATGAGTATCATCGACAACCACAACATCAACAACAGCAATATCGAAAACAAGCCTACTAACAACAACATCAACAACAATATCACAAAAAACATAGACAATAACATCAACAAAGTTATGAAAAACATCGAAAACAACAAAATCAACAACAACAACAACACCATTATCAACCACCAAAACAACAACAACAACAAAAATGTAGTGAGCATGAACAGTACAGATGTTGCACACTCGACTGTTGCCGTGCAACAAACTGTTACATCCATGCAACCTGCAACACTACAAGAATCATCATCATCACCCACACCCCCAATCCAGCATTCAACAACAACAACCACCTCCTCAACACTCCCTCTTAATGGAATAGACGGTCGAGAAGACGACGATGATGATGGTGATGGTAATGATGATAATACTGATGGTAATGATAATGATGGTGGTGGTATTGATGATGATGTCGTCGTAACAACTAAATCATCTAGTACAGTTCCTCCAAAGGATACAGTAGTGCACAGAGATGAGATGGATGTGACTATGGAGAAGAAGGAGCTTAAGGATGTGACTGAGAGGGGTGTTGATGAGCATGAAGCTACCACCACTTACGTCATCATCGCCACTGAAACGCTCGATGACGTTGATGATGGTGATGCTCGTTGTAATGGTAGTAGTAATGGTGGTCATGGTAGTAGTAGTGGTAGTCATGGTAGTAGTAGTGGTAGTGGTGGTAGTAGTAGTGGTAGTCATGGTAGTAGTAGTGGCAGTGGTGGTGGTCATGGTAGTAATGGTGGTAGAAGTAATAGTAGTAGTGGTGGTAATGGTAGTAGTTGCATTATTAGTAGTAGTGGTAGTAGTGGAACTGTTGGTAGTAGTGGAACTGTTAGTAGTATTGGTAGTGGTGGTAGAAGTGGTAGTAGTGGAACTGTTAGTAGTATTGGTAGTAGTGGTAGTAGTGGTAGTAGTGGAACTGTTAGTAGTATTGGTAGTAGTGGTAGTAGTGGTAGTAGTATTGGTAGTAGTGGTAGTAGTGGTAGTAGTGGAACTGTTAGTAGTATTGGTAGTAGTGGTAGAAGTGGTAGTAGTGGAACTGTTAGTAGTATTGGTAGTAGTGGTAGTAGTGGTAGTAGTGGAACTGTTAGTAGTATTGGTAGTGGTGTTAATGTTAATGGTAATTGTATAAATGGTGGAAGTGATAGTGGGGGTGGCGATGTCAGTAGTAATAGTAATGCCAACAACAACAACAATAGTGACTTCATCAACAACATCAACAACAACAATAATGACAACATCAACAACATCACAAACAACAACAACAACATTAAAAACAAAAATAATTCACCCAAACCAAATGCATCATCACCTGGCAATCAGGAAACAGTGGGTGGTGTGGGGGTGGCTAGGGTGGGGGTGGCTAGGATGGGGGTGGATAGCGTGGGTGTGGTCAAGGAACAGGGGGGGTGCAGGGGTAGGCATGGGGCTATGGTGAGGAGGAGGGGGGGTACTTCTCTACTGGATGGACTATTGCATAAGAAGCTTAAGCTGCAAGATACTACTGGTGGCGGTGGTGTTAATGGTGGTGTTGTTGGTGCTCTTGGTGGTGGTAGTATTAATGGTGGTGGGGGTGTTGGTGTTGTTGGTAGTAATGGTGTAAGTGGTGTTAGTGGTGGTGTTGTTAGAAGTAGTGTTGTTGGTGGGGCTGAGTCTCCTAGTTCTGATAATTCTGTTGTTGTTGATGGTGTTGGTGGTGTTGTTGGATGTGTTACTGCTGGGGGTGGTGGTGTTGCCACTGGTGACCTTGATGTCTCAAGGAACGACAGAGGTAGTGTGACTGTTCGTGACGTCACAAAGTATCAGGATGTTGTTGTTGATGCCGTTGCAACCCACAATGTTGTTCCAGCTTCTGACGACAACATCAACAGCAGCTACTGCAACGTGTTGAACAAAAATAACAGTGGCAACAACAACAACATAAAAAACAACATCAACAAAAACAATAACAAACAGAGAAAGAACACCAACAAACGCAAACGATCCTCTCCCCATCGAGCTATTGATTCTCAGGATGAGTTGGTTCTTGAGGTGAGAAATCCTGATGATGATGATGGAAGGAGGAGTGGAGGAGGAGAAGGAGGAAGAGGAAAGAGAGATCCGGATGATGATGGAAGGAGGGGAGGAAGAGGAGGAAAGAGAGATAGTGATGAAGGAAGAGAGGCTGGCAGGCCTGTATTGATCGATGTAGATACAGGTCAACTGGTGACGACCAATAGGAAGAAAGTAGGGCGTGTGGAGGGTGGTGCTGATAATGATGATGTTGTAGTTGTGGGAGGGGAAGACGGTGGTGTTGTAGTGGTGGGTGGGGAGGATGGTGGTGTGAAGGGGGGAGTGGATGGAGGGGAAGAGGTGGAAATAGTATCGGCGAAGCTCTCTCAACAGGCTAAACGACGGCAACGCGTCATCATCACCAACAACAACATCATCACTCCCACCTTCATCCTTCCCTTCCCTCTCGCTAATACGTGCGTGCAACAACCCAACATCCAAGTAATACAACAACAACCACAACAACAACCACAACAACAACCACAACAACAACCACAACAAGTTTTTAACATCCAAGCAAAACAACAACAATTCAACACCCATTCACAAAAACAAATCTCAAACTTTAAAGTGCAACAACAACAACAAAAGCAACAATTTCAACAACAACTTAAACAACAACAACAACAGCAAGAGCACATTTCACAAAACGTCATCACCATAGCGCCCATTCAAGACGTCAGCAAACAACAACGGCTGCTTCACGACCTACGACAGTTGGTCTTCAAACAACAACAAAACGACAAACAACAACAAAACAACATAAAACAAAAACAACAAAACAACACACAACATCAACAACTAAACAGCAAGCAACAACAACAACAACATTTGATACAATCTCTCAACATACAACAACAACAACAACAACAACAACCTTTGATACAATCTCTCAACATACAACAACAACAACAACAACCTTTGATACAATCTCTCAACATACAACAACAACAACAACCTTTGATACAATCTCTCAACATACAACAACAACAACAACAACCTTTGATACAATCTCTCAACATACAACAACAACAACAACCTTTGATACAATCTCTCAACATACAACAAACACAACCACAAAAATTCATTCAACCAACCAACAAGAATCTCATCCAACCAATCAACAACAACAACAACAACAAAGCCAACAGGATTTTAAGACATATTGTCCCAAAAAGCTTTTCTGATTCCGTCACTGCTACCAACTTCCATCTCATCACAGCCAACAACATCCAAAACAACAACGTCAAAATAATCAGTGCCAACAACACTATTAAAACAGTCAACAACAACATGAACAACAACAATGCTAGCAATATCTCCAGCTACAACGATGCTGCTGTTAATATAAACAATAACTTCAACAACAACAACAACAACAACAACAACAACAATACAATGACTTTTCCAGTTCACAATCTTTTCACACAACAACTCAGAACCACTACACCGTCCCTTCTCATTCTCATGAATAACAACCTAAATAACAACAACAACTTCAACAACAACAACTTCAACAACAACAACAACAACATTAGTAACAACAACATTAACAACAACAACAACAACAACCACAACATCAACAATCTCAACAAACTAAACAACAACAACAACCTCAACAAAAACAAATCTATACAACTACACAGTCCTCTTACCACAAACCCATCTTACATTTCTCAACAAGGCTGCAAACAACAACACAACACCATTCTCATCCCTTCACCACTGACCACCACCTCATCACCACTCCACCACAGCATCCAGCCATCTCTTCCTCTCCCCACACACACCCCTCACCAACCATCACCCTCTTCCACCAAATCACCACATCAAACCACCATCACCCACAAGGCTTCTCTTTCTAATCAAAGTACTAAACTATTCAATGCAGGATCGCATGCATCATCATCATTATCATCACCAACATCATCATCAACATCATCATCATCATCATCATCATCATCATCTGAGACTAAAGTAGCCAGGTTATTAAAGTCACTGCAAGAGCCTCAACTTGTTGGCAAGTTTCACTGCCCTTCCAGGCTACTGGCATGTCTTGATGATGATGTCTCCACCACCTCCACCTTCACCACCACAACAACCAACCATCCTTCCACTACCACATCCACCATTCACCCTTCCACCACCACCACCAGCACAACAACCAATCAAACCACAAACATCGATCTCTCCACCACCGCAAGCATCCATCCTTCGACCACCACGACCACAAGCATCCACCACCCCCACCAATGCACCGCCTGCTCCAACACCTTTCCATCTTCCCGTTCTCTGCAACATCATCTCAAGCGACAGTCGCTCACACTCACATTCCAGTGCGCATGCTCCCTACATGGTGGTGATGATGATGATGGTGGTGGTGGTGATGATGATGATGAAGTTAATTGCCGCTCCAGTAAGAGAAGGAAAATCATTAATAGTACCACCATCCCCATTACTACTACTACTACTATTACTACTACTACTAACCACACCTTTAATAACGTGTGTGCCTTCACCACGTTCTACAAGCAACACATACAACAACACCCTCTTCTCCACCACTCCCCTCCCTCTCTCTCCATCGTGCATCCTTTCAAACACAACCACAACAGCAGCAACAACAACAACAATGACAACAGCAACAAAAACATCAATACAACAGACATTTCCAATCATCCCACACTGATTTCACCCCAGTCTCACAACAAAAACATCAACACGCATAACCACAACAACAACAGCCACAACAATAGTTGTGACAACAAAGAGACAAGTCTTCTATGCCCCAGCTCACTGCCCAGTTTGATCAACAAACAGGTAATCATCAACAACAACAACAACAACAACAACAACAGTAGCAGGAGAAGAAACAACAACAAAAATCTTTTCAACCTTCCGCCACTTCTCAAAAACATGAGAATGTTTGGCTCAAAGCGATCACATGACAACAACACTACTACTACTACGATCACTACTACTACTACTACTACTACCACCATCACTACTACTACCACTGCTATTTTTACCAATCATACTTCCAGTATTTTCACCAATATTATCACTACTATTACTGCTGCAACAACAACTACTAGCACCCTCACCACTACCACAACTACCACTTTCAACAACAACAACAACACCACACTCACCACCCCTGCCAACACAGCATCTTCCCTCCGTAGATCCAGTCGTACCACAAGAAGACAATCAGTCGAAACCATTGATTCTATTCCGTTCCATGGCTCTACTGCTAGTGTTGCATGTAGAGATGGTGGCAGTGGTAGTGGGGGTGGTCGGCGTGGTAGTAGTAGTCGTGGTGGTATTGGTAGTAGTCGTGGTGGTGGTGGTGGTGGTGGTGGTGATGGTGTTTCTGGTGGTTTGTCGTTCGAGATAAAGAAGGAAGTTGGTTGTGATGAGGTTGGAGGTGCTACTAATAACACAATCATAAACCCCAGAAACATTAAAAACAAAAAAATCAACAACATCAGTATTCCAAATCACAGCACATCCAGCATCGTAAACAAACTAGCAACAAGTAGTTCTAGTAATGACCTTTCCTGGCACCACTGCAACTTATGCAGTTTATCCTTCCGCCACCACAACCTTCTGGAACAGCACACCACACGCAAGCACAACCCGACCACCGCTGTCACAGCCACCAGCACCAAGGCGTCTGCCACATGCCCCTACTGCCTCTCCCTCGGCATCAAGAGAGCCCCCTTCGCCAACAACCGAGCCCTCAAGAACCATATTCGTTTCAAGCATCCCTCACCCGTTCTCACAGCTGCTACTACTACTACTACTGCTTCTGATACTGTTACTACTACTACTACTACTACTAATACTACTACTACTACCCTTACTACAACAACTACCACTTCAGCTGCTATTACTACCATTACTACAACTACTTCTACTTTTCCCGAACCAACCACCACATCTCCAGAAATAATCTCATGTATTCCAGAACCCACCATCGATTCTCTTGACCCTCCCACCACCACCGCCATTACGGCCACTTGTGAAGCCACCACTACTACAACTACCACCACCACTGAAGACTGCACAAGCCACAAGGAACACTCTTCAATAGTAAACTTGTCACTGGCCGAATCTGAGAAGACGGATGGCGGTAGTGATGGGAGAGTAGGGATGGATGAGGAAGAGAGATTGTTGATGGAGAGGGGGATGTTGAGGGTGAGGAGATCGTATGGTTGTGGTGCTGGTAGTAGTAGTGGTGGTGCTGGTAGTAGTAGTGGTGGTCCTGGTAGTAGTAGTAGCAGCCTCTTTTGTTGCGCCTATTGCGACTTCACCACACGTGAACAACTTCCATTTTGGAGTCACATCATCGCACATAACACCCCATTCTTGCCATCAGAAGAATGTCATCGTGATGTTGTCATGACTACAATTAAAAGTGAACCTCAAGACAACGACGTCGCTAATGACAACGAACTTAGCAACACTAGCAATGATAATGGCACAAATTGTAACACTAACAACCCCAACGTTGGTAATAACGACATCACCAACAACCAGAACGATGAAACCAACGCCACTACCAACAACAACACTCCTATCATCAATGGCTCTCACAACAACAACAACAACAACTACTACACCAACAAAATCAGCAACAACATTAATAATGTAGACGCAGCTTCGGGTGGTTACATGGTTAACACTACAAGCACCAGCACTTACACTAGTAGTGTTGATGCCAGTGCCAGTGTTGGCGACACTAGCAGCAGACGGCGGGGTGAACAGTGTCCGGAGTGTGGCATGTTGTTGAGGGCTCGATCCAGTCTGGAGATGCACTTGAAGCTGGTTCATCGGGTCGATAGGGCTTATGAAAGGAAGCACTTGTTGCAGTTCAAACAATTCACCGCAGATCGTCTCCAAAAGATGAAGCATCCAAGTGGTTCCGTGATGGTGCTGGTGGGTAGTGCTCAAACCTCGCAAACACCGAGCGTCCATAATCATCCTCTCCCTGATTTATCTCCAAGTAAACTGGCCAAAATGGCTTGCATGCAGGCTAGTGACATCCACAGAGACATGCACAGAGACACGCACACTGACATGCACAAAGACAACACCACTTCTACTTCTACTGAAGCATTCACATACGATTCGCCCCAAAGGTCTGTTGGCAGGCCCCGCAAGTGCAGTGCAGACGAAGGCACCACCCCACCCGACAACACCACCACACCCCCCTCAAGGTTCAAACCTACCGACCAGTCCACTACTCCTCCTTCATCCTTCCCCTCACTCTCTTCTCTCTCTCCCTCCCAACAACCCTCCCCCTCCTCCTCCTCCAATCTCTCCTTAGCGACACCAAACGAGTGTCAGGTGTGTCACAAACTCTTCGACAACCACCTCGATCTGAGGCTGCACCTGCGCGTGCATGGGATGGCGTTCATCCAAGGGACCAGGAGGAACCCTAACTGATCTTGTATTCTCTTGCATGAATGCATGCTACATACATACAAACATACATACATACATACATACATACATACATACATACATACATACATACATACATACATGCATACGTGCGTATATAAATGCATTTGTATTTGTATATACATACACACACACACACACACGCACACACATATACCCATCTACTCACCCATCCACACAAACCCACTCATCTAACCATCCACGTACATACACACATAAAAAACACATACAAACTGTTTAGTATTAACTTGTAAATACTCGGATGAATTCTGAACCTTTTTGACCTACGTGCTGCTGTTTCTCGACCATCTAGACTAGATCTTGAAGCGTTTGAATGGGACCTGACCTTTTTGATCGCTTGTAAAGAAGAACCAATAAATTTGTGTTATTGTTCGTGTGTCTGTTTATGTGAGTTGGTTTTTCTGTGTGTGGGTGTGTGACATACAGCATGTGTGTGTCTAGGTTGTTTGGTATATGCATTTATTTTTCCAGAAATGTGCTCTTAGAGTCAAAAATGAAATTAAAATGTCAACCTCACAACCACCACACCAACCAACACACCCTAGCATCGACAAGAAAAACCTTCCGCAGTTCACTTTTACCGCGTTGTCACTTAATGACGTCACAGTGAACTTCGACAAAAACATAAATAAAAGCTTTTAGTTTTAATCTTTCGGACTTTTTATCGATTTTTTTCTTCAGAATCCTTCTTTGACACTTCTTCCCATACAATAAACCTTACTGCCAACATGGCTGTAATGTTCATGAAGATACTGCTGAGTGAAACCGGTATCATCATCATCATCACCACCACATGTATCGTCATCAGGATCACATTAATCGTCATCATCACCGTCGTTCACTGCACCGTTGATTTTATCAACAGCAATATCCATGCAACACTATCATCATAGCCACACAATCAATACTACAATCACCACCATCAATCTAAAACAACTATCACTAGCACTCGATAACTACTATCACCACCACCACTACACCAAAACTGCTATCATCACCACCAGGACGTCAGCGTTTCTTGCACATAGCGAAACTGACGGACGCTCTAATGATGTGTTTGTTTGTGGTGTTCGTGGTGGCTGGGCATCGGCTGCTCACCCACTACATCCACCCACTCTGTCTCATCAAGGACTTCGATGCGTATTCGTTTGCCAGGTGTTGAATTGGTGGGGGGGGGGGGAAAGGTTGTGCTTGTGGGGTGGTTGTGCAGGGTGGTTTGATGGGCTGATGGTAGATGTGTTGTGAGAATGATTTTCGTCGTGAAGTGTGAGAAAGTTTGTAGTGAAGTTGTGGTTCGTTGGTGCTGTTAGACCTCACCATCACGTTGCACACACGTACACACACATAAACACACACACACAGCTTGACGTATTGGTCAGGTTTAGTAGGAGCTTTTGTACACTTCTTTGGTGAGTCTTTATTTGCATGCAAATAGTGTACTACACACACCTTCACACACACACACACACACACACACACACACACAGATATATGGGTAGTGTGGATGAACACATACATGGGTAATAGAAAAACAGGTACGACAATTCTCCGTCTTTTTCTGTTCATCAAGGTATGTGTGGGCTATAATGTCCCAACGTTACATTGTCACATAACCTTTTTTGTGATTCTGAACTTGGAACCGAAGGTCGTGGGTTCAAATCCCTAACATCCTGTGAAACAGTTATGTGTTCGTTGTGGCAACCCATGTTGTATCAACTTTCAGGCTCTTCAACATTGCCACACAACAAAAACAAAACAACAGCAAAAATGTGATAAACACAAAAACAACACAACACCAACAATACAACACAAAAAATACACAACAAACACATGACGCAACACACACAACTACGACAGAATGCCATGTTGTGCGTGGTTATTTCAATATGGGTGTTGATGGTGCACCAAAGTTCGCAAATAGAAACTGGTCTGAAGGTGGGAGGAGAAGGGGGTGTGGGGCTGGTTGGAGTGGGCGTTGGTGAGATTGAATGCAGGAATGAATTGAAAGATGGATGAATGAACAAAGGCCTAAATTGATGAATGGATAGATGAATCAAGGCATTAATTGATAGATGGATGAATGAACGAAGAAGTGAATTGATAGATGGATGAATGAACGAAGAAGTGAATTGATAGATGGATGAATGAACGAAGAAGTGAATTGATAGATGGATGAATGAACGAAGAAGTGAATTGATAGATGGATGAATGAACGAAGAAGTGAATTGATAGATGGATGAATGAACGAAGAAGTGAATTGATAGATGGATGAATGAACGAAGAAGTGAATTGATAGATGGATGAATGGATGCATAAATTGAGGGATGGATGAATGAACAGAGAAATGAATTGATGAATGGATGAATTAATTCACCTACTCAGCTGGGTCTTAAGGACACCATGAAGGATTACAAAGATAGACCCTTCATCAAGGTGAGGCCAAATGCACAATGAAACATCATCATCATCATCTTCACTATCATTATCATCTCCAGCATCGATATTTCCAACAACAACATCTCAATCGCAAAACTTCCAATAACATTTCAACAAAAATATTTCCAACAAACTCACTCCCAACAACACCTGCATCAACATTTCTAACAACAACATTTCTAACAACAACATTTCTAACAACAACATTTCTAACAACAACATTTCTAACAACAACTTTTCTAACAACAACATCTCCAGCAACAACAACATCTCAAGCAACAACAACATCTCCACCAACAACAACATCACCGTCATCAACAACACTGACAGGAAAATATTGACCGCATGCAGCAGGACTTCCAGTGTTGTGGAGACATAGACTACAAGGACTGGTTTACATTACAAGTCAGTATCCATCCATTCACCCATTCATCCATCCTTACATCCATTCATCCATCCATCCATCCTTCCATCCATCCATCCATCCTTCCATCCATCCATCCATCCATCCATCCATCCATCCATCCATCCATCCATCCATCCATCCATCCATCCATCCATCCATCCATCCATCTTTCCATCCATCCATCCATCCATCCATCCATCCATCCATCCATCCATTCATCCATCCATCCATCCTTCCATCCATCAATCCATCCTTTCATCCATCCATCCATTCATCCATCCATTCTTCTAACCCTGCATGCATCTTTTTTTCCTCCAATCAATTAATTTTCCATCCAATTTTGAACAGTGGATTCCAAATGAATTCATCAGAGTTGGTTCTCCCACAACAGGAGAGGTGCTTTTGATAGAGGGATAAATGGATAAATGGATGGATAAATGGATGGATAAATGGATTAATGGATGGATAGATTGATTAATGGATGGGTAGTGTATGAATTATTGTTAGGATAAGTTTGAGCAAAATACCAACAAAAATTGCAACCTCATCAAACTCTGAAACAGCAATAACACCAACCATAAAAAAAGACGTAGAAACATCAAAAAACTAAGAACAGAAACAACAGCACACCCTCCCAACTACAACAACAATATCAAAAGCAAGCACAACAACAACAACAACATGACAGAACGTACCGTTCAGTTGTTGCGACAGTTCGTCGCTGAGGCCTTGCGTCTCAGACGATGTTGAACGCCCCCATGTGAACTACACATACAAGGACAAGAACATTTACACTACGGGTACTGTGTCTGTGTTGCTGTGTGTGTGTGTGTATTGCTGTGTGTGTATGTGTTTCTGTGTGTGTGTGTGTGTGTGTTGCTGTGTGTGTGTTACTGTGTGCGTGTGTGTGTGTTTCTGTGGCTGCGTGTGTGTGTGTGTGTATAAAATTGTAATATATTTAATGCATTTTACTGTACTATACTTTACTGTAACGTTATTAATTTCATTTTAATACATTTTATTTCATTTTTTAATTATTGTAGTATGCCTATTTAGTGTAAACATTTGACAGTACTTAATAGGAAAGTATTAATGATAATGCAAGGGTGCAGGGGCGTGGTGGTGGAGCAGTACACGTGGTTCACGAAGAACTTCGTCAAGATCCCCCTCTACGCCATGGTCTCCCTCTATATCATCCACCTCATCGCCATCAAGTGTGTGTTTGTGTGGGGAGGGGTCTGTGTGTGTGTGTTTGTGTGGGGAGAGGCCTGTGTGTGTGTGTTTGTGTGGGGAGGGTCTGTGTGTGTGTGTGTGTGTGTGGGGAGGGGTCTGTGTGTGTGTTTGTGTGGGGAGGGGCCTGTGTGTGTGTGTTTGTGTGGGGAGGGGTCTGTGTGTGTGTTTGTGTGGGGAGGAGTCTGTGTGTGTGTGTTTGTGTGGGGAGGGGTCTGTGTGTGTGTGTTTGTGTGAAGAGGGGTCTGTGTGTGTGTTTGTGTGGAAAAGGGTCTGTATGTATACTTCTATTGGAACATTAATCACCTCCCTTCAAGTCATGATGATGATGACCATGATGACGATGATGATGACAATGATGATGATGATAATGATGATGACCACCCTACAGGTACGCGCACAGTTCCATTAACAGTGCTCTTGCCAACGGACATCCAGCCTTCCAAGGGTGCTCACACACAAGCACACACATACACACACACATACAAAAACACACACAAACACACACACACACAAACACACACACACACACCCACACACATACACACACACACACACATACACACACACACACACACACACACACACACACACACACACACACACACACACACACACACACACACACACACACAGGTACGGGTACTTGATGGGGTTTGGGGTGGGGGTGGCGGAGGCACAGAAACGTCTGCCGATGGATGTGAGGAGAAGGATGATGGGAGGGAGACAGGCACTCAGTGACAAAACTCCGCTTATGTCGGTATTGTATGTGTGCGTTTGTGTGTTTATGTGTGTGTGTGTCTTTGTGTGTGTGTGTAGTGTGTGTTTGTGTCTGTGTGTGTATGTATGTGTGTGTGTGTGTGTGTGTGTTTGTGTGTGTGTGTGTGTACTTTTGGAAGGCTGGATGTGGTTATGATGGTTATGATTATTATGATGATGAAGCTAATTAATCTGCTGATAAAGATGATTATGGTGATGATGATGAAGCTATTGATGATAATGATGATATTAATGATGATGATGATGATAATGGTGGTGATGATGATGATCACAGGCACCGCTTGAAGCTGGCAGAGAAGGACGACACACTAAGGAGGAGGAAGTTGGAGATGGAGAGACAAAAGTGAGAGTGCTGGAGGAATGAAAACGATGGCGAAAAAACAATTTTACATAAATAATGTAAACACAATTTCACCACTACAAACAACATTATCAAGATCAACTGAGAAAGAATAAAATAAATGTTTAAAAAAATTAGTAACAAAAAAAATTACAATAACACAGGTTGTTGCAAGAAGGAACTGTTGCAATGAATCGGGCTCCACCAGGCTATCCACAAGGAGGGTTGTTGTTGTTGTTGTTGTTGTTGTGTGCAACAAAAACATTTCCAACAACAACAGCATCAGCAGCAACAATATCAAAAACATGAACAGCAACAACATCAACAACAACACCAAATCATCAATAATAATAATAATAATAATTGTCATTTTTGTATAGCGCCCGGGCACGCAACTGAAGCGCTTTCACTGCGTCGTAATGCAATAAAGAAATAAAAATAATTATAATAGTGATGTTATGAAAAGGAGAGCAAAGAGTAGCATGGAGTAATTATTATGAGTGATAAGCTAAGTTAAATTAATGAGTTTTCAGTTTGGCTTTGAAAGTCGAAAATTGGTTGATGCTTCGAAGTGCAGGTGGAAGGGCATTCCAAGTTGTTGGAGCTGCGTGACGGAAAGCTCTTTTTGAGATGTTGTTTGTAGTGGATTCTTGGTTGAGGAGAAGAGATGAAGATGAACGCAGTTGTTTGTTTGATGTTTTTTTAGTTATGAGTTTGCTGAGATATGACGGTATTGAGGTTAGAAGAATTTTGAATGTGGTGATGGCTATTTTAAAGGATATTCGAAAGTCTATAGGAAGCCAGTGGAGTTTTATAAGATTTTCCTTTGATGATTGAACAAGGTGATGGCCTGGGTAATCACAGTTGAGTGTGATTCTAGCCGCTTTGTTTAAAACTGATTGTAGACGATTTCTTTCTTGATTGGTGATATTATATAATAGCGAGTTACAGTAGTCAAGTCTGCTTAGTATTAGACATCGGGAAAGTGAGGCGGAGGGATCAGTAGTAATGAATGGGCGTATGTGTTTGATTGCTTTGAGATGATAGTGTGATGATTGGATGATAGATGTGATGTGGTTTTTGAAAGTGAGTTTGCTGTCTAGGGTGACTCCGAGTATTTGAGAGTGTTATTGATGGGGATTTTATCTGAGTTGATGTTGACAGATGATATTGTGTTTAAACTATTTAATTGATAAGGGGTGCCTAGTTTTATTATTTCTGATTTAGTGGTGTTAAACTGGAGATAGTTATTGAGAAACCAAGTTTCCATGGTTTGTATGCAAGATGTGAGGTTACTAGTAGCTTGGTTGGATGTATTAGGTGTGATGAATTGAAGAAGTTGTATATCATCAGCATATTTATGGTAGGTTATATTGAATTGGTTGACTATATTTGAGATAGGTGAGATGTATGTGGTGAAAAGAAGCGGTCCAAGAACAGAGCCTTGAGGAACGCCGTGTTGTATATTGGTTGGTGATGAGATGTGTGTACCTAATTTAACTTGATAATGTCTATTTTCTAAATAAGATGACAGCCAGTTTAAAGCTGTTCCATCAACTCCAAATTCTTTATGAAGTCTGTCGATGAGGATGGAATGGCTGATGGTGTCGAAGGCTGCTGATAGGTCGAGTGATGCGAGGAGGGTGGTATTTTTTGAGTCGCATCCGTTGAAAATGTGGTCAGTTAGATGGAGTAGGGCTGTTTCTGTAGAGTGGTAAGGTCTATAGGCTGATTGGTGACTGGGATAGTTTGGATTGGAGGTGATGTGAGGTTGTAGTTGTTTTAATACGGACCTTTCCATAATTTTTGATATGGTGGACAGGTTGGAAATAGGTCGATAATTTGCTGGATTGGTTGTGTCGAGGTTGGCTTTCTTTAATATTGGTGTAATTTGGGCTGTTTTGAAATTAGATGGAAAACATCCTTCTTGGAAAGATAAGTTGACGAGCTGTGAGATGGCTTTTGACAATATTGAGCTACATTGTCTTATAACTTGGTGAGGAAAAGGATCTATGGGCGATGTCTTCGTGCATGTAGCATGAATGATTTGTAATATATCTTCAGATGTTGTTGGTTTAAAGTTAGATATGGGGTCAATGATGTTTTTTCTATGAGTGTGTGTGAACTGTTCGTTTTGAGGTTGTGATAGGAGATTATCAATATTCTTATGAATATTTTCAATTTTGCTGCTGAAAAAGTTGTTGAAGATGGAAGCCATGTTTGTATTGCTTGAGTTGTTGGATGGATCATTTTTTTGCCGGTGTAATAGTTTATTTAGATTTTGCCATAGAGTACGTGGGTTATTGGATGAATCTATTTCCGTTTTAATTATTTCTATTCTTGAATTAATAATTGCTTCTCTTGTTGATGCTTTAGCTTTATTATATAGTTGTTTATTAAAAGATGAAGGATCTTTGAAATAAGTTTTCTCAGCTTTCCTTCTGTGTCTTTTGGCTCTAATTGCCTCCAGTGAAATTTTGTGGCGATTTTGGTGTGATCGTCGTATGACTTTTGTTTGTAGTGGCGCATACTTATCTAATAGTTTGAGGATGACCTTATTTATGTGTTCGACGTATTCGTCTGTAGTGCAACTCTTGCAATCTAATATAGAAGATGATTTGAGGTCAATATTGAAATTGATCCAGTCTATTTTTTTGATCCTACGGTATTTAATTATGGTGCTGATAGGAATTGGCTTTATTAATGATAGGGTAGATGAAATGAGATGATGATCTGAAAATAGTGTTGGATGTATAGAATGATTTGTGATGAAACTAGATGCGTTGATGCAGGTTATGAGTAGGTCGAGTGTATTGCCGTTTTCGTGAGTTGGTGCGTTTATGTGCTGATATAGGTTGTATTCGTCGATGATATTTTGGAGCTTTTCATTAATTAGTGTGGTAGAGTTAGAAGTATGAGGAGCGTTAAAATCTCCACACAGGATTAAATTAGAATTTAGGGAGGTTAATGAATCGATAAGTTGGGAGAATTGTATGATGAAATTAGTGAGTGAGTTATTAGGTGGCCTATAAATAATGACTATGTGTAAAGGAGTTTGTGTATTAGTTAGTTTAATTATAAGATATTCATAATCTGGGGTTACTTCTGTTTTGACTACGGTGCACTTTATGGTGGCCTTATGTATGAAGGCAAGGCCGCCTCCCCATTTGCCGTCATAAGTGCCCCTGTGACTGTGTGTTACGGAATACCCTGGTGGTGCTGAGTCATTCTTGATCGCTGTCGGAGCGTCTGAGGGTATCCATGTTTCTGTAAGACATAACATGTCTAGTTTATAGTCATTGATTAAGTCATGTAACAGGCCCGCTTTTTTTAACGGCAGACCTGGTGTTTAAAGAACCCAGTTTTAGTTGCTTTAAACTTGCTGTTTTTTTGTGTTGGTGAAGATTTTGAAGAGTTTGGTAGAGATGTATATCAGAAACAACACCAACAACAATATCAACAACAGCAACATCATCAACAACAACAACAAAAACCACACAGAACACCTTCAGAGAGCAGTGATGGAAGCATGATGCTAGCTCCACCAGGCTACCCTCCTCCCGGGTTCGTGTTGTCGTTGTTGTTGTTGTTGTTGTTGTGTTATTATTATTAAAATTATTGCTGTTATTATTATTAATATTATTATTTTTGTTTAGGGAGCTCATCCACTACACAACAGCAACAACAACCAAAACAACAACAACAACAACACAGAATGGATCAGTTCCAGCAAGGCTACCCGCAACAAGGGTTAATGATGTTGTTGTTGTAATAGTGCTGTTGCACAAAATCATCATTATCACCACCCATATCATCGTCATTAACATTCCATCATCATCATCCTCATCATCATCATTATCATCATCATCCTCATCATCATCATTATCATCATGATCATCATCGTCATCATCATCACCCTCCTCCTCCTCATCATCATCATCATCATCATCATCATCATCCTCACTTCAGGATGTATGCTGATCCATCCACGATGCAAGCAGCTTACGTCTATCCACCATCAGAGTGGTTCGTTGTTGTTGTCGTTGTTTTTGTTGTTTGTTTTTGGTTCGTAGTGTTGTTGTTGTTTGTTTGTTAGTTTTCAATCAACCAATCAAATAAATTTCTATAGCGCTCTTTAATCAAATTCAATTAGTTTTTAGTTACTTGTGGTCTTTTTGGGTACTTCTGTTGTTGTTTGTTAGTTATTGTTACTTATGTTGTTTATTAATTTTTAGTTATTTCTGATCTTGTGGCTGGTGTTTTATTGTTTATAAGTTTTTATTTTAATATTTACAAATTTCAAGTGTGTTTTTCGAGTGTTATTTCAGTTCTTCTTATGGCAGTCAAACCAGACCCGTGTCATTCCATTGCAGATTCAAGTGGCGCCCACAACAAGACTTTTCTGTTTCACATACCATCTCACGACTCTGTATTAAACACCACTCACCCATCTCCACCACTCACCCATCTTCACCACTCACCTCTCTTCACCACTCACCCATCTCCACCACTCACCCATCTCCACCACTCACCCATCTCCACCACTCACCCATCTCCACCACTCACCCATCTCCACCACTCACCCATCTCCACCACTCACCCATTCTTCACTACTCACCAATCTCCACCACTCACCCATCTCCACCACTCACCCATTCTCCACTACTCACCCATCTCCACCACTCACCCATCTCCACCACTCACCCATCTCCACCACTCACCCATCTCCACCACTCACCCATCTCCACCACTCACCCATCTTCACCACCCACCCATCTCCACCACTCACCCATCTCCACCACTCACCCATCTCCACCACTCACCCATCTCCACCACTCACCCATCTCCACCACTCACCCATCTCCACCACTCACCCATCTCCACCACTCACCCATTCTCCACTACTCACCCATCTCCACCACTCACCCATCTCCACCACTCACCCATCTCCACCACTCACCCATCTCCACCACTCACCCATCTCCACCACTCACCCATTCTCCACTACTCACCCATCTCCACCACTCACCCATCTCCACCACTCACCCATCTCCACCACTCACCCATCTCCACCACTCACCCATCTCCACCACTCACCCATCTCCACCACTCACCCATTCTCCACTACTCACCCATTTCCACCACTCACCCATCTCCACCACTCACCCATCTCCACCACTCACCCATCTTCACCACTCACCCATCTTCACCACTCACCCATCTCCACCACTCACCCATCTCCACCACTCACCCATTCTCCACTACTCACCCATCTCCACCACTCACCCATCTCCACCACTCACCCATCTCCACCACTCACCCATCTCCACCACTCACCCATCTCCACCACTCACCCATCTCCACCACTCACCCATCTCCACCACTCACCCATCTCCACCACTCACCCATCTCCACCACTCACCCATCTCCACCACTCACCTCTCTTCACCACTCACCCATCTCCACCACTCACCCATCTTCACCACTCACCCATTCTCCACCACTCACCCATCTTCAACACTCACCCATCTCCACCACTCACCCATTCTTCACCACTCACCCATCTCCACCACTCACCCATCTCCACCACTCACCCATCTTCTGAACATTCTGCCTTCCTCTCACCGCCCATCCATCACTTCAACCCATTTTTGATCGTTTGAGCAACACGATTAGTTTTTAAGTTTATTTAACAGTTTTTCTGTGTATGCGTATTTTGTGCGTGCGTGCGTGTGTGTGTTTTTATGTGTATGTGTGAGCAATTCACACGCTCATAAGAAATGAGACTTGCGGCCATGGTTGAATCGAGAGGAGAGTTGCGAGGAGTTATTGATAATCTTTTGCCTATCCTGGGCACTCATCAACCCTCCACCCTTCAAGTCAACATCCCTGTCGAAGGGCCGACGTTCTGCCACCTTTTCTGGTTTTTCTTTTTTCTTTTTTTTGTCGGTGTCTTTTTTGTTGTCTTTTTCTTTCTTTTTAGACTTGCTTTTTTTCTTGTGTTTTCTTTTTTTCTTACTTTTCTTTGGTGATGGTGATGACGAAGAAGATGATGATGATGATGATGATGATTCAGAGTGTTTTCTCTTCTTCTTTTCTAGTTTTTCCTTGTGATACTGCAGCAAAGAGATGTGTCTGTTGCTGGCTTTCTGTAGTAATAGTAGTAGTAGTAGTAGTAGTAGTAGTAGTAGTAGTAGTAGTAGTAGTAGTAGTAGTAGTAGTAGTAGTAGTAGTAGTAGTAGTAGTAGTAGTAGTAGTAGTAGTAGTAGTAGTAGTAGTAGTAGTAGTAGTAGTAGTAGTAGTAGTAGTAGTAGTAGTAGTAGTAGTAGTAGTAGTAGTAGTAGAAGTAGTAGTAGTAGTAGTAGTAGTAGTAGTAGTAGTAGTAGTAGTAGTAGTAGTAGTAGTATTAGTAGTAGTAGTAGCAGTAGTAGCAGTAGTAGTAGTAGTAGCAGTAGTAGTAGTAGTAGTAGCAGTAGTAGTAGTAGTAGTAGTAGTAGTAGTAGTAGTAGTAGTAGTAGTAGTAGTAGTAGTAGTAGTAGTAGTAGTAGTAGTAGTAACAATAATAGAATTAACAGAATTGAAACCACAAGCACCTACGTTATGTTCTTCCACCATCCTCTTCATCATCGCATCTCTCTCCTTGATTCCTTCACCACCATCTTCATCTCTTTTACTTTCTGCCCCTTCCACCGCTCCCCCTCTCTTCTCTCTCTCCTCTCTCTCTTGGGGCGTCTCCCCCCACAAGACCCTTCCCAATTGGTCAGTTCTTGCGTCATACGAATTTCCTGACCTGTTGTTATTGAATGTGAATGGTTGGTTGGTGGTGAGTGGTTGATGGTTGGTTTGTTGTTGGTGAGTGGTTGATGGTTGGTTGGTGGTGAGTGGTTGATGGTTGGTTGGTGGTGAGTGGTTGATGGTTGGTTGGTGGTGAGTGGTTGATGGTTGGTTGGTTGGTGAGTGGTTGATGGTTGGTTGGTGGTGAGTGGTTGATGGTTGGTTGGTTGGTGGTGAGTGGTTGATGGTTGGTTGGTTGGTGGTGAGTGGTTGATGGTTGGTTGGTGGGTGGAAGTGACTTGTTAGAATGGCTAGTAAGGGATGAATAATTTAGAATGAATATGAGCATAAATGAAGTCTCCATTGCTACAACCCACTTGACCGCCAACAACACAACAAAGCAACAAAGCATCTCAACAACAACATCCTACCCACAAATAAAACAAAAGCAACAACGAGCAACAACACCACCACCAACAAATTGAAGGCTTTCTTCTCCACTGTGTATGCCACTTTCCTGCCACTGCCTCCCAACTCAGGAACCTTCAACATCCACTCCTCTCTCTTCACCACCTTCCCTTCATCACCCTTTTGAGTTGAGGCTGATGCCATGTCAGTCATAGCAATCAATTACTAAATGCCATTACTGATTAATTGATGATCAAATTATTAAATTTTAATTTGATATAAGCTTTCGAATGCAGGTAACACAAAAACAGTGTCACATTGAAAATGACTGAATGATTAGGCCATGAAAACTTCCATAAGAACGTTGCACAAGACATCGAACCTGGTTCAGCAACTTCTGCTTCATCATCTGGGCTCTCCTCTCGATCTGCTCCAAAACATCCTCGTCTGGTGCAGCGGTTGTCGGAGGCAGAGGTCCTATCACTTCAGCTCCCTCTTCAACTGTTTCTCCCATAGCATCTCCAGCACCTGGCATGATGCCAACATTATCTCTAATACCTTTCGTGGTAATAACACCATCTTTGTCATTTGGCACAATGCCAGCAGGAATGATGGGCCCTATAAAGGATGAAATGTTGGTTTCTTCAGAAGGTCTGCATGGCCCATACATGTCTTCCTCTTCCTCCACATCAGACATTTTATGAATTTAAATTTTGTATAAATTTCGAAACTGATTTAATTTATGAAGCGTTAAAAGTTAAATATCAGTCAAATTCGACAAGTGATAAATTTCTTTGAAATTCCATTAAAATGATTCAAAATAAATTGTTCTTACTGAAAAGCGAATTTAAGTTAGGATAAATTGATTGAAATGTAAGTAATAAAAAAAAGTTAGTTCAAATAATTTGTTAAAATAATTCTTTAAATTTTTGTTGAGACATTAAAAACTTATTTATTA
>OX030963.1:4918157-4943157 GCA_943735955.1 Piscicola geometra
AAACCACCATTATACCACCATGCCCCCTCCCACAAACCACCATTATACCACCATGCCCCCTACAACAAACCCGCATTATACCACCATGCCCCCTACAACAAACCCGCATTATACCACCATGCCCCCTACAACAAACCACCATTATACCACCATGCCCCCTCCCACAAACCACCAGAACACCACCATGCCCCCTCCCACAAACCACCAGAACACCACCATGCCCCCTACAACAAACCACCATTATACCACCATGCCCCCTCCCACAAACCACCAGAACACCACCATGCCCCCTCCCACAAACCACCAGAACACCACCATGCCCCCTCCCACAAACCACCAGAACACCACCATGCCCCCTCCCACAAACCACCATTATACCACCATGCCCCCTCCCACAAACCACCAGAACACCACCAACCCCCTTTCCACCATACCAAACCCCCTACCACCCTCCCGAAAAAGAAATAACTAGGTCACACTGACCCACTCTGGTGGAGTGCTTGGTCAACTTGGAGAGTCTCTTACTGGCAGCCACGTCCCAGATCTGCGTGCTGCCCGTGGACGAACCCACCGCCACCAAGTTGCCCTGTCATGTTGCCATCATCATCATCATCATCATCATCATCATCATTACTATCATTAGCGTCATTATCATTCTTCTCTTTATCATCATTCTCATCACCACCATCATTATCAACACCACCATCATTATCACCACCACCATCATCATCATCACCACCCCCATCACCTCCAAAATACCTTCTCATTCCACGAGACACTGGTCACAGAGTCATTTTCAGACGACAAGTCACACATCCTCGTGACCTGTGCGTTGTGGCGGGAGAATGCTTGCTTGACCATCATCATCATCATCGCCATCACCATCATCAGCATCATCATCATCATTATCATCATCATCATCATCGCCATCATCATCGCCATCACCATCATCATCATCCCCATCATCATCATCGCCATCACCATCATCAGCATCATCATCATCATCATCACCACCATCATCATCATCATCACCTTCATCATCATCATCATCATCATTAAGGCATACCATCACAGCCCTAGAACCACCACCAGTGTACTTGACTAAAATAAACCATTATAATCGTCGTGCATTAACATATCGCCACCATCAACCCCCTACCCACCCAACACTCACCCCAAAACCACCTCAACCCCCCCTCCCTCCTTTCCCCCCCCCCCCCCCCCCCCCCCCACCACAAAGCACACCTGGCTGGTGCACGCGTTCCACAGGTACAAACACGAGCCGAGACCGACCGCGAGCATGTTCTGCGACGACCAATCCACCAGATTCAAGTAGAAGTCGTCCTGCAGTTCGGGCGCGTCCAACACCTTGTAGGGGATCTTCGAGATTTTGCGTATTGCCTGCAGATTGAAAGATGGGTGGATGGAGGGTGGGTGAGGGTGGGTGGGGGGGGTAGAAAGGGTGGGTGGGGGGGTAGAAAGGGTGGGTGGGTAAGGGGTTGGATGGGTAGGGGGGTGGATGGGTAGGGGGGTGGATGGGTAGGGGGGTGGATGGGTAGGGGGTGGGTAGTGAGGGGGGAGAGGAGGGGGAGGGGGTGGAAGTTTTTATTTTGGAGGGGGTTGGGGGGAGGGTTTGTGTGTGGTTGTATTGGTGGTGGTGGTGATGTTTGTGATGATGAAGCTGATGATAAGGGTGATTATGATGATAATGACAATGAAGACGATGATGAATGTGACGATGATGATGAAGACGATGAGAATGATGACAATAAAGCGGGTGGTGCTGATGATGATGACAGACCTTCCTAGGAGAGGAGAGCAGTTGCTGGCTCTTCTGGCTGATGGGGGAGAGAGAGAAGGGCGAGGTGGAGCAGTCGTTGCTGTTCTCTGAGAGCTGGTACTGTGTGTCGTCGTGGTGGTGGTTGGGATGGTGTGTGGTAGTGGTGGTGGTGGTTGGGATGGTGTGTGGTAGTGGTGGTGGTGGTTGGGATGGTGTGTGGTAGTGGTGGTGGTGGTTGGGATGATGTGTTTCGTCGTGGTGGTGGTTGGGATGGTGTGTGGTAGTGGTGGTGGAAGTGTGTTTGGTGGTGTGTTTTAGGGGGAAGTGGTGTGTGATAGGATGTAGTGGTGTGTTGCAGTAGTGGTAGTGGTGTGTTGCAGTAGTGGTAGTGGTGTGTTGCAGTAGTGGTAGTGGTGTGTTGCAGTAGTGTGTGGTGTATGGTGTGTTCTAGTAGTGGCATGAGTTGGTACTCTAAATCCATCCTCCATCATCATCATCATCATCACCTTCGTGATTATCACTACCCACGATCATCATCAACCACACCAACAATGACACACACACACACCTGGAATAGATTCCTGCTACTCTTACTGGTCTGGAGTACATCACGTGGGTGGTGGGGGGAGGGCATGGAGGGGGTGGTAGGTGTGTGGGAGGGGTTCTCTTGGTGGTGGTGGTTGTGATGATGATCCAAGAATCGCACGTCATGGAAGTCGGAGCCGAGTAGTTCATTCTTTAGTAGACAACTGTATGCCGAGTTGTTGCGATTGCTATTGTTTTCTATGTCGGCCTTGTTTGGTGTGCTGTTGTTGTTGTTGGAGTTGTTGTTGGTGGTGGTGTTGTCGTTGTTGTTGGTTGGTGAGTTTTGTTGTTGCTGTCGTTGTGGTGAAGATGTGGTGTTTGTTGTCTTCTGTGGACTCTGCTCCACCTGATTGAGTATTGTATTGCATTTTATTCAATTGTATTTAATCATATTGTATTTCTTTGTATTGTATGTATTTTATTGCATTTAATTGTATCATATCATATTGTATTTTATTGTATTGGATTACATTGTATTGTATTGTATTTCATTGTATTTTATCGTATTGTATTGTATCGAAGCATTGAGACACATGTGGTTTAGGTATAATGGCATATCTTAATGGCCTTTTCACGACTCCTAGCACAGTGTGATCAGCAAGTATGTGTGCCATGCTTGTCATTAGTGAGTGCTTGCTTGTTTTCATGATTGGTATTTTTATGGCTAATATTATTATTATACTTATTATTATTATGATGATTAATATTATTATTATACTTATTATTATGATGATGATGATTATTATTATACTTATTATTATGGTTAATATTATTATTATTAGTATTATCATTATGATGATGATTATTATTATTATACTTATTATTATTATGATTAATATTATTATGTTTATTGTTATGAAGTTAGGTGCGTCATGTGCACTTCAATTCACTGTAAGGAGTACACCCATTTAAATCACTTCTGATTGCTTGATGTCTCCTGCTCACACACACACACACACACACACACACACACACACACACACACACACACACACACACACACACACACACACACACACACACACACACACACACACACACACACACACACACACACACACACACACACACACACACACGATAGTGTAGGTTGATAGATGTAATGGCATGGGAAGATGGCCTAATATAAATTCACTATGGCTGAATGAAGGAATGCAAGTGGATGGAGAGAAATTAATGAAGGAATGAGAGATTAGAAAGAACAGCAGCTATTAGATCTTATCAGTGGTGGCATCAGCAAGCCATGTGAGTGGGATGATGATGATGATGATGATGATGATGACATTGATGATAATAATAATAACAATAGTAATGACAATAATTCAATGATGCTCAAATCATTCCACCACCCTCTCATTAGGTATGCACAAATCATGAATATTCATATTATTCAAATCTAATAATACTAATATCTACTAATACTGTGCATGAAAAGTTGGCAAGATGCCAAATCAAGGCATTTCAATGCAGGATAAAGTGGGAGGTTGATGATGATGATGATGGTGAAGTGGAAGCAGTGTGTTTGGTGTGATGCAGAAGTGAATATTTATAAATATGGCAGATGCAATGTTGACAGTAAAATCTCAAAGAGCATAATAATAATGATGATATTAATAATGGCAATTCAAAAGTACGATGTTGGGCTTGTTGATGGAAACTGTGATTAAATAATAACAGTAGTAATAATAATAATAACTAGTATAATTACTACTACTATTATAATAATAATTATTACTATTATAGTGATAATGAAGAAATAAATACTAATACTAATTTTGCAAGTATACAGAACAACCAACTATCCACCTGCCCCCTAACCTGCGTGTCAAAGTTGATCTTCCACACAGCCTTGCTCCTCACTGGAATGAAACGGTCGCCAAACTTGTGGTTTTCAGGGCTCTTTTGAGGCTGAAGAAACATTGTTGCAAGTTTAGATTTGTTAATTTAAGTATTGAAAACTATTTTAAATGGTATTTTTTATAGTATAAAATTTATACCAACCTTAAAATGTAAGTCTTAAATAATCAAAAAA
This sequence comes from Piscicola geometra, assembly GCA_943735955.1. Classification (NCBI taxonomy): domain Eukaryota; kingdom Metazoa; phylum Annelida; class Clitellata; order Hirudinida; family Piscicolidae; genus Piscicola; species Piscicola geometra. The sequence goes on from OX030963.1 coordinate 4,922,555, forward strand.
ATAAATGGTTTAATAAAAATAATAAAATAAATCTTTTATGAAACGAACTGTTAAGTTGAGAGATCTCTGCCCATTTTGAACGTCTATTAATCTTCTTTCAAAAAAAGGATCCATTCTCAGAGCAATACTTTATGAATTATTTTTTCGAATCTGAATTAAAATGAATTTTAGGTTATAAATTAATTTTCTTTATTTACTGAGCCCCTTTTGAAACAAGCTTGTATTCCCTTCTAAAATGTGTGTATGACATACACTGTATGTGTTAACATAAAAGAATTATTTCGGAAATGTGAGAATTGATTTATAAACTCAAATTTTAAAGATTTCTTTCAATAAAAAATGAATCCAAAACTTAAGTTTACAAAATAATTCAAAATTCAAATATTTAAATTTTAAAACGAACGATCGGTTACTAGTTTTGATAATTCAAAACATTCAATGAAAATTCTTTGTAATTTATTTTCAATAAAAATATCTTTAATAATATTTTATTTATCATAGGTTTTTTTTTTAAATGTATAATTAAACAAATATTGAGGTGATTACGCGCTTTAAAGTAGTTTGAGACTTTAAGTCAGAGGAACTGTGGCATTACATAACTGTAAAACATAGGCATGCACTCATAGATATCCTACAAACAACAAGTTGTAGATACCAGGGGCGGCGATATGCAGAAAGCCTTGGGGGGGTCCTCCCCAGGGTTGGAATCAAAGAACCGGTATCGACCAATACAGTACCAGCGATATTATTTATTATTGTTTGCTGTAGTGTAAACTCTTTTTGTATCAACTATTAATATTTGTATCACCAAACATTAAAAAAAAGTTTGATACTCAATAAAAATACTTTTCTATTGCCACTATGAGCGATTTGAAGAAAAACAATAGCGATTTTAGTACCTTTTATTATTTGTCATCTTTATAAATTCAATTACAACTAGCCATCAGCCCATCAAATAAATTTTCTAAAAAGATTTAAATTTTCCAAAGTTATAAACAAATATACAATAGTACATTTTTTGGCCATATATTTAGATAACATAAAATACCCTCTCTGCCTGCCTTCTGCCCTCTCCACACAGCTCGTTTACTTCAATTCAATCAATCAATCACTAATAATTTCCAAAAAAAAACCTTTCGAATGTCTGACCGACTAGCAAATTCTTCTGCTAGTCTTTTTAAATGCAGACAGTCAAGTATATCCTGATGTGCATGACAAACGGCCAGTGATGCGAGGCTGTGTCATAGGTGCACGCAACCAAGTCTTAAGACGCCGCAAAGTACTAAAAGATTTTTCTGCAGTACATGACGTTATTGGACACACAAGCATCAACCTGATCAATCTTTCAACCTAAGGAAACAGATGTCTGACTTCCGTGATCATAGCTTGCATTCTTTTTTGAGTTTGTGCTAAAGTTCATTCTGGTCTTTAAACATAGTTAACTGTGAACAAAGACCAGTTTCCTTTAACTCACGATACTGCTTGCAAATATCATGGTTCACTTCACCAGTTAGCATCATTGTCTCCAGCTGCAAGTATAAACGCAAACCATGAGAATCTCGATTGAACCTTTTTGTGAGTTGCATGATTGCAATGTTTATGACAACGTAATATGCTGCTCGATAATGTTCCTCTGGTGTTGTTGCTACATAAGCTGGGCCCAGCCCACAATACTTTTGTGGCGGCTTTCGCACCCGAGATACAGCAATCGGCTCGAGATCATATGCCAAAACCATACTGTTGACATCTCTGAAAATGGCGTTAAACTGCTCATCTGATCGTAGGCGACGCAGTTCTTGCACAACTGAATCATTCGCTGCAATCATTCCACTGACCTTGGCAATTGCTGATTGCAAAGACGTGTTTAACTGTTCCAGAAGTGAAAACACCAAAACAACTCCTTGAGAGCCAGTGCAGTTGTGCCCTGTTGAAAAAAGGCTTCGAGTCTTTACAGCTGTTTCATCAGCAGTACCAATGGAAGCAAATGAGTCCAAGCTAACAAGTACCACTTCATAATGTTCAAGCACAGAAGACACTGTAGATACTCTGGTAAGCCATCTTGTAGGACAAAGAAGTTTTATACTATACTTTTTATTCCGTGGCTCATCAGGAAAGTCAATTATAAGAGACACTAGAGCATCACTAAACTGCTTCTTGACCTTCCCTGAACGATTGTAAAAAGCAACTAATTCTTGGACAAACTGAAGTGAATTGCTCATAAAGGGATTTGCGTCAGCTGTGTGCTGGGCAACAAGATTTGCACAGTGTGCAGAACAGTGGAAAAACAATGCAAGCGGATGCTCACTGCTGATAATAGCCTGACAACCATCATATCGGCCGTTCATGTTAGCAGCGCCGTCATAAGTCTGAGTTCTTAGTTTTTCTATAGGTAGCATAATTCTGATCAGAAGATCTTTTACTACAGCAGATAAGGTTTTTCCCATCGTGTCTGGTGGGCTGAATAAACCAATAAACTGTTCATTAACATTCAGAGCTTCATCAAAAAAACGAATGCATATCGATTCCTGCTTCAACCCATTGCAGTCTTGTGTGCCGTCAACCACAACACCAAACTGGCTTGATTCGGCGTTAACAGTGCACACTGTGTTTCTAACGATAGAATGAGCTAAAAGCCTCAGCAGTTCTTTTTGGCAGTTATGCGATATGAAACTTGTAGTTTGATTTACCCACAACTTTAGTTCATGTTCGAAATCTTTTGAAGTTCATCTAAAAATTGAAAGGATGATATTAAGGTAGACCTCAGAATATTGCCCATGCAAAATAAGTAGCACAAAATGAATGATTTTTAAATAAAAATGTAAATCTGTCTGCTTGCAAAAAGTGAACCGATATGAAGCGGGGATGGCTTAGATAGTAGACGTCGAACTTGCAACTTAAAGGTCGCTAGTTCGAATTCCTGATAAGCAACCGTGAACTATCATATACCTAGTGTATATGATGCGGTGTTTGACGTATGCATTGAAAGATTTGTACGTCGTGTGGAGTGGCGCCTCGGCGCATAAGAACCATGGTTCTGAGAACCATTGTAACATGGCCTGCGTCTGTCAGGCTGTGAATAATACAGACCATAAAAATAATTGAAAAAATTAAAAATTCTGAAAAGCATTCTGAATGTCTGCTTGCGAAAATTGAAAAATCAGAAATTTAATTTTTATAAATATGATTTACTAATATAAATCCATAAATATAAGAAGAAGAGTAGGTGGAGGAGTATTTGAGTAAGAAAAGAATAGTTTTGCTTCAGGCAGCTATCACTACAACTACGCCTACCCAAAATATATTACTGAAGAAAAGTTCGTTTACATGCTATGGTTGACGATTATGCTTGTATTGAGATAGGAGTTGAGAAATTATTGTATTTGAAAAACTGAGAGGTGTCCATATTAAGATGGACCCCAGAACCCCCCTAGCATCGCTGCCCATACATACTCAAAATGTATTACTGTATTAGCATTTTTTATCCCATGGTTGACGATTAGACTCGTATCAAAATGAGTTGAGAAATGTGTATTGAGGGGGTCCTTGTGAAGATGGACCTCAGACCCCCTCAGAATTCCCGCTTACGCCATAATGATAAAAAAGTAGGTGAAGGAGTATTTAAGTAAGCAAAGAATAATTTTGTTTTAGACAGCTATCACTATAACGACACATACTCACAATGTATAAACATTTACTTTTATGCCATGGTTGACCCCCCCCCCCCCCACTTAAAAAAAGTGTGGGGGGTCCTGACCCCAGGACCCCCCAGGTTCGCCGCCCATGGTAGATACTATATCTATGCTGCACTGAATAATGTTATTTAGATGTGGTTAGCCGAACTCGTGAACTTTACTAAATAATTGATTATTTTAAATCTTGAACCTAAACTTCTTAATAAGTTTGATAGAAACTTTGAATGAACATTATCTCTACGTTTATAAATGTAGTAAGGGCTCGTTGCCGGTCCATAAAAATACACTAACATTTTTCTTCTACTGATTTTTAATGCTGAATTTTTGTAAAAAATATGAAGTGGTTTTGAGTCATTGAGCTCAGTCCTAAATCGAAAAAGTAAGAAGATCGAAAGAAAAATCAAATTATATAAGCCTTAAATTTTTGCACTGATGCCTATCTGTCAGGGATGTTATTCAAGTGAAGAATCTAAAAAAGTTTTTACAAGTATTTTCATTTTGTCTTCTCGCCATTTTTGCTTATTTAGATTACGCAATTATGACTGATTGATGACGGAATAGCGGAAATTCCAACTTGACACGGTTCGTAGGTCGTGAGAAATAGATTGTTTTGCAATTTTAGAGATCGAACTTAGAAATTTGCATAATTATGAAAATATTCGTCTCAATGTGTTAACAGAACTTGATTTTTATTCACGATAAAAACACCATTCACCAAACAAATGTTTTTAAATCTAACGATTCAAAAGAAAGAAGATAAAACATGTTGAACTTATTTTATTTAAGATTCAAGTTATATGCCATGAGGTTCAAAAAACTTTGGTAAAATTAATTATGTAATAAGAAATAACAAAGTAGTTAAAAAATGTAATTAGTTCAATAGGCCAAAAAGTAAAAGTTGAAATGCTCAAGTGAATCAGCAAAACAAGATAATCCCTCCACCAAGAGAGCTTTTCACTAAAACTAAAAGAGAAATGCTTAAAGAGGGAGAGTTATCTGCGTAAAATAAAGGTGTGAAGTTTGAATTCAGGGGAAGATTTAGATCTGGTGAGTTGATTTCGACACTTCTCTGCCATTCAATTCCTGAGGGGGTCTGTAGTTATTTTCCAAGGTTCCACTCGCTACCTTCAACTCTCTAAACTTGTCCAGCTGAAAAAATTTAATTTCAATGAAAAGATATAAAGTAATTAAAAATCTATTCAAAAAAACTTTAACAATTAAAAAAAGTTATATATATATTTTTTATTGATACTTTTCTTAGCTTTTATCCTTTGAAGATTTAGTTGACACCAGCTCACCAGTTTCGAAGTGACCTTCAAGGGAGTTTTAAAGACATTCCAAGCAACAGATTCAGAGCATGGGGGAGTGGTCAAACTTCCCTTGTATGAGAAGTATAAACCATCCTTGGGCAGTAGATCGTATGGGTTGAATTCATCGCCAAGACAGGTTGCCTCTTTCGGAAGATCAATAAATAATTATAATATTATTTAGAAACCTATTTTAATAAAACATTTTAAGTAACTTTAATAAACTGCAAATTTAGAAACTCATTTAAATAATTTATTTTTGTATTTAAAAATGTACTTGAGTCCTTTTCTGCAAGTGTTTCCATACATGTCACAAACGAACTTGGAGCATCATCTGAAGTCTATTATAAATTCCAAAAGAATTACAATCTCATAAAAAATATATTAAATTAATTTTTTTAAATATTTAAGTGTCTTTTCCGAAAAAAAACGGAAATTTAAAAAGCCTAAATTGAATAAATGCATTAAATCGATAAAAACCTCCAAAAAGATTCCGATGACAGCAAGTCCATCGGACTGGGAAACTGCTTTTGTTAGGTCAGCATACTTGGTGTTGTAGTGCACCAGATGCAACTGTGAGAAGGGAGAAGCTTAGAGGCGCGTCTTATACACGGGCATTTTAAATTAAATTAATTAAAGATCCTTATGAGAAATCAGAAACTAAGGGGCTTACTATGAGTTCAAGTTTGATCATAAGTAATAATATATAATCAAAAAACCCTTATATTATTATAAAAATTGAAATGAATAATCTAGAAAACTTCTCCATCAAAAGCTTTTCCATTGAGCAGATGCTCCGATCCCTTTCCACCCTTGCCCCAGTGGAAGTGGAAGCTATCCAGTTGGAATGTCTGTCCTTCCAGCTTGAAGGTGAATGTCTTTCGGAAGTTTGCAACCTTCACTGCAGGATTTAAATTGCAATAACCTTTTTAATTCCGAGAGTTTCAAACATTTAAGAAAATAGTTTAAAGCATCTGAAAACATTTATGTTTTATGTTAATTTTATTTTTAGGTCAGGAGAAACCGTTACTTTAATTAACGCAAAGATATTTTAAAAAAAACTAACCGCTGTGCCCATTGTTTTTGGCTGTGGGAACACCATCGGTTGCAGCACCAGCATCAAAATCGGAAAAAGAGTTTTCTTTGTTTACAGCATCAGCTTCGACTATGTAAATGGGGGATTGGGCATCTCCCCCACATGCTGGCGTGGAGTCCTTCCAGTTCGCAGGCCCCACTGAGGCAGGAATGCATTTTTAAAGATTAGTTCTTTAATATTTAATTGGAAAAAAATGATAGTAAATTTTGTTAAAGCAAGAAAAAACTATTTATTTTAAATGAATTATTTTTAAACATTTATTTGACTCACTATCTCCTGAATAGCCCCACGCTGTGGAATATTGTGGGTATTAATTGATCAATCAATCAATCACTAATGATTTGTTTAGCGTCCTTTACTAAGCGAAAAAAGCGCTTTGATGAAGGATAAACTAAGTTCCAAATAGTATAAATTGTAGAAATGAATTTCTAAAATATTTCATGTATATTATTGTTAAAGCTCTACCCATGGTGGAAAACGAGCAAATTTGATAGAGGTTCATAAGGGTCAAAAGAGGCTCTACAGCTCAGTTTCTTCTTTCTCACTGGGACGAACCTACCAACTAAAACCACCAATACCCATAATTCATTTTTTTAAAAATTAGATTAATTTTTTTCTACTATTTTTTTCTTTTCTAAAATCTACTGAAGTTTGGCACGTTCAGACAAAAAGTAACAATATCGATTCTTAAGCATCTGTAATTGAACGAAATTTCCCGTAATTCTTTTTTAAATATTTAGAATGCTTACAACATCAAATATTTTAACTTTGTTTCAATATATGTAGAGCCAACTCTTAAAAATTAATTAAAGAAAAAAAAAATCTTTCTAAAAATGAAAAACACCTTATTCTACCACACCAACGTTTTTAACTTGGTTAATTATATTTTTGATGTTTTAATTAAACTTTAATGTATGGTTTGATAAAGAATATTCGTTGTAATAGACATTTTTAAAATTAAAAACAATGTTACAAAATTAATTTTTTATAAAACAAATCAATATAGTTTTTTTTATTTATACTGACTTTTTTTTTTCTATATAAATGTTTTAGAAAAAATAACGAAAAGCTGAATGTAGGTAGTCGTGACTTTGAATGTTGATTTTTCATAAAAAACAATGGGCCTTTTGGTAAGTAGAGGCCAAACTGAATTCAATCAACCATGCTTTAAAAACCATTTTTACAACAATTAATTCTTTTTAGATTATCAGTAGAAAAATTATTGTTAATTTTGCGGTCTTCCATTTTTACGTGTTTTTTTTATTTAAAAAAATTATTTCTGCAATCTCGCTTAATTAATTTAAAATAAAAAATGTAAAACACCTAACCAAAACTATCAGAACTTATTAAATAATGTTCTCATGCTGCTCTAAACTCTTTTTCTTAACACATACGCAGTGGTGTTTTCTTGCGGGTTCGAGGGGTTCACGTGAACGTCTTGATGTAAAAGCTGGGAACCATATGCTTTGTGCGAACAGAGATTAATCATTAAAAAATATTTTAAATTAATCCTATGACGAAGTTTCTCTAATTTTCTTTTAGCATTAAAAAAAATAAATTTTGAAATGGCAAAACGATTAGAAAACTAATATTTTCTGCCGTGTTTAGGTCTAACGATTACATTTTCCACAAGTGTTCTTACTACCCATTGCTCTTTACGCAAAAATATCAATATTTTCAACGAAAAAAAACTGACCAGATAAAAAATTATGCTTTTCAAATATTCAAAGATCGTCGCGGTGATAAAAAGAGAAGATGAAGTTATGAACTGGGACATGGGCGGTGATCCTGGGGGGGTCCTGACCCCAGGACCCCCCCAGGATCGCCGCCCATGTTACTGGGAGGTACTCAAGAATACTGCTCCTTGATTGGTTCTTATCATTTGACTAGTCTATGGTTTAGTGTCTGTTCCAACGTTTGATGATCGGAAAACTAAATCCCAGAAATTTATATTATTAATTTTATTTTTTTCTTCAAAATCACTTAAATTATATGGTAAATATATAATTGTAAATTTCAAAATTAAAGTTTAGTTATTCAAATCGAAAACTAATTTGACTGACCGCTGTCTGCTTCAACCGTAGAAGCAGCTATCAACAGAGAAAAGAAAAGTATCAAGTTCATTTTCTTTTGTGCTCGACAAGCTGTTGAGAAGTTTTATTAAATTTGAATAATTTTTTATTTATAATGAATCTTTTTGATAATTTAATGTTTAGGTAAATAAACATGAATGATTTGACAAGGTTAAATTGTTAGAGTTAGTTTCGATTCTTGCTGTTTAAAAACACATTCTAAGATAAAAACATTTTTAAGGAAAAATAAAATAAAATTTAAAAACACATCTCACCTTCGATCGAGATGCCTACTTGTTTTCAGGTATATATATCAATTCAAACCTCGATAACCCGACACTTGCATGCTTCAGATGACCATCAGCCGAGTTGCGCAGGTAATCAAAAACTTCTCTTTTTCTCGTATTCACAGTTTTTTTGGTCTTAAAAATGAATTTTATTTTATATTTATTCATCAATGCGAAAGATTTCACATCTTTGATATTCTCCATTATTTTAACCCTTCTTTATTTCACCTAACTCTCGTAACCCCAACTCACACACTCACTTCTTACTAAGAAAGCTCCTCAACAAAGTATTGATTACCCTCATCATTTACTACGCACTTAGGTGTGCAAAAAGCTCAATTATCTTCAATATAGTCGATTTAGTTTCCATTTATCTTTAATACTTTTTATTAGTGAAAAATCATCCTAAATGCATTTTATTAAAATAATTTAAATCTCAAAATGTTTTGCTCTATTTTCTAGATGACAAATATTTTTTTTCATAAAAGAATATCTCCGTGTTATAGGCCACCTATATTTTTCTTAATAGCTTTTCAGCTACGACATAGCTTAACTACGTACCTGATTGAAACAAAATTTATTTCTCATCACCAACTTAATCAAATTTCTCTAATATCGCTTTTATATGGGATAAAAAGCATTATATTCATACTTTTGATTGATTGATCCCCACTACAAGATTGCATCTCCACAGGCATACTAGATTTTGGCCATTTAAAATATTTGGTCAACTTATAAGACACACCAGTGTATAAGACGCACATATTAATCAACTAACCATTGCTTACTGTAAAATACCCGATTTTTTGGAAATCTAAAATATTTAGACACCCATAATATTCAGACACCCATAATATTCAGACACCCATAATATTAAGACACCCATAATATTCAAACACCCATAATATTCAGACATACACAATATTAAGACACCCATAATATTCAGACATACATAATATTCAGACACCCATAATATTCAAACATCCATAATATTCAGACATACATAATATTAAGACACCCATAATATTAAGACACCCATAATATTCAGACACCCATAATATTCAGACACCCATAATATTCAGACACCCATAATATTCAGACATCCATAATATTCAGACACCCATAATATTCAAACATCCATAATATTCAAACACCCATAATATTAAGACAGCCATAATATTCAGACATCCATAATATTCAGACACCCATAATATTAAGACACCCATAATATTTAGACACCCATAATATTCAGACACCCATAATATTCAGACATCCATAATATTCAGACATCCATAATATTCAAACACCCATAATATTCAAACACCCATAATATTCAGACATACATAATATTCAGACATACATAATATTCAGACACCCATAATATTCAGACACCCATAATATTCAGACATCCATAATATTCAGACACCCATAATATTCAAACATCCATAATATTAAGACACCCATAATATTCAGACATCCATAATATTCAAACACCCATAATATTCAGACATACATAATATTCAGACATACATAATATTCAGACACCCATAATATTCAAACACCCATAATATTCAGACACCCATAATATTCAAACATCCATAATATTAAGACACCCATAATATTCAGACATCCATAATATTCAAACACCCATAATATTCAAACACCCATAATATTCAAACACCCATAATATTCAGACATCCATAATATTCAGACATACATAATATTCAGACACCCATAATATTCAGACACCCATAATTTTAAGACATAATCATTTAGAAAAATAATTGATTTTAATCTAAAAACTCTTTATTAATTCATCGTCCATTTATGTGTTCTGCTACCATATCGCAATCTGTTGAAGTTTATGGCTTATTGATCATTTGCTTTACAATTTTTAACTTTTAAAATAAAGTAAAATTTATCTTTAAAATTGCTTTAATATGCTTTAATAGTTCTTAGAATTTTCTTATTAAAATCACCATTAATAAATTATAATTTATTAATAATTATTTTAATAAGCCATAATGGCTGCAAACCCAATGAATAGATAAGGTTGTTCAAATAGCATATTGAAAAAAGAGTCAGAGCTGCATTCGGATGAGTGTGCGTCCACAAAGCTGGAGAGGAGAGAGAGAGGAGGATGAATGCAGGATGGATCAATGGAGCTAAAAGCCAACCAGATCTCCTAAAATTTATAAATTTAAAATGTGGATAGAAATTTAAGTCGCATTGGGAGTACAAGAATCAGGTATTTGAAGAACAAACGCAGATAGGTTTATTAAAGGCAAAATGAAAAAGTATTCAAAAAGTCTTAACAAGTTTGCATTCTTTCAAAAAAAATCAAAACAATTTTAAATAATGTTGAAATAATATTGCATAACATCCTATAGTCTCGGTTTCGAATATATATATATATATATATATATATATATATATATATATATATATATATATATATATATATATATATATATATATATATATATATATATATATATATATATATATATATATATATATATATATATATATATATATATATATATATATATATATATATATATATATATATATATATATATATATATATATATATATATATATATATATATATATATATATATATATATATATATATTGAACTAGTTTTTAAATAGTTAAATTCAGATCTTGACTAAGATAAAAACTAAAGTATGCAAACAATAGACAAATATGGTTGTAGGTAAACTTCATAAAGAAGAAAGCAGAAAAGTGCAGAATGAAAATGTTTAAAAGACTGAATTACTTTGCAGCATATCAGTTTATACTTTTTTTTACAGAAAAAACGTCAATTTAGGGTTAGAGTTAGGGTCAGGGTTAGGGAAGAAGTTTAAAATTTCATTTTTAGAAATAATGCCCCTTTATAAAGAAATATGATTTACATTCTAATCCGAAAAATTACTTTTAAAGATATCTAACAAAATAAAATTATAAATTGACGTTTTTTCTGTAAAAAAGTATAAACTGACCTTCTGCAAAGTAATTCAGAATTTTACACATTTGCTTTGTGCATTTTTCTGTAAACTTCTTTATGCAGTTTACCTCCAACCGACAAATATAGAATTTAAAATGAAGGGACAGCCATGCTGAAAAGTCAAATGATATCCTTGTGTGAGTGTGCGTGAGTGTGTGTGTGTATGTGTGTATGTGTGTGTGTTTGTGTGTGTGTATGTGTGTGGAAGTGTGTTTGTGTGTGTGTGTTTGTGGGAGTGTACGTGTGTGTATGTGTGCGTGTGTGTGTTTTTATGCGTGTATAACCAGGTATAAGAACCTGTGAAGATAAGTAAAACTGCATAAAATTGTAAAAATTTCCACAAAGAATAAAAATGTAAAAGTAAACTTAAAGCAAATGCTTGTGAATGTGAGCGTGTTCTAGAAGTAGAAAAAATGCATTTAATAAGTCATTCAGTCCAGTGAACGGATGCGTGTTGAAGTGACTGGGAGAGTGAGATGCAGACCAGAAGGGTGCATTAATGATGATGATGACGATGTTCATGATGATGGTGGTGGTGATGATGATGGTGATGATGATGATGGTGATGATGATGATGGTGGTAATGACGGTGATGATGGTGGTGGTGGTGGTGATGATGGTGATGATGATGGTGGTGATGATGGTGATGATGATGATGGTAGGGGTAGTGATGATGATGATTATGATGATGATGGTGGTGATGATGATGGTGGGGGTAGTGATAATGATGATGGTGGGGGTAGTGATGATGATAATGGTGGTGAGAATGCTTGTTAGCGTAAGAATTCAAGTTGCAAAGAAGTGTGCTATATAATTTTAAATAACAGAATTGATGATGATGAAAACGATAATAATGATGAAGATATGATGATAATGATGAAGATATGATGATAATGATGCAGATATGATGATAATGATGCAGATATGATGATAATGATGAAGATATGATGATAATGATGAAGATATGATGATAATGATGGAGATATGATGATAATGATGCAGATATGATGATAATGATGGAGATATGATGATAATGATGCAGATGTGATGATAATGATGGAGATATGATGATAATGATGAAGATATGATGATAATGATGGAGATATGATGATAATGATGGAGATATGATGATAATGATGCAGATATGATGATAATGATGCAGATATGATGATAATGATGCAGATATGATGATAATGATGCAGATATGATGATAATGATGGAGATATGATGATAATGATGCAGATATGATGATAATGATGAAGATATGATGATAATGATGCAGATATGATGATAATGATGGAGATATGATGATAATGATGCAGATGTGATGATAATGATGGAGATATGATGATAATGATGAAGATATGATGATAATGATGGAGATATGATGATAATGATGGAGATATGATGATAATGATGCAGATGTGATGATAATGATGGAGATATGATGATAATGATGAAGATATGATGATAATGATGGAGATATGATGATAATGATGCAGATATGATGATAATGATGAAGATATGATGATAATGATGCAGATATGATGATAATGATGGAGATATGATGATAATGATGCAGATGTGATGATAATGATGGAGATATGATGATAATGATGAAGATATGATGATAATGATGGAGATATGATGATAATGATGCAGATATGATGATAATGATGAAGATGTGATGATAATGATGAAGATATGATGATAATGATGGAGATATGATGATAATGATGCAGATATGATGATAATGATGGAGATATGATGATAATGATGCAGATATGATGATAATGATGGAGATATGATGATAATGATGGAGATATGATGATAATGATGCAGATGTGATGATAATGATGGAGATATGATGATAATGATGAAGATATGATGATAATGATGAAGATATGATGATAATGATGCAGATGTGATGATAATGATGGAGATATGATGATAATGATGAAGATATGATGATAATGATGAAGATATGATGGAGATATGATGATAATGATGCAGATAAAGCATCAAGATCTCGTTGGCGTGGTTCCTGCTTGAGCGACTTCTTCTAATACCATTGAATAACAACAAAAAGAAAGAATAAAAAAAATAAACAAATAATAATCATAACAAACTAATTGTTTAGCGCCGAACAATCAGATCAATGTATGCATAGAACAATTAGAAAGATCCAAGAGTGCATCTTAAAGCCCCATGCACGAGGCGCAAGTCTTCTTTCAATGCCTTAACAGAAGAAAGATATGAGAAAAGAAACCATCAAGTTAAACCGGAAGTTTCTATAATATCACTTTTTCAAAATTTTTAATGTCGCGCCATTGCAACACTCTTATGGGTACAAATAAAAGCCAAAAAAGTGCGTTTTATACATGGTATTTTAGCGAACTCGAAAGTGCCAGGTGAACAAGACTATGTGTACAAACAAGTGTGTGTACGTGTGTGTATGTGTTTTTGTTTGTGTATGTGTTTGTGTGTGTATGTGTTTGCATAATACAAGTACCGGCGGCGAGAATTGATTCTAAAAGTTTTGTTTATTATTATTTCTATTTATTATTATTACTATTAATAATATCACCATATGGTTAATAACTAAGTTAATATCATCATTCACCATCCTCCTCCTCCCCAGTTGTGGTTGCTGTAACGTCAATAATAAAATGTAATCCTGTAAACCCTCATCGTATTAGCATCGTCAGCATCATCATCATCATGACTAGCCCCTCCCACACTTATATAGCTTTTCATTATTACCCTGTCTCCATTGAAAGTATCATCATCATCATCATCTTCAGCATCATCATCCTCATCAGCATCATCATCATCACTAACATCGTTCATTTTGCTGTAAGCAAAGTTGTCATCACCCTTACCATCATCATCAGCACCACTCATATTATTATGTTTATTATTGGGATTATAAAAATTGGGATTTTTGACGTGATGGCTGGGAAGGTCTGGGAGAGAGGCCCTCATTTCGGAGCTTTTTTGACTCAATATGATGTTGCTGAAATTATGATTTCTAATGCCATACATTTTTCTAATAAAATTATTATTCTTTTTCTTGATATCATTATCATCACCATCTGTATGCTTGACCATCGTCATCATCTCAAACATACCACCACCATCATCATCACCACCATCCTTTGTATCACTACTATATTTCCTGTTTTTATTCTGAACAGAAGTGTTGTTTTTATCGTTGTTGTTGGGTTTTTTAGTGCTGTAGTTGTTGTTGTTGTAGTGAGTTACTCCCAACAGCTCCACAGCATCACGATGAACATCACTGTTGCTGTTTACATACGCCATGTTGTTGTAAGTGTTGTAAGTGTTGATGTGGTTGTTGTTGTTGTTGTTTTTTTGGGCTATGTGATTGTTGATGTTGTTGTTGTGATTTTTTATGTTGTTGTTAATGTTGGTTTCGTTGGGGGTTTGGTGAATGCATTTTTTGTTGATTTTGTTTTTAATTTTGAAATAATTATAAATGACCTTTTTAATATTATCATTATTATAATTATTATTGAGCTTTTTATTCAATTCCGTTAAACTAGACAGAGACAAATTCAAAAAAGACCTTTCATTAAGATTTAACTTATTATTTTTATTGAACGTATTATTAACATTATTAATACTATTTTCCTTATTACTATTAATAAAATGTTGTGTGTTCTTGTGTGTATGTGAGCATTCATGCGTGTGGATGTGATCATGTCTGTGCCAAGTGTCCGAGTTGATTTTGTACACATGGGTCTCAATTTTGAGGCTGTACGCACAACTACAACTACTACTATTGCTACTACTACTATTGCTACTACTACTATTACTACTACTAGTAGTACAACTACTATTCATACTACTACTAATACTACTGTTGTTTATATTGTTGTTGTTGTTGTGGTTACATTTCTGATTGTTGTCCTTGTGGAGTGTGTAGGAGAGCAGTGCAATGTTGTTGTTGTTGACGACGAAAAGAGCTTGCAATCCCCCACCACCACCACCAACCCCTCCCCCCTTCACCCCTCGTAATTGCCTCCACCCCCCTCTCGCCAAGTCCCACCTCCACCACTCCCCCCTCTCCCTCCCTCCACTCTCCCCTCCGTACACATACATGCAGTCGTTGACGACGGTTGCTAAGTGTTTGTGTCGACCAGTTGGTCCTTTGGTAGGAGTCTTGATGTTGTTGTTGTGGTAGTAGTTATTGTTGTTTGTATGGTTTTTGTTGTTATGGCTGTTGTTGTTGTTGTTGTAGTGTTTGTTGTAATTGTTGTTGTTTTGATTGTAGTTGTAGTTGTTGATGAATTTGTTATGGTTTTTGTGGCTTTGATTGTAGTTGTAGTTGTTGATGTATTTGTTGTTGTTTTTGTTTAAATGCCAAAGCTTTTTGTTTTTCGTATACAACAACTCCCACTTATAACTCATGCAATCTCCATGATCATTACAATGATTATGATCATCACCAACATCACAACTATGACCCCCATCATCATCACCAACACCACAATTAAGACCATCATCATCATCACCCCCACGACTACTATCAAAAGCACACCTCCACAGTTCATCATTGGCACCTGCCACACCAACCACGCCTCCATATATGAGCATGTTTCCCTTGTAACTGCACGCTGTGTGGTTCTTGCGATCCTGCGGTATGTGGCTGTTGTTGTTTTTGTTGTTGATTTGATTCTTGTTTTTGTTTTTGTTGTTGTTGATGTTTATGTCATCCACTCCCACATCTCTACATAGTAAAGTCTCCAAGTTCACCTTGAAATTTTGTAAAATATTTATTACATTAAAATTAATAATATTCTTTGTTATAAATAATATAACTATTCGTATTATCATAATTAGCATCATCATCACCATCGTGATAATAAAAAAATAATAACAATCATCATCATCATCACCTTCCATATGTAGTCATGATCGTCATCATGCTGTTGGAAAGTACCTCCAAACAAAAAAATGCTTCCTGTATTGAAGTTTCCTCATCATCATCATCCCCCCACCCTCATCATCATCACTGACACCATCATCATCATCATCATCATCATCATCATCCCCCCACCCTCATCATCATCACTGACACCATCATCATCATCATCATCATCATCATCATCATCATCATCATCATCATCATCATCAGCATCCTCATCATCATCATCATCATCATCATCATCATCATCATCATCATCACCTTCTTCTTCAACATAGAGGGCAGTTGCATTTTCTATGTAGGGCAGTTTGATGTTTAGTTGTTGCCATGAACCTTTCTCTGTGTAGGCAGTGATGATAATGATGATAATATTAATGATTATTATGAATAGTATAACAATTATATTGATAATTATGACCCTGATGATGATGACATTGATGATGATGATGAGTAATGGAGCACCAACTGAAGGAGAATCTCCAGGCATCGTTAAGGGCAACATTACGAAAAGATCTCCCGCCAAAAAGGTAAAAGTGGTGTCGATCATGGGTGCTTGCTTGGCCTGTCCGAGCCACTGGAAAATTCTTGCCGGGGTGGGTGTCAAAAGGGGGTTGAAGTGAGGGTTGTTTGAACGTTAAATTTCTTGAGAAACGAGATGATTTGTGTAGCTTGTGGGATAGCCTGGTGGCTTTTATCTTTGTGACATTCATATAACCATCCTTGTTGAATTTATATATATTTTTTATTTTTTTATTTAGGTGAAACTTACAATGATTAAAATTTGAAAATTTGAGTATATTTTGATTTATTTTATTTGAAATCTTCACTGTAATGATACATTTATAATATAAATTTTATATTATTTTTATTTTATAAATTTAACATCTCAATTGCCTCAATGAAGCTTTTTATGGGAAGTTTACAAATATTTCTGAAAAGCGATTGCCTTTAAATAACTGAAAATTTTACTTTCCATTGTTAAAACCGTTCTTTTTGAACTGGGGTTTTTCCAATTGACACTTAACTTTCCCTTGAAGTTTAATTCACTTTTCAATAAAAAACTGACCTATTATTAGAGCTGAATTTATAACATTTAATTAGTTCAATTAAATTTTTTAACGCAATTTTGAAATATATAACAAAATATATTTAAATATAATTCATAAAAAAATGTGAAGAAAAGTTAGTTTTCATTTATGTTAGGCTCTTGAGTGTTTACTAAACACTTTTTGGGGATGAATGTGTTAGGGCATGAAAGTGTTGAAGTGTTGGGCAAAACTCGATGAAAAATGTTTCAAAGCCGGGATCACTAAAAACTGAATCTGAAAATTGTAGAAAATAAACAGTAGTTATTTCCAAGTCACATGCAGTGAATCTTGGAGACTTTTAAGAAGTTCTTGCCTTTATTTATCCATCTCCAAAAAATTTTTTTTGCAAAATAATAATAATTAAGTTTAATTTTTGTAAAAAATAAATGTAATGAAGTATAAAATCTGTTTTCTATGAAACTATTTACTACAAGATTGGTTACTTTTACACAAGCCACGTGATTTAAAAAATTAGAGCTTACGTGAAGTGTTAGTTTGCAGTTAGATATTAATTACATATGTTCAATTTTAAACGTTTAATCTAAATTCCGACATCAAAACTCCAAAAGTTTCATCATTCCTACTGGTTCAATAGGCCAGTTGAGGTCTTAAGCTTAAAGGAAATGCTGTGAGATCTCTGATGTATTCAAAGTAAAATGCGAGACAAGAAAGCGGCTAAAGAAATGTTTATATCAAGAGCTTTAGAGAAAATATTGGCGGATCGTGAGATCAAGAAGTCTCACTGTTCGCAACTGAAGAAGACGTGTGAAATCGCCCTAGGTAACTACATCACCTGACTGACAACATCGAGAATTCCAACGATTTTTAAGATTAGCCATTCAAGAATCTTAAATTAAGATTATTGTTTATCTTTATATTATTCATAATGGCTCATAATTAATGAGTTTCTCATATGTTGATTTTACAGAGGATTTGAAAAATGATATTAAAGTGCAAAAGTAAGTGAATCTTCATGATGATAGTTAGATATGCTGAACTTATTGTTTGAGGTGTAAATTCTTTTTCGATCTCAAATGGGATATTACTTTTTTTAATGTTTATGCTGCTAAAAAAATTGAGAGTTTTTTTTATTTCTATTTTAAACCAATGAATTCAAATTCATATATATTATATGTTAATATTGTAAATTAAAAAACAATTTGTAATAAAATTTAACGATTTTATCTTATGTTTTCGTCTAAAGGTAGATTCCCTGTATGGTAAATTCCAATGTTGAAGTGTCTTAAAAAAATTCAATAAAAAAATAGAATTTCGTTTGGTTTTAGTGTTTCCTATTGGTAAAAATGATTTTTTTCTTTCTTGAATTATATTCCCTGTGTGGTAGATTTCAAGTATGGTGGATTCCGATGCATACCCCACCATCATCATCATCATCACCACCAACCTCCCACCCCCCCCCCCCCCCTCAAGAGCTTCATCAGCAAACGCATCGTCGACGCTGCCGTCGGTGGCGACGACGATCGACGCAGACCGCTACTTCCTGCCCTTCGAGATGGCGTGCAAGTCGAGGAGTGCCCGTATGGTCGAGACGTCGTTGGATTGTCTGCAGGTTTGGATGCGGGGAGGGGGCATTGTTTTTTTTGATAGTGGTTGTGAGAGTTTGTTAAGGGTGGTCAGGTGATGGATTGGTTGGATGGGTGTTGGGTGGTGGTTAAGTTGAGTCGTTGAGTGGTCGCTCAAACAAACTCCACCACCAACCTCCACCACTATCCCACCCTCCACCACCACCCTACCTTCCACCACCACCCCACCTTCCACCACCACCCCACCCTCCACCACCACCCCACCCTCCACCACCACCCCACCCTCCACCACCACCCCACCCTCCACCACCACCCCACCCTCCACCACCACCACCACCCCACCCTCCACCACCACCCCACCCTCCACCACCACCCCACCCTCCACCACTATCCCACTCTCCACCACCACACCACCCTCCACCACCACCCCACCCTCCACCACCACCTCACCCTCCACCACCACCCCACCCTCCACCACCACCACCACCCCACCCTCCACCACCACCCCACCCTCCACCACCACCCCACCCTCCACCACTATCCCACTCTCCACCACCACACCACCCTCCACCACCACCCCACCCTCCACCACCACCCCACCCTCCACCACCACCACCACCCCACCCTCCACCACCACCCCACCCTCCACCACTATCCCACTCTCCACCACCACACCACCCTCCACCACCACCCCACCCTCCACCACCACCCCACCCTCCACCACCACCCCACCCTCCACCACCACCCCACCCTTCACCACCACCCCACCCTCCACCACCACCCCACCCTCCACCACCACCCCACCCTTCACCACCACCCCACCCTCCACCACCACCCTCCACCATCCCCCCCACCACAACCACCCTCCACAACAACCACGACAGAAGCTCATAGCCTACGGCCACTTGACGGGCAACAGCGTCGACTCAACCTTCCCGCACAAGCGCCTCATCGACCGCATCGTCGAGGCCATCTGCCAGTGCTTCCAAGGCCCGCACACCGACGATGGCGTGCAACTGCAGATCATCAAGGTGCCGTCGTGCTGTTTTTATTAGTTCTATTGTTTATTATTCATATTATTAATAATAATAATAATATTATTATTATTTTATTATTATTATTATTTTATTATTATTATTATTTTATTATTGTTATTTTATTATTATTTATTATTATTATTATATTATTATTATTTATTATTATTATTTATTATTATTATTTTAATATTATTATTTATATTTATTTATATTTTATTATTATTATTGGTGGATTAAGAGATTTGAGGGAAACAAGCACCCCCCTTGCAAGGGTGTTTATCTAGGCCTGTGTTGCATAGTCAGCATGATGAGGGGGGAAGCGTGTGGTGCTGATATAAGGAGAGTGGCGTGGTGTGGTGTGGTGTTGTGTAGATGGGTGTGAAGTGGTTTGGTGTGGTGTTGTGCTGTGTTGTGAAGGCATTAAAGGTACAAGAAACCATGCCACCATTTCCTTTTCGCTCCATCTCACATCATACTTACCACACTACACCACACCACACTACAGTGATTGCACCACAC
>OX030963.1:4958157-4960657 GCA_943735955.1 Piscicola geometra
TCCTCCACCACTCCACCCATCCACCACTCCACTCATCCACCACTCCACTCCTCCACCACTCCACCCATCCACCACTCCACTCCTCCACCACTCCACTCCTCCACCACTCCACCCATCCACCATTCCACTCCTCCACCACTCCACTCATCAATCATTCCACTGATACATTCATCCATCACTCCACTCCTCCACCACTTCACCCATCCACCACTCCACTCCTCCACTACTTCACCCATCCACCACTCCACCCATCCACCACTCCACTCCTCCACCACTCCACCCATCCACCACTCCACTCCTCCACCACTCCACTCATCCACCCGACAGATCTTCCAACATTAGAGACTTGGTGGTTTGTTGTGTGGCTCAGATGGTCAACTCGCAAGCGCCCAACATCAAGTCAGTGCACCTACGCACACAAACACACACACACAAACACCTCCTCTCTTCCCCTCCCCCCCCATACACATAAACACACACACACAAGCCCCCTCCCCCTCCCTACACACACACACACATAAACACACACACAAACACACACACGCACACACACAGGTCTGGCTGGAAGAATATCTTGAGCACATTCCATTTGGCTGCCTCGGACCAAGATGAAGGCACGGTCGACATGGCCTTCCAGACCACCAGCAAGATCATCCGTCAGTGTTTCTATGTGTTTGTGTGTGTGTGTGTGCGTGCGTGTGTGTGTGTGTGTGTGTGTGTGTGTGTGTGTGTGTGTGTGTGTGTGTGTGTGTGTGTGTGTGTGTGTGTGTGTGTGTGTGTGTGTTTGGGTGTGGGTTTAATGTTTTTTTGTGAGGGTGTGTTGTGTGTGTTTGTGTGTGTATTAAGTTTTATGAATTGTTCTAGGTATAGATTAATGGGAAAATAACAAAAATTTACACACAAACACACTCTTACACAAACACACACACATACACACGCACAAACACACTCTTACACAAACACACACATAAACACACACATAAACACACACACAACACACTCTTACACAAACACACACATAAACACACACACAAACACACTTTTTCACAAACACACACACAAACACATTCTCACACAAACACACACATAAACACACACACAAACACACTCTTACACAAACACACACATAAACACACACACAAACACACTCTTACACAAACACACACATAAACACACACACAAACACACTTTCACACAAACACACACATAAACACACACACAACACACTCTTACACAAACACACACATAAACACACACAAAAACACACTCTTACATAAACACACATAAACACACACACAAACACACTCTCACACAAACACACACACAAACACACTTTCACACAAACACACACATAAACACACACACAAACACACTCTTACACAAACACACATAAACACACACACAAACACACTCTCACACAAACACACACACAAACACACTCTCACACAAACACACACACAAACACACACATAAACACGCACACAAACACGCACACAAACACACAGTGAACATCTGCGACAAGTACTTTTCAGCAGTGATCGATTCTTTCCAAGACGCCATAAAGTGCCTCTCGGAGTTCGCATGTAACCCCGCCTTCCCCGACACCAGCATGGAGGTGTGTGTGCGTGTGTTTGTTTATGTTTTTGTGTGTGTGTGTGTGTGGGGGGGGGGAGGAGGGTTTGTGTGTGTGTGTTTATGTGTGGTGGGGGGAGCGTTCAAGTGTTTAGTGTGTGTGTGAGATTCATTAACAAATCTCTTTAATTTCAGTAGCATAATCTCCATCATATAAAAACAAAACACACACACATAAACAAACACACACACACACACACACATAAACACACAAACATAAACACACAAACACACACATAAACACACAAACATACACATAAACACACAAACACACACATAAACATACATAAACACACACAAACACACATACAAACACACACACACACACACACACACACATAAACACACACACACAAACACACACACATAAACACACACAGGCCATACGTCTGATCAGGCATTGCGCCAAGTTCATGGTCGAGCGTCCAGAAAGCTTCACAGAACACACAGGAGATCACGACCAACTTCTCAACGTCTCGGAGGAGGATCGACTATGGGTGTGTGTGTGTTTGTGTGTGTGTGTGTGTGTGTGTGTGTGTGTGTGTGTGTGTGTGTGTGTGTGTGTGTGTGTGTGTGTGTGTGTGTGTTTGTGTGTGTGGGGGTGTGTGTTTGTGTTGGTGTGTGTGTGTGTGTGTGTGTGTGTGTGTGTGTGATATAGTCAGATTAAAAGTGTGGTTGAAGTGACTTTAGCTACTCATGAGATGCGTGTCATTAATACCATCTTTGAAACGCCACATTGACAAATCATGATGATGAGACAACTTGACACGAGTGCCAACGTACGTCGAACTCAGGTGAGGGGCTGGTTCCCCATCCTCTTCGAGTTGTCATGCATCATCAGTAGGTGCAAGCTGGACGTCAGAACTAG
>OX030963.1:4965657-4970657 GCA_943735955.1 Piscicola geometra
GCGTGGAGTGGTCTTGTATTGTTACTTCTCGTTAGACTCCTCAAGTTGGATGATGACAAGGTGTGTGTGTGTGTTTGTGTGTGTGTGTGTGTGTGTGTGTTTGTGTGTGTGTTTGTGAGTGTGTGTGTGTGTTTGTGTGTGTGTGTGTGTTTGTGTGTGTGTGTTTGTGTGTGTGTGTTTGAGTGTGTGTTTGAGTGTGTGTGTGTGTGTGTGTGTGTGTGTGTTTGTGTGTGTGTGTGTTTGTGTGTGTTTTTGTTTTTTTGTGTATTTGTGTGCGTAACTTACAACAAACATACTTACAATAACTATAATTACAACAACCACAACTACACCACAATAGCTACACCTAAAACAATCACACCATAGCAACTAGACTACAACCACACTATAAAAACCACAGCCAAACCATACAAATCATAACTATTAAAACACTACATTAACGACACCAAAAACCACAAAAACACAACAACCACACACTACCACAACAACCACAAAAACTTTACAATTGTAACCACAAAAACCACACAACAACCACAACACAACGACAACAAACACAACAACCACAACACAACGACAACAAACACAACAACCACAACACAACGACAACAAACACAACAACCACAACACAACGACTACAAACACAACAACCACAACACAACGACAACAAACACAACGACAACAAACACAACGACAACAAACACAACAACCACAACACAACGACAACAAACACAACGACAACAAACACAACAACCACAACACAACGACTACAAACACAACAACCACAACACAACGACAACAAACACAACGACAACAAACACAACAACCACAACACAACAACAACAAACACAACGACCACACCACAACGACAACAAACACAACGACCACAACACAACGACAACAAACACAACGACCACAACACAACGACAACAAACACAACGACAACAAACACAACAACCACAACACAACGACAACAAACACAACGACCACAACACAACGACAACAAACACAACGACCACAACACAACGACAACAAACACAACAACCACAACACAACCACAACAAACACAACAACCACAACACAACCACAACAAACACAACGACCACAACACAACAACCACAACACAACCACAACAAACACAACGACAACAAACACAACGACAACAAACACAACGACAACAAACACAACGACCACAACACAACAACAACAAACACAACAACCACAACACAACGACAACAAACACAACAACCACAACACAACAACCACAACAACCACAACACAACAACCACAACACAACGACAACAAACACAACGACCACAGTTCGACGTACAAAGCAGGCATTTATACGACCTGCTATGCGACATGGTTTGCACAGACATGAAGGTGGAACTGCGGAACGTCCTTAGGATGCTTTTCTTGAGGGTCGGGCAGAAGAATGGCCTGTTGCTGGCGGTGGCCGAGTGACTTGGTGTGACTTGTTGTGGTCGGGTTGTTGTGGTGTGGGTGTGGTCTGGTTGTTGTGGTGGGGTTGTTGTGGTCGGGTTGTTGTGTGGGGTTGTTGTGGTGTGGTTGTTGTGGTCGAGTTGTTGTGGTCGGGTTGTTGTGTGGGGTTGTTGTGGTCTGGTTGTTGTGGTCTGGTTGTTGTGGTCGAGTTGTTGTGGTGTGGTTGTGGTTTGGTTATTGTAGTTTCTGTGTGGTTGTGGTTTAGATGTGGTCGTGAAATGGGCTGGCTGTAGGGTTGTGGTTGTGGTGGGGTGTGTTGTGATGTAGTATTGTATTGAGTGGTGCAGTGTGGTGTGTAGTGTGGTGTGTAGTGTAGGGTAGTATGGTGGAGATAAGCAGTGCCTGTTCTAGCTCACCAGAGCTTTTCATTTGGTCCACGCATGCATCCTCCATTCACTTATCCATACTTTCATACTTTCATCCTCTATCCATTTATTATTATAAATCCTTAATCAATCCTTCATTCATCCATCATTTTTCTTCCGTCCATCATAACATACTTTTTTTGCAATTTTGGTTCTTTTAAACATTTGAACATTAACTTATCATCTTAATCGTCATCATCATCATCATCATCATCATCATCATTATCATCACCATCTTCATAATCATCCTCATCACATCACTTTCATTATAATTGCTCTAGCGCTAACTTTTAATTCCCATTTCAGCGCTAATTTATACTACTATAACAACAACTACGATGACGTATTCAACACACGATGATCACGTGATCAAATGACGCACGATTCCACTTGTACCAATATTTTCCCGCTCGATTACGCAATCATCCCTAACCTCTTAGCATTGACAAGGCAAGCAAGCATGGCCTATTTGAAGATGGACCGTATCAATGGTATTCAGGTCCGTGTTTGGTTTAGGTTTCAGGTCCGTGTTAGTTTATGTTTCAAGTCCGTTGTCACTACTTCAAATTATGCAAGTTGGTTTTTGTTCATATAGAGTTAGGGGTGTTATTGTGGTTGCATGCCGATGGTCAGAAACTTTTTGTAAGGTTGTCCTTGTAGGAAATTAACCGTAGTCTAATGTGGGTGTCCACGTACACAAAATTACACAAACACACACACACACACACACACACACACACACACACACACACACACACACACACACACACACACACACACACATAGATACACATCTTTGCATTCCATATGAAAGAACTTTTATTTCAAATGATTAGTTAGGGGTTTTCTTGCATCGCGTGATGGACTTTCTTGGTGACATCATCATCATCATCATCACTTCTTAAGACTCATCCACGCTAATTCGTCATCAGCCATGTGATTACTTGATTGGTCAACGATATCAACAACAAACATTTTTTTAATGTTATTAATACCTTTCGTCATCATCATTATCACCACCATCATCACTATCATCATCATCACCACCATCATCATCATCACCACCATCATCACTATCGTCATATTCATCATTATCATAATCAACATCTTCACGATCATCTTCATCTTGGTTTACACTTCATAGATTTCCTTGAGGAAAAATCATCTGATGCAATCTTTCTCTCTTCCCTGAGCTCTTTTGGCCATTAGTGAAACCTATGATTAAAGTATCTTTTTGGGCTGTTGAACCATTCATTACGTTGGTCCTTCCATTACACACTCCATCTCAATCTTGAAGTTAGTAATGATTATTTTACTGATGATAATGATGCTAATGAAGAGTGATGATAATGATGCTAATGAAGAGTGATGCTAATGAAGGGGATGATAATGATGCTAATGAAAGGGATGTGATAATGATTGCGAGGAAGGCGATGTGGTAATGATGATGATTTCATGATATAACCCTCATTTGTAATTACGTGAATTCGATTTCAATAAACGCTCATCGTTTAGAAGACTTGCCATTGAAATCATCATCATCATGAGTGAATGGCAATCGAATAATTAAAACCTGAATGAATATTCATGAGTAAATCAGGTTTGAATAATTAAACCTTAATAAATATTCATTGGGTAACCCTCCTACTATCTTTTATTATACTATCCTGCATTATAGTTTGTCTTCACATGAAGTTGAGCGCTAGAAAAGTCTCTAGTTCGTTTATTTAAATTAATTCATTATTCTTGTGAATAGGTCGTTTAACTAAATCAACCAACAGGGTCATTTAAAGTATTATTTCAAAAATTAAAATATTTAACTAGGTCAATGAAATCATCCAATTAATTAATCCAATTAACTAGGTCAATTAACTCGTCCAATTAATTAGTCCATTTAACTAGGTCAATTAACTCACAGATCCACCTAACTAGGCCAATTAACTCACAGATCCACCTAACTAGACCAATTAACTCACAAATCCACTTAACTAGGTCAATTAACTCACAAATCCACTTAAATAGGTCAATTAACTCACAAATCCACTTAACTAGGTCAATTAACTAACTAATCAACTTAACTAGGTCAATTAAATCACAAATCCACTTAACTAGTTCAATTAACTCACGAATCAACTTAACTAGGTCAATTAAATCACAAATCCACTTAACTAGGTCATTCAACTCACAAATCCACTTAACTAGGTCAATTAACTCATCCAACATACAAGCCACTTAGCCTACAATTAAATTAAATCAAGCTCAAAGTAATGGATAACTTTCCAGAAAAAGAAGTAGCACGCTTGCAGGAGGACAAACAAGTATTTCAAATGCCGTCGTAACAAGATTGAGATGGTTTTGGTTGGGTGATGCTTGTGCAGATGATGATGATGATTATGAGGATGATGATGATGATGATGGTGATGATGATGATGATGATGATGATGATGGTGATGATGATGATGATGATGATAGGAATGACGATAGAGGGCTTAACGCGGTAGTCGGTGGTTGGGAAAGTGTTGGTGTAGGAAACGAAGGGGGGGAGGTGGCGAGACGTGGAGAAAGAAGGGGTAGTTGTAGGGAGGCTGTGGAGGAAACAGATGTTGATAATGATGGCGTTGAAAGTTTCTGTAGGTTTGTTGTTGCATTCGTTGCTGCTGTTGTTGAATATGTTGTTGTTGAAAATGTTGTTGATGAATATGTTGTTGTTGGATGTGTTGTTGTTGGATGTGTTGTTGTTGAATATGTTGTCGTTGCAAAAACATTATTTCTTCTTCCACCTGTTGTCATTCTTAAATCATTTTCCACTATTATTCTTCATCATCATCCACCACTCCATCACCCCTCCTCCATCACTCCTTCCCCCCTTCTCCATCACTCCTTCACCTTTTTTCCATCACTCCTTTCCTCCTTCTCCATCACTCCTTCACCCCTTCTCCATCACTCTTCCACCACTCATTCCTCACTCCTCCACCACTCCTCCATCACTCCTCCCTCACTCCTCCACCACTCCTCCACCACTCCTCCACCACTCCTCCACCACTCCTCCCTCACTCCTCCATCACTCACGGCTTGCTTAGCGAATGACGTCATGAATAATTTGCAGGCCTGCACGTCCTTCGCCTGTCCCGAAAC
>OX030963.1:4973157-4980657 GCA_943735955.1 Piscicola geometra
GATGACGGTTCAAAAAAAGATTGTGATGATGATGATCTTAATATTTCATCCTGAATTTCCAAAGGGTTGTTTTTGTTGTAGTAGTAGTTGTTGTTTTTGTATGTTGTAGTTGTTGGGGTCATGCTGCTACTGTTTTGTTGTTGTTGATGTTGTTCCAGAGTTTCAGTTCTATTGCAAGTGTTGAGTGTTGCTGTGAAATTTGCACAATTTTGTTGTGTTTCTTGTTGTTGATTTGGTTGTTGTTGTGTTTGTTGTTGATTTGGTTGTTGTTGATTTGGTTGTTGTTGATTTGGTTGTTGTTGATTTGGTTGTTGTTGATTTGGTTGTTGTTGATTTGGTTGTTGTTGATTTGGTTGTTGTTGATTTGGTTGTTGTTGATTTGGTTTTTGTTGATTTGGTTGTTGTTGATTTGGTTGTTGTTGATTTGGTTGTTGTTGATTTGGTTGTTGTTGATTTGGTTGTTGTTGATTTGGTTTTTGTTGATTTGGTTGTTGTTGGTTTGGTTGTTGTTGATTTGGTTGTTGTTGTTGTTGATCAAGAAGTGTTGTTGTTGTTTGTTGTATGAAAGCCTCAAATCCTTCAACGTCTAAACTGCTTCCTTCCACTTCACAACACCCTTCTGCTACTGACCATCTCACCAACACCTGTGAGGGTGTTGTTGTAATTGTTAGAGTAGTTGTTGTTATGGTTGTTGTTGTAGTTGTAATATTTGTGGCTGTTATAGCTGTAGTATTTGTTGCAGTTTTATGAAATTACAATATTCTGTCGTTGTAATTATCAGGAAAAAATGGGATAAAATCTACGTATAGAAATTAAGATAGACTTTCGTTTTCATTATAGAAAAAAACGATTGAAATTTTATTAATAAAAATCTATAAAAAACGGGTAGCCGAGTCGGCAACGACTCTCGGCTTGACCAATAATGAAAGGTCTTAGCTTCAAGTGCAACCAATGCCCTAGTAAACCAGAGGCGCAAATGAAAATATGCAGCCTAAGTGGCCTGGAAGCCCGTTCGGGTTATACGCCACTATAATAATGCTCGTCATTATTATTATTATTTTTTTATTATTTTATTATTTTATTATTATTTTTATTTTTTTATTTTTTATTATTATTATCATTATTATTAATATTATTATAAAATCGACTTGTGGAAAGTTCTGGAAGATGAAGGGGATGCGAGAGAGGATGAGTGGAGGAGGGCATGTCAGGGTTCGTCTTATGGTGTCCTTCATCTGTAGTGTGTGGTGAGTGTGGTGAGTGTGTAATGAGTGTGGTGAGTGTGGTGAGTGTGGTGGTGGCAATTGTGTGTTGTTTTGTGTGTTTATGTGTTTCTATGTGGTTTTTTCGGTTGGCTTAGTGAGGTGGTAGGTTTGTGTGTAGTTTTGTGTTTTAATGTGTTTCTACGTCGTTTTATATGTTTCTAAAGTGACTACGTGTGCTCAAGTTTAACGTGTTAGATTTTTTAAGGGTGGGATGTCCCACTGAGGCGAAATCACCGAAAAAAGCAGCACCTTCTCGTTGATCACACACACGGCAGCGCACCTCCTCCTCCTATCACCGCTCAACACCACTGAATCTTCCTCATCCTCCTCATCAATCCCTAAGCGACATTTCACCGCTGCCCTACACATCAAGAGAGCCATCCTGCCCCTCTGTCTCCTCTCCACGCGTACTCTTAGGCGCTGCTGTCGACCTCCATCACGAACCCTGGTGACCTTCGGGATAATGAAGATGATAGTGATAGTGATAATTGCGAGAATATTTAGAATTATTATGATAATAATAAAATATATAGATTGTTATAATCATTCTTGGCATACAAATAAAAACAATAACAGAAATAATAATTATTATATTACTTTGAATAATAAATTAAAATAATAAATAATTATAAAAACAATAGTCACTCACCATGGGATGGGCTTGCATGATGACTTCTTCATCAACGTCTCCCTCTTCCAATTCAATGGCCGTCGCCAGGTACTGTCGAGGGATTGCCACAACTATACAGTTCTCTTCAACAACAACAGCAACGAAAAAACAACAGCAACAACAAAAATAACAACAACAAACCACAGCAACAACATTGCAACAACAAACCACCGCAACAACATTGCAACAATAAACCACAGCAAAAATAAAAACAGAAAAGTTCACTACAGCAAGAAAAAAATAATAAAATATGAAACAACGACAAAGACTTAGACGACAACAACACAAACTTGTGTCAGAAAGTGGAAGCTCCTTCTAGATACCTCACTTCTGTTGTCGCTACTCACCATGATGATGATGTTGTTGTTGTTGTTGTGGGTATTGTTGCTGTTGTCGTTATTGTGGGTATTGTTGCTGTTGTTGCTGCTACTGTTGTTTTGCTTCTCAGTGTTGTGTGTCGCTTCCTCCCAATTCAGCAGCATCACTATAGGAACAACAAGATTCACAACAACTACAACAACAACATCCACAACAACTACCACAACAACAACATCCACAACAACTAAAAAAAACAACAACAACAACAACAACATTCACAACAACCACAACAACTTATTCAATCCACCAGTGTTCAATCGATGCAAGGTCCATCTCGACCCTTAACTCACTCACCATTGTTGTTGAGCAGATTTTGAATTAGTCCGTGTTGTCCTAAGGCAGGTACTGTGAAGAGCTGTGGTAATAATTTTGGTGGTTATTGTAGTGGTGGTTTTGGTTGTTGTATTAGTTATTGTAGTTGTTGTTGTTGTGGTGGTGTATTTGTAGTTTTTGTAGTGGTTAAGGTGGTTGTGTAGTGTTTGTAGAAGGGATTGTAGTACTGGTTGTATTGGTGGTTGTAGTAGTGATGGTTGTTGTAGTGGTTGTTTTTTTGGTGATGGTTGTAGTGATAGTGGTTTTAGAGGTGGTTGTTCTTTTTTTATCATTGTGTCTGTTGCTGTGAGGTCGTTTCTTGTCATTGCCTAGAAAAGTGTTTTTAGGTTCGATCTTGATTCACCCACCTCCCAACATGAAGTCAAAAGTGAATCGAAAGTTTGGTCGTCAAACTGCCATTCATCCATGTCTCCACGTCACTTCAACAACACTTCGACACTTTTTCAACACTACAACAACGCCCCTTCAACAACTCTACCACAACACTAACACTACTCTACCTCAAAACTATCTGACAACTGCGACAAAACTATTTAAACATCCTACAACACCACCTCAACACTTATTCAACCCAACCACAACCACAACACCACCTCAACACTTCTTCAGGACCACTTCTAACTTCTACACAAAAGCTCGCACACTTTCACTCCTTCACTTGCCACCTCCAGTCACATGCTATTCCTCGCCTGAAATTACTTCACATAAATGATATAATAATCATAATGTTAATAAGCTTAACATTAATAATGTTAATAAACATAACAATAATAATTTTAATAAGACCAAGAATAACATTAGTAATAAGTATAATTATAATTATCTTACATACACTTGTTTAATCACACGTATTAGCTTTAGAACTATCCTTTTGGAACTTAATTAGGGGTGTACGCCAAGTAAAGACACCATTCCATCGGAACTTTGCATGTAACATCCCATCCAACCGACCGTTTACCCACCATTTTTTCATTCCCCCTCATTCAAGTCAACCAAAGAAGGCTTGCCAAAACGCCAGAGTGAAATGCCTGGAGGAGAAGTCACATCACGGCACAGAAAGGACATTTGAAATAGAACGCAGAATATTTTTTGTTTTTTAAAATCTTTGTGTGAAAGTAAAAAAACAGCGTTCCAAAAGGAGGTATCTCAGCGTTTTCACCAGGGGCGGCAATCTGCTGCAAATCCTGGGCGGTCTTGGGATCCGGACTCCCCTTCTCCCACTTAAAAAAACATTTTTGAACTTCTGTTTTTATACGATTTAAGTAATCAAAGTAAGGTTTTGTTTTAGACAGCTTTCACTATAACTACACATACTCACAATGTATTACTTTATAAAAATTCTGTTTTATGCCATTGTTGACGATTATGCTCGTATCAAAACTTGAGTTTAAAATTATTTGTTTTAACAAAGTTGGAGGTCCATATTAAGACGGACCCTCACTCCCAAAAAGTGGGAAGGGGGGTCCAGACCCCAGGATCGCCCAAGACCACCGTCCATGATCTTCAGCATTCTAATGCAGTGGCATATTCAACCAATCAAATAAATTTCTATATTCACTGAACAATAACCATATGGAGATCTTCTGGTATGCCAGACAACCGAAGCTCTCCTAAAGATACAATGTTCCCTCTGCCCGTAATGAAAAAAGAATTTATTCTATGAATCTTGAACCTTTCATGGTCCACAGTTAACACACAATTTCACTACTTATTAAGTTTTCTTAGTTTATGCTTTCCAAACTTATACAAATAATATCATTATTAATTTTGTTATTCATAGTTAAAAAAATTCAAAATGTTAGTTTCATAAAAATTTTTCAAAAATGTAATTTTATTTAATAAAAAAAAATCCATTTTTTACGTTATAAAAATAAGGCGCATCTCATATAAACTGAACTACAGTACACTTTTAAATAGTATATAATTATGTCTTAAGGCTTAAGACTTAATATTTATCATGTAGTCGTTTATTATATATTTTGCATGTAGTGTAAGTCTGTAATTTATGTTTGTATTTTGCATTCTTGTAAATTTTTTGCAATTTCACCAAAAACACAATCTTCTTTGTCTTACTATTTCTGCAATGCAATTCATCCACTCAACATCTCACAAGCGCAAGCGACATACACTCAATGATATTCCCAGAGAATAATTCAAAATAGTGAAGTTTTAGAATCTAAAGTTTAAACTTTTAGAATTTGAAGTTGAGATGTAACAAGTTGGAATGCCGTGGTGTTGTTCTTGCGACAAGGGGAGAGTAGCAGACGATTTCGAGGCAGACAGAGGAGCTGTAGAGACTAGTGAAAGACTGCTGATCACTGAGTGCAATAGAGACAATGCTGAATCGCTGAGCACCGAAGGACACTCGATCATCAACCTCTTGTACAACAGCCATGACAGCAGACGGAGAAAGCCCTCAACGGAAGAGAGTGGTGTGTTGGAGGAGGAGGGAAGCAAGGGTGTTAATCAAATTGTCATTCAGCAACCCACCAAAGGAGAGAACGTCTTTATGCAGACTAACTCACAAGCCTCTAAAAAGGCGTCTGCAACGAAGGTTGTTGTTGAACAGACTAAAGTTTTATGCATCAGCACTCAGACTGAAAATGGAGTGGTAACTGCTCCTCTCATGAAGATCAGAGAAAAGTCAAAGATCGTCGATTTGACTGAAGATAACAACATAAACAACAACGTCGCTAACAAAAGGGACAAATCGACAAGTCCAATGCTTAGTGAGGGGAAGGTTGTCGCGAAAGTAGAATGCCAGAAAGATGAATCACCCTACCAGAACACCCCCCATTACGCGCAGAACCTTCAAATAGTGACATCGGTCACTCTGCCCAGCCCGCCTTCACTCCACACAAACCCTCATCCTCCTCTTGCCATCGTCAACTCATCCACCAACTTTGCTCGCAAGAACCAGAATAAGGAGATTAAGAACGTAAAGAAAGGCATTGAGGGAGTCGTTTTGTTGAGGCAGGATGACAATCATGACTGCAAACCCCTCGACCTCAGCAACAACCACCTCAACAACAACAACAGCAACAACCACAAAAATAACAAAAACATCTCTAGCAAGAAAATACTCAATGATTCTGAACCACTAAATTTAAGCAGTAAAACGGGAGAAAAAAACACAACATCATCATCAGCAGCATTAAAACCCGACCTTCTCAGTAACTGTGACGGGGGTGGTGCAGTGCTGGTTGAGAATGGAATTCAGAAACATCCGCACCCACATCATCTCAAACATTTTGAGCGCCCTAGTCTACAACAGCATTCTGATGTATGGCAGTGTAACAATGGTAGGAGTACTTATCACCAAGAACAAGACAATGATGGATATTCAACAATTGAAAGCAGGTTGCCAACTGACAACAACTACAATTACAACAACCCTAGCTTCAACTACCACAACAACAGCAATGGTGGAAACAACAAGAGTGGTTACAACCAAAAGGATAAATGTATCTCTTACTCAGAGGTGAAAAATACAGCCTATTCTGATGGTACAATACATATACAGCCATACATACAACCACACATACAACCACACATACAACCACATATGCAAACACACACACAACTACACATAAGAGCAAACACACAAGCACACATGTTCCAACCAACTGGAATCTGGCATCAGACACACAACTCACTTCAACAAGAACACAACATACACTCCATCAACAACAACAACAACTACAACAACTTCCAAAGAGAAAACTACTACAACTATAACACCACATCCTCTAACACGTACATCAACCACACAACAGCAACATACAACAACTCTTCGCAACACCCACAATACTCCAACCTACCCGAGCCCACCTACTTCACATATGATAACAGCACATACATACTGCCTAAGAAGATGCCTTCGAGCAACAACAACAACAACAATGACAACAACATCAATGACAGCATCACACGTTTCAATAACAACAACATCAACAACATTGACGATTATGATTCACTGGACGACTACCTCATGGATGGCTGTGACTCCAACAACAACAACAACTCCAACAACAACAACAACAACAACAATGACAACCACAACAACAATGACCAGGAGATCGATTGTAAACCACTCAATCTGGTCGTGGCGAAACACACAGACGAGGAAACCATCAACAACAACAACATTATTTCTGCATCTAACAACAACAACAACAACAACACACAAGATCATCATCAGATAGGTGTGGTTTTGTTGCCCGTGAAGGTGAAATGCAACAACAAACAACTCAAACATCCATCTAGCAAGACAAGCAAACAGCACAAGAGTGACAAAGAAAAAAAGAAAAAGACAAAAGGCAAGACAGGCGGACAAACAGACACAGACAAAAAGTGGAGTGTTGACGACATCATAGCATCCCACTGTACCCACGTTCATAAACCCTTTTCCTCTCTCTCCAAAATGAATGATGGTGCTGCTGATGATGATGCTGTGGTGGGGGCTACTAGGATCATAACCACTTCCACGCCTAAAAAGAAGGCTAAAGGTGCTTTTGGTGGTGGTGGTGGTGGTGGTAGTAGTGTTGGTGGTGGTAGTAGTAGTAGCAACAAAAAGTCTCGTTACATCTTTGGTTCTTTCCGCAACAAATCACACAACAACAACAAAAACAACAATACTGGGTCAGTAGGCAGTAACCTATCTCTAGCCTCTTCCTCCTCCTCCCTCTCCTCCAACTACCTCCACTTCTCTCAGCATCCCCCCTCTCTCTACTCCGATCTCTCCAGCGCCACCAAGGATGAACCAGAAGGTACTTTTAGTGAGAAACGAATCAGAAGCAACACTAAAATCTTAACGTATTGAATTCACACACACACACACACACACACACATAC
>OX030963.1:4985657-4993157 GCA_943735955.1 Piscicola geometra
ATCATCATCATAATCACCATCATCATCAAAATATCATGCTATTACACAAATTACCAGTCATTTCTTTGTTCGAGACTTCTGATTAAGCACACAATCTGTATGCACTTCTCTTGCAATTGAGCGATTTATATTCAGTGTTTTTGCGTTTCTGTAATCTTTTATCATATTTAACCTTCCCTCGCAAGTTGCAAGTATTAACAAAGTGCCATTCATAATTCATCAGCCATCCATTCATCATCCATTCACCATCTACCATGCATTCGTCATCCATTCACCATCTACCATGCATTCGTCATCCATTCACCATCTACCATGCATTCATCATCCATTCACCATCCACCATGCATTCATCATGCATTCATAAGATGGAATTTTTGCCATTCTGATATTTTTCGAGTTATAAAATTAAACGCGAGTTTTTTGTAGCAAGAAAAAGAGTGCAAGAAGGAGGTTGAAATAGTGAATCTCTAAAAAGGAGTGTTTAGAGTTTCAATGAGATGTGACACAAGATTTAAGAAGGATTCCTAACAGACTTTTTACCCTTCTCTTTTTTTTAATGTTTTTCCAACAATCTTCCCCCTCCCAGATCAATCCTCCTCCCTCCCTTCTACCATCACACGAACACACCACCTGACTGCTTGATGCTGTCTTCGTACGCCTGGTTGGTGCTTTTGCGGTAGTCACCGGCCTGCGTCCCGTCTTTCCCGTTGCCCAGCAGCCACCTGTGGAGGAGAGGGAAGGGCACGTGTGCACACAAGCACCACAACACTTGAAGCAAACGCACACTGACACGCACAACAAACACACTAAAACATGCATACAAACAAACACACGCACTTAACAAACACACGCACACTGACCCCTTTAGCGTGAGAAGTAGGTCATCGAAAGACATGCAGACGGACGAAACGAAAAAGAGAATTCCCGCCACGACGCACAAATACAAGCCCATGCCAGTCTGTGGGGGCACCAGCCAGAAGGGAGAGAAGGAAGGAGTGACCAGGGAGGAGGAAGATGGTGGTGGAGGGTCGGTGAGTAGCAACTGGAGAGACAGTGGGGAGAGAGTTGATTTTTGAAAGTGGGAGAAGGGAAGAAAACAGTTAATTTGGGATAATGGGAGAGAAGAGAGAGAGAAGATCATTTTTAATAGTGGGGGGGGGGGTAAGAGAGTGAAGGAAGGAAGGAAGGAAGGTGATACTGGATGATTGAGTGATGAAATAGAAAATGTATTATTGGATGATTGAATGGGGTTGAAGAGTGAGAGAAGGTGATAATGAGTGATAAAGGGATAAAAGAGAGCAACCAGGATTCTTGCTTGGTCTTGTGAGAGTTTCAAGCAAGTCATATTCACTATTGTCGATACCAGGCTGAAGATTGCTGTGGGTTTGATAGTAGATGTATTGGTGTTAGTAGTAGTAGTTGTAGAAGTAGTAGAAGCAGAAGTAGTAGTAGTAGTAGTAGTAGTAGTAGTAGTAGTAGTAGTAGTAGTAGTAGTAGTAGTAGTAGTAGTAGTAGTAGTAGTAGTAGTAGTAGTAGTAGTATTCATAGCTATAGAAGCAGCAGTAGTTGTAGTAGTAGTAATAGCATCAGCATCAGTACTAGCAGTAGTACTTATACAAAGTATGAAACCTACAACAACAGAAGAAAATCTCAGCGGCAGAGTGGAAGTAGTAGAGTTTCCATGGCAGACTGATGACGCAGGCTCCGACGGTGGAGAGGCTGCATGCGAGGATGGAGAGGACCAGGCAGAAGAGCAACAGACACACCACCGTCCACTGACAACCTTGAGGGAGGGTTCCAGGTGGTGCTAGAATTAGTTTTTTTTCTATTAGAATTATTATTATTTATTTTCGTCATCATTATCTTTTTTTTCTCATCATCATCTTCATCATCATCATCATCATCATCATCATCATCATCATCATCATCCTCATCCTCATCATCATCATCATCATCATCATCATCATCATCATCATCATCATCATCATCATCATCATCATCATCATCATCATCATCATCGTCATCGTCATCGTCATCGTCATCATCATCATCATCATCATCCTCATCATCATCATCATCATCATCATCATCATCATCATCATCATCATCATCATCATCATCATCATCATCATCATCATCATCATCATCATCACAATCTTCATCACCACCGTCATCACCTGTGAGGCTGTCATCACACTTCTCAGTGACACACGAGAAGGAGTGGTTGCCGACATAGATGCAGTTCTCCCAAAGTCCGGTGCTGTGCTCTGTGCTCGTGCCTGTGTGTGTGTGTTTGTGTGTGTGTGTGTTTGTGTGTGTGTGTGTTTGTGTGTGTGTTTCTGTGTTTGTGTGTGTGTGTGTGTGTGTTTGTGTGTGTGTGTGTGTGTGTGGTGTGTGTGTGTGTTTGTGTGTGTTCATGTGTGTGTGTATGTGTCTGTGTGTTTTTTTTGCAAAATTAAAACCTAAGACAAAGTCAACTAAGCAATAAAGGGATGGATTGAAGAACCAATGTCACTCCACACTGTCCACCGCTTGTTCCCGATGGCGACTGCGGTCAGAGCGAGAGAACAGTAGGCCGAAAACAAGCCCACCATCCTCAACCACCTGTCAGCGAAACACTTTTTTGTTGTATATGTATGTACCAGTGGTACATTGTAACAGCACTACTTCAACTATCATACACAAAACTATGGCTTCCCAACACAAAAACAAAACAATCTAGAACACCAAGCAACAACAACAACCTCAGACTGCCTTCATCCCTCTCATTGTAGGCGTCCTTCATTGGAGGCTTTTTGCTCGCGTAGTTTACCATCTCCCACAGGCCCCCAAGTCTCCAAATACCCTTTGTACACTCCCTTGTACACTCCCCTGTACACTTTTTTGTACTCTCTTTTGTACACTCCTTTGTACACTCCTTTGTACACTCCTTTGTACACTCCTTTGTACACTCCTTTGTACCTTTCTTTGTAAAACCTTTTTTTACAACTTTTTGTACAACTTTGTGTACTTCTTATTGTACTTTTCTACCAAGAAACACAAATGTGAGGCATCAAACTTGCAATCCAATATTTCATTAATGTTTTATTGCAATTATACTGCGTACACTGTCTGATTGTGAAATACAACTCCTAATCAGAAACCACACAAACTCCTGCTCAATAAACAGCCATTTAGTCAACTGCTCTCAACACACACGTTCTACCACAATACAAAATCCTATACTAAATAAACTAACATGAAAACACATTCTAAAAGACCAGAGTGCAAAAACTTTCAACGCAAAGTCTCTGAGACCACAATGCAGAAACTCTCACCACCACCACAACAACAACAAGCACACACTGGAGGAAGCAACAACAAAGACATCAAAGCGATCATTGGGGAATCGATATCGATCCGAGTTGCCTGCATGCCACAACCGTTCTGCATTCATGCATGTCTCCATACATACATACATACATACATACATACATACATACATACATACATACATACATACATACATACATACATACATACATACATACATACATACATACATACATACATACATACATACATACATACATACATACATACATACATACATACATACATACATACATACATACATACATACATACATACATACATACATACATACATACATACATACATACATACATACATACATACATACATACATACATACATACATACATACATACATACATACATACATACATACATACATACATACATACATACATACATACATACATACATACATACATACATACATACATACATACATACATACATACATACATACATACATACATACATACATACATACATACATACATACATACATACATACATACATACATACATACATACATACATACATACATACATACATACATACATACATACATACATACATACATACATACATACATACATACATACATACATACATACATACATACATACATACATACATACATACATACATACATACATACATACATACATACATACATACATACATACATACATACATACATACATACATACATACATACATACATACATACATACATACATACATACATACATACATACATACATACATACATACATACATACATACATACATACATACATACATACATACATACATACATACATACATACATACATACATACATACATACATACATACATACATACATACATACATACATACATACATACATACATACATACATACATACATACATACATACATACATACATACATACATA
Source organism: Piscicola geometra (assembly GCA_943735955.1). Lineage (NCBI taxonomy): Eukaryota > Metazoa > Annelida > Clitellata > Hirudinida > Piscicolidae > Piscicola > Piscicola geometra. Next base: position 4,989,951 of record OX030963.1, read on the forward strand.
CATACATACATACATACATACATACATACATACATACATACATACATACATACATACATACATACATACATACATACATACATACATACATACATACATACATACATACATACATACATACATACATACATACATACATACATACATACATACATACATACATACATACATACATACATACATACATACATACATACATACATACATACATACATACATACATACATACATACATACATACATACATACATACATACATACATACATACATACATACATACATACATACATACATACATACATACATACATACATACATACATACATACATACATACATACATACATACATACATACATACATACATACATACATACATACATACATACATACATACATACATACATACATACATACATACATACATACATACATACATACATACATACATACATACATACATACATACATACATACATACATACATACATACATACATACATACATACATACATACATACATACATACATACATACATACATACATACATACATACATACATACATACATACATACATACATACATACATACATACATACATACATACATACATACATACATACATACATACATACATACATACATACATACATACATACATACATACATACATACATACATACATACATACATACATACATACATACATACATACATACATACATACATACATACATACATACATACATACATACATACATACATACATACATACATACATACATACATACATACATACATACATACATACATACATACATACATACATACATACATACATACATACATACATACATACATACATACATACATACATACATACATACATACATACATACATACATACATACATACATACATCAAACTAATATATCGGCATATAGATTTAAAGATTAAACATACAATACCTTTTGATTATGAGAAATACTTCCTACACGACTGTGAAACGACACTGTTTCAATCAATCAAATATATTTGTATAGCGCTTTTTTAAATTCAAGACATGGATCACTGTTTGCAGCGGACCTGCTTGAAACTCCTTTGCCCTAGCGACTCACTCATAATTTATCTCTGAGTTTCATTCCAGCTCAAGATCATCCAATGTTGCTTTAGGATGGAACTGATTTAGAAGTGACATTTCCAGTTTAATTTTTGTTGTTTCCCGGTTTTTTTCAGCCCTTCTCGTTCATTATCAGTCTGCCAAACAGAATTGATTCAGTGAAAGCGGGCTGCTGTGAAATTTGTTGAGTCTTGTCAGTTTCTGCCTTGAACCAACACTCTCGGAATGGTTCATTTAGGTCTTCACAATACATTTAACACGTGGAAAATCCAATTTATTTTCAATTCTAGCCTAAACTACCATGGGCGGCGATCCTGGGGGGTTCTGGGGTCCTATTCTGGGGAAGACCTTCCCAAGATTTTCAGCAGATCGCCACCCCTTTAAACTACTCTATTTTCTATGTTTTCAAAATCACTTCGCAATTTGTAGTTTATTTTGTGTATCTGTTTCGACTATTTCATTTTCCATTAAATTCAAAAGTTACTCAAACTTTAGTTGGACGAAACTACATTTACTTCAACTTTATCCGCCTCTAATTCCAAATAATTTGTCATCAACAACAAAGAACCTCTTGTCGTAGACTTGCTTGTGCGGACAGACACAGTGGACTTGGTGAGAGGCTGTAAAGCTTCGACGGTCTTCAAGGTGTTTGTTTGATTGCCTCGTGGAGAGTCTGAGGCATCATAAGAAACACTATGCACACAAAACTACATTATTACTATTATTATGTTATTTATTTATATTTTTATTTTGTTGTCTTTTTATCATTCCTATTTGTTAAAATATAATTTATAAAAATAATTATGAGTAATTTAATTATTTAACTTTCCACTGCTTCTTTTCTCCTTCTTCTTCTCCTTGTTGTTGTTGTTGGTGTGCACAAAGAACAAGATGTGTACAAGATTCAGCTCTTGCTGTATCGATTGATGTCTCCATCCATCTATCCATCCATCCATCCATCCATCCATCCATCCATCCATCCATCCATCCATCCATCCATCCATCCATCCATCCATCCATCCATCCATCCATCCATCCATCCATCCATCCATCCATCCATCCATCCATCCATCCATCCATCCATCCATCCATCCATCCATCCATCCATCCATCCATCCATCCATCCATCCATCCATCCATCCATCCATCCATCCATCCATCCATCCATCCATCCATCCATCCATCCATCCATCCATCCATCCATCCATCCATCCATCCATCCATCCATCCATCCATCCATCCATCCATCCATCCATCCATCCATCCATCCATCCATCCATCCATCCATCCATCCATCCATCCATCCATCCATCCATCCATCCATCCATCCATCCATCCATCCATCCATCCATCCATCCATCCATCCATCCATCCATCCATCCATCCATCCATCCATCCATCCATCCATCCATCCATCCATCCATCCATCCATCCATCCATCCATCCATCCATCCATCCATCCATCCATCCATCCATCCATCCATCCATCCATCCATCCATCCATCCATCCATCCATCCATCCATCCATCCATCCATCCATCCATCCATCCATCCATCCATCCATCCATCCATCCATCCATCCATCCATCCATCCATCCATCCATCCATCCATCCATCCATCCATCCATCCATCCATCCATCCATCCATCCATCCATCCATCCATCCATCCATCCATCCATCCATCCATCCATCCATCCATCCATCCATCCATCCATCCATCCATCCATCCATCCATCCATCCATCCATCCATCCATCCATCCATCCATCCATCCATCCATCCATCCATCCATCCATCCATCCATCCATCCATCCATCCATCCATCCATCCATCCATCCATCCATCCATCCATCCATCCATCCATCCATCCATCCATCCATCCATCCATCCATCCATCCATCCATCCATCCATCCATCCATCCATCCATCCATCCATCCATCCATCCATCCATCCATCCATCCATCCATCCATCCATCCATCCATCCATCCATCCATCCATCCATCCATCCATCCATCCATCCATCCATCCATCCATCCATCCATCCATCCATCCATCCATCCATCCATCCATCCATCCATCCATC
>OX030963.1:4998157-5058157 GCA_943735955.1 Piscicola geometra
CAAAATAAATTCAAAAATAATTTTTAAAAAGTTTAAAATACTTTAAAAAAGTTTTTTTCGCAGTTTTTCTCCCTTTTAGATTAATTACAATTTTTTAGTTTAATTTATTTCACATGTGCCGGATCAATAGTGCATGGCTGGCGCTAAGTCTGGCCACTCGCGAAGGATGGCAATTGCAAACTCCCTGCTTGAACTCGATTTGACATCAACTTTCCAAACTCAAGGAATTTCTGAGCACGCCACAAGGTTGGAGTGTGTTCTGAAAATATATTTTGAGAGTTCATTGAAAGGTTTTGTGCTTCAAATGCTGGAGTCCATGAAAACAGGGTACTCGGGTATCAATGATGAACACCTTTCATGTTTTGGTGCTTTTTGTTGAAATTAAAAACAAAGAAGTATTTTCAAAATGTTGTCAATATAATTTTCGTTTATTTCTGACTTTAGCTAGGTTTATGATTAAGTGATAAAAAAATTCCAGGCTGCTACATTGCATAAATACAAAAAAGTTTGTTTTTAAATTACAAATTACAAGAAAGGTTCTATGGCTTCAATTTCGTGGGTTAAATAAGGGTTTGGGATATTTATGGTTGCTTTTTGGAGCTGTTGCAGTTGTTGGTGCCTTGCTCTGCTGTCTAATTAAATAATTCATTAACATAATTAGTCATTATACCTCATTATATAATAAGTCATTAAGCCTCATTATATATTTAGTCATTATACCTCATTAATAATTAGTTTGGAGCATCTTTGACAATCGAAAACAATTTATTGTCTTTCATTAAAAAGACGTTGTTGAAAAAGTAATGTGACTTTCTAAGCATGAAAGTTAAAATGATTTTATTTATTTTCTTGTAAACTTGAGGAGAATTCAAAGGAATTTGCTTGCTTTTTCTCTTTGGGGCAGTAGTATTAAGTAGAGAGGTCCAAGAAAATCTGTAGAAACAGATGCAACGTTGGAAGCAAATCTGCTCTCACATTTGAAAAGCGATGAGAATTGAGCATGAAAAGGGAAAAATCGTGAAAAAATGCTTTCGAAAATGTTGGTAAACGATTGTTTTTTGATTGGTAGATTGTAATGTTCCAATTAGATGTCAATTTAGACATGTTTTTGTAGAGCTTCCACCACTTAATAGAAAAGAAAGTAAAAGCAACATTTAATTTGAAATGAATTAGTTGAAATGTTAAAGCTTGATTGATGGGCATAAAAAGTAGTTTAAAGATTCTAGTGCTAGGATATAATATCTTTTGTTTTATTATATTTTAAAAATCTAGATTCCATTAGTTGATGTTTTGAAATGCTTTGGGAGGATTAAATGAAGTTTGTGCTGTTTGTCAATCTGGTCCATTAGATGGCTGTCAATGTGGAAAGGAGAGAAACTAGTGTAAATCTTTAGTTCTGTTGATTAGTTAAGCCATTTAAAATATAAAAATAATGGTTTCAAAATATTGTTTCCACAAAAATAGAAATTTTCTACTGGCGTTAGCTTTTCCAAGACTTTAAATTAAATTTCCTCAAACTTTAGAAAAATTTGCTTTTTTCTCCCACGTTAGGATGCCAAAAAACCACACTCTAACCACATTTGACATAAATGTAAAGGTAACTCAAAAGATTGATTTCGTCGTTTATCCTTGCGATAACTTACCTTCCAACGTCTCCAGCTAAGAAAGGAGTCAAGATGGGGAGCAAGTGCATCCCACTTGTTTCCATAGCAACCATCATCAATCGCTGTGGTTGGTGTAGCTGTAACAACAACAACAACATAAATAAGAAACAAGGCAGCAGTGACGAAATCGAAAGCAACAAAAGCAACAAAACCATCATGAGCAACAACAACAACAACATCAACAACAACAAGAATAAACAGAACGACAACAACAAAATGAGAGAACAACAAAAAACGCCCCTAAATCAACAAATTAATCGATACTTGCAGTGCTATCAACACTGCAGTAGTTGCGTCTTCTCTTGCTTATTCCTTTTTGTTTTTTACTGCATTTTTTATAGTGTTGCAGTTACGTTTGTTACTGGTGTTGTTGCTGGTGTTTATGATGGCTTTGTTGGTGTTGTTGGTGATGGTGTTGTTTTTGGTGTTTGTGGTGTTGTTGTTGTTGGTCTCTTCCGTGCCTCCTCCCGACCTACCTTCAAAGGGTTAACTTTTTTATTTTCGTTTGTTGACGCTATCAAGATCAAAGGCAGCAGAAACTGCATTATCAACAACAACAACCACAACAACAACATCAACCACAACAACAACATCAACCACAACAACAACCACAACAACAACCACAAAATCAGCTCCAACCATAACATCGATGACAACAACAACAACACTAGAAACCACGAGATGGATGACAACAACATCACTATGGTCCCAAACACAAGTACTCTGCCACTAAGCACTGATATAAACATGATCAAAAGCTTTTCTAATTTTCCATCTAACCTTCTTTTTACTTCCTTACTATCGTCATCATCAGCTACACTCCATTTTAAATCATCATCGTCACGATTCTATTCATCATCATCATCATCACTATCATCACCATCATCATCACCATCATCATCACCATCATCATCACCATCATCGTTAATGACACCAAAATCCTCACGGCAATCATCACGATCACCATCATCATCACGACCACCCTCATCACCAGTACACACCCTCATCTTTTTATTGACGACCTTTTCCAATTCCTTTCTTCTTCTCCTTTTCTTCCTCAGCATCTTTCCATCTGCTTCCGCAGCAAAACACCTGACAACGCCTCGAAGCCGCCACAACTTCAACTTCGCCACCACTTTCCAGCCACCGTTGCCATTTTCTTCTTCGTTGTCGTCATTGTCTTCGCAACCATATCTGAAGCCAGAACCACCAAGATCCCGTCGAAGGTACCAGGCAGACGAACAAATACAACTACAGGTACAATTAAAAGAACAATCACAGAGACAACTAATTAGACAGCCACAGTTACAGCCACATAGAAAACTACAGACACAACCACAGACACAACTACAAACACAACCACAGACACAACCACAGACACAACCACAGACACAACTACAAACACAACCACAGACACAACCACAGACACAAGCACAGACACAAGCACAGACACAAAAAGATACAAACTACCAAATCTCAGAGCAGAATGTACGAAGACTACGCAGTGTTTTTGCAGCTGCTGACGAGACAAAAGGTGTGAATGCTGAAGTCGCCAACCAACCTTTTACTTTCTCAACAAAACTCAGAAGTAAAGTGGGGGGAGGGAAAGCCACTCGAAGGTTCAAGAGAAAAGAGTTTTTGCCTGTAAACAAAAATTCTCTCCACAACAAACAAACCAAGTTACCGAGTTCAAACAACAACAACAACAAAACTGATATGTACGGAGGAGAGGAAACAAAGTGGGGGGAAGAGAGTAAGAAGAAAGCTCTTCAGATAACAAGTCTCCATCGGAGAATAATCGGCAACATACACAACAACAACAACAACAACATTAGCGAATACAACAACGACGAATACGACAGCAACAACGATTATAGCGGCTCCAACAACGACAACAACAACAACAACAACAAAATCAACAACAACAACAACAAAGCAAACGGGGGCGGGAAGAACCAAAAGACGCCTTTTAAAGTGTACCTAACAAAAGGTCTTCTCGGTACGCTCGACTGTTTGATCACGCAGTCTGTGCCGCATGCCAGCATCGTGGTGTGGAGGAAGGGCAGCACCCTCCTCACCAACCTCCCCTACAAACCAACCTATGCCTTGAGGACTGGCAGTCTGCTGTATGAGAGAATGGCTGATGAAGGTGGTGATGATGATGATGGGGATGATGATGATGAGGATGGGGAAGATGATGATGATGAGGAAGAATATGATGAAGGGGATTATGATGAAGATACTGAGAAAAAGAATGACGAAAGAGAAGAGAAAGAAGGTGGTGGCGACGATGATGATGATTATTATTATGAAAAAGAAAAGAAAAATAACTCGAAAAAAAGTAAAAAGAAAAACAGTAGTAGTAATAGTAACAACGCAAACAACAACAACAAAAACAACAACGACAATAACAACAACAAAAACGAAGAAAACAGCAGCTACAACAAAAAAACTAAAAACAAAAGCAACACAAACACAAAACTTAAAAACGTCTTAAAAGAAAAAATAAAACCTAACAACAAGAAAAACTCCCAAAAAAACGCGACGACGTACGCCAGTAATAAAGGCGCCAAAAATGAGAGCGGCAAGTCTTACTTCACGAACGAAAACGGGAGTCTGATGTTGCCAGATGTTGATGAGACCGACCAGGCGAATTACAGTTGTTACCTCTACACGCCTCACTCCGAAGTCGCCAAGGTCACTGTCTTCTACATAGAGGTGATCGTGAAAGGTAACTAGCAATTTTGGAATTGGTTAAATAGTAAAATTTGAGTTTTTGGTTTAATTTGTTCGTACGCAAGTTCGGATTTGATAGATTGGGGGACAAATTAATTTAGAATTGGAAATGTTGAAGTAGATGAAGTAAAATGTGAAGTAAATGTGTGCATACGCAAGTTTGGAATTTGGTAGACGAGGGAGGGGGAGGAAATATAAAATGAAATTCTGGATTCATATATGCACAAAACGTCTTATCAGTGACGTATTGTCGCTAGGTTACCTCCTGTGGAGCATGAGAAGGCTTATCGTAGTAGTAGTTTTTGTTGTAGTAGTAGTAGTAGTAGAAGTAGTAGAAGTAGTAGTAGTAGTAGTAGTAGTAGTAGTAGTAGTAGTAGTAGTAGTAGTAGTAGTAGTAGTAGTAGTAGTAGTAGTAGTAGTAGTAGTAGTAGTAGTAGTAGTAGTAGTAGTAGTAGTAGTAGTAGTAGTAGTAGTAGTAGTAGTAGTAGTAGTAGTATTAGTAGTAGTAGTAGTAGTAGTAGTAGTAGTAGTAGTAGTAGTAGTAGTAGTAGTAGTAGTAGTAGTAGTAGTAGTAGTAGTAGTAGTAGTAGTAGTAGTAATAGTAGTAGCAGCAGTAGTAGAAGTATATTTGTTAGCACATGCAACAGTCTAACAAAGAGAAGGTTATTTGTAAATGAACAAACCTTGAACAATCTTAAATAATGTGGATAGTTTTTGTATGTGTGTAAACCAGGCCATTTTTGAAGGTTCATTGCATGCGAGATTCAACTTCTAAGTTCAAAACACTGAATGCAAATTCCTTTAATACGAATTTCCAAGTCTAAATCTTGACGCGACTGAGCATTTTAATAGCTTTAAATATAATTATTTATAAACCCTCCTTCCTGCATTAATAGCTTTTATTTTAATCCGGTTATATCGGTTCTTTCATTATTATTTCAAAACTTTTAATATATTTATAAAGTTTTCTCTAATCTAATGGAAAAATGTATTAAATTCTATTTATATATTGATTCTTTTAGAAAATGAGTTAGTATTTTAAAATAGAAAGGTTGAAGGCTAACGTACTTTTATTTGGGTGTTTAAAAATATTTTAAAGGTTTTTAAAGTGGGTTTTTGTTTGCTTTTGCTGTAAATTAAGAATAATCTCCGTGAAAGGCTCTGTGGAGGAAAGATTTTATAAATTTAAATTTAAATTTTATTTTTAAAAGTTCTTTTTCATTCACAAGAAGTATGCTATAATTGGATTTATGGTTTCAAATATCATAATAAATATTATAATTCATAGAAAAATATAATAAACAAGGTGAATGAAGTTTGAAACTTTTTTTCAGAACCATTAGAGTTCACTGCCAGGCCTCGACTCTTCTACCAAAGACTCACTGGCGACTCAGTGGAAATGCCTTGCCAAGCGAAAGGAGAGCCAGCTCCGATGATTTCGTGGTTCAAGGTGCTTGCCAACGAACCTAAGCGCGCTTCCTTCGCTCATCTCCCACTCATCAATTCAATTATTCATTCATTCCTGACCACCTTTCCACCCATTTACCCACCCCACCACTAATCATCTTCGTCTCGATTGATCATTACTCCACCCATCCGTCATCCTTCCGCTCTCACATTTCCTTCTCTTTTGAAAGTCCATTATTCACAGTAGCAATTGATTTTCTCCACCGTAAATTTCACAAAACAAAATTTGAGAAAACAAACTTTAAATTCAGATTACACCATTTGAATAACTTTTAAATTATGTTTTAACCTATTAAAATTTCACCAATATTATAAACTTTTATTTTCAACCTTTTCACTCATAAAACCAAAAATATAAAAAAATGTTTTCTCCACATAATCACCTACCTTCTCTGCCTGCCCCTCATCTCTCCCTCAACCTTTCCACTCCAATTCCTCCCAGTACGATGGCTCACTACCCGACGACACCCGAACTCTACCAGCGGTTGGCAGTCTCACCATCGTTGACCTCCAAAAGTCCGACATCGGGGCTTATGAGTGCGTCGCGTTCAACAACGTCACGTCAATCGCAACGTCCACCTACCTGGTGATCGACAGTAAGTGGCTCTTCAGTGGAAAAGCTACATCTTTTTTGCCATTCTTTCACTATTTTGCTTTTTTTTTCCTTCATTTTTTGGTAAGTTTTTCTCTATTTTTTCTCTTCTTTTTCGCATCTCTTCGGCATGTTTCACAAATACTGATCACACGACAGCAAAACCCATTTCGCAACCTTCGAAAGTTGGAAAAAATAATTTTAAAATCCATTAAAATTAATCTTACTATTTTTATCTTTACTTTGAGTTAATCTGCATTCAAACTTTTAAGAACTGTAAATTCAAACTAAGTACAAAGATTTTAAACCCTGGAAAGCGAAAAACGCATGACTTTTAAGACTTAAAAGCGCGAAACTATAAAACTTTTAAGCGCCTTCTTTATAGGACTTTAAACCACCATCCCATCCAATTCTCCCACACTCCCCCCCCCACCCAGCCTCACCAGTGCACACAGTGTATAACGTCTCCCACTCGACCACCCCGGACACCCTGCACATTTCATGGCTGCCTCCCAACCACAAACAGGCCCTGGAAGACCCTTTCAAATATAATATCATGTTCGTAAGGGGGGGAGAAGACTTGATGGGGGTTTATAATTTTTGTTGTTAATTATTATTATTAATATTAGCAATAGAAATAGCTATTAAACTTAATTATTATGAATAATTAGAAATAGCTAGTTATTAATTGTTATGGGTTACAATGTAGAAACGGTTTGTGTTTTCCCAAGAAAACTAAAGGGTTTTGTTCTCTTAGAAGATATTCTAAGACTGAAAACAACAGCACGAGCGTCCAAACCTGCCACAGATTCCTTTCCGAGAAGAGCATCGATGAAGTCATCAAGCAAGACCGACAAACCTCCCACGAACACCACCTCCTGAGGAGTCACCACAGGCAGCCGGAAGACTCCACCGCGAAGTCGCCACCAGCCACCACCACTTCGACTGCCCCACCTTACACGCCGAAAAATTTCAAAGTGGTGCCCGACCACCAATACTCAATCACCATTTTCAATCTCGAACCGTGGACTGAATACGCTTTCCAGATCAATGGCGAGTCGACCAAGGGAAAGGAGAGCTTCCACAGCGCCACTTTTTATGCCTACACGAAGGGTTGGTGCTGGGGTGGAACTTTGATGATTTGGCGGATGAAGGATGTTCTAAAACTTTTTTTACATTTTTATAAAAATCTTTGCGACTTACTTCACCTTTTGCAAATGGTTTTGAATTATGCTACACACATCAGTGCCAAAGAAGCATCTTGCTTTAATAGTTAAAATAAAACATATCGATCATAAAAAATATAATTTAAATGCAACTTTAAATAAAAAGTAAATAAATAATTGAGAAACAAAGAATTTTAGATAATATTTCAGTTCAAATAAACACCGCTTCTAGAAAGTCATTCACACGAACAAGATTATTGCTTTTAAACAATTTTTTACTACTTTTCAAAAACATTTTTTCAACCACTTCACGAGCTTTTTATAAAGGCAATTATTTTCTCAAAATAGTTAGAAAACAAACAAAAAGGTTAATGGTAAGTACAAAACAAAATCAGCTAAATAGCTAAGAAATACATTTTTGTTTTTGAAGCTAAAAATAGGTCGGTTCTTTGGAATGAATCGTCGCAATTGCGCTCAGACTCATGAGGTCAATCTCTAATTTGTTGTTTCTACCCTTCCACTTCTCCTTCAGCATCATTAATTGTTTTCAATTATCCTTCTCGGAGCATCTTCGGTTCTTTTCTTCTGCTACCTGAAATCAAGAACTCTAATTCTTGAGGCTTATTTCTCCACTTGTGATAGTCAAGCATTTCAAATATATTTAAATTAATTAATTTTTTTTATAAAGAATCCTATTAAATTGGCTTAGAGTAAAAATATTTTATAATGGATTTATTCTTTTAAAAAAGAAAATGAATAAAGAATTTGATGCACAACAGATTTATTATTAATTTTATTGGATAAAATATGATTTCTTGACTGTTTCAATTACATTTTTGTAACAACATCAGTCCAATTAAAATAGATTTTGAAAGCAAGTCACTCTGAAAAATAATGTATCAACAAGATCAAAGAATACTTCTATTTTTATATAAAAAAAATAAAATTTGAAATGTCTATACATTTTTATTTTTAAGCTAAAAATTTAAAAACAAATTAAGAATTTTCTTGTCGCTTAAAAGCTGAAGAGAAAATATTTTTTAATCATCAAAGTTTCTGCAGTCCTCACACAGCTGTATAGTTTCCTTGATTGGTTGTTTCATCCCTTTCATATTCTCATACAATATCTCTTTCCAATTTTTTATCATTTTTTTCTCAAAAAGACTTGACGTTGAAGTCAGTATTAAAAAATTGAAAGAGGGTTGGTTTGGGGGAGGGATTGGGTGAGGGGAGAGATTGGGTGTGTTTCCGAGTCCTGTAAAAGGTCAAAAACTATTTTATTTATGAATTTGTCTTAAACGTTTTTCGGATGATTTTTTCACTTATCCATCTGATTTTAATCACTTGCTCAAAATAACCACAATGTTTGAGTCTTTTTGCATAAACACATCAACACCACCATGACCACCACCACGACGACCACCACCACAGGTGTGGACGGATCGGACTATTACATGCAACAGTACCTAAACGGCGGTTATTGCAGCTATGTTTATTATAATTTTTTTGAGTTGTTCTTTTTCTTTAATGTACACTCTCTATGAAAAAAAAACATTCCAAACTTTAACTACTAACAGACAGAAATGGTGGTCAATCAGTTCTCTACGCCACCACCACACCAGTGCCCACTACAAGTCAGTCGGCAACGAACACCATCGTATCTTGAGCGTTCTTGAATTAATGAAAAAGCGCTATATAAATTTTTTTGATTTATTGATAGTATCTATAGACAAGTATCTAGCACAAAAGTTATGGAACAAAAGACAATAAGAGGGCGAAATAAATATACTTTTTAATATTCATGGAAAAAATCAATGTGGAAAAACACTCTGAACGTAAAGAATTGAACTCAAGCCTTTTATCCCCTTCCCACCAGCTTCAACCACGTTTCAGCCCTTAAAAATACCACCCAATTGCTTTTTTTCTGCTTTTTTTTCTAACCAATAATTGCAATTGGTTATTCTTAACAGCAATCGTTAACGACTCTTACAAAATCCTACCTCCAATAATGATCATTATTTATTAATTAATAACTAATTTAAAATTATTAAAGACTCTCACAAAACCCCTTAAACCCCCCTCCCCCCCCCCCTAGTAAGCGCCTCGCTGAGACCAGCAGCGCCTTCGAACCTGAAGGCCCAGTGGCTGGCAGCCAAAGACCGCAACCTCCAACTGAAAGAGCGCAGGGAACGACTGCTGAAGAAACTAAGCAAGAAAGGGAAAAAAGTGCAACTAGAGAAAGTGGCCCTGGCAGTGGAGGACGCGAATCCTGGACTTTTCCTCACTTGGCAACCGCCTCCACGACCATCTGTCACCGTCAAACACCCTTCCAACATTACTGCTGACTTTTACATTCTCGAGTACAAGACCCTAAGCCAATGGGTGGTGCTCGCAAAACCGATTTATCCACCGCATTGCGAGTTCTACTTTCGTCGGCCATCTTGGAATGTGTTGTACACCTTCCGAGTGATGGCGGGAAACAACGTCACCAACTACATCTCTGAGCCGTGCACCCCTGTCAAGTTCAACACTTCCGGTGGGGGGTGGTTTGTGTGCAATGGTGTGTGCAGTGATGTGTGCACAGGGGTGTGTGCAGTGGTTTGTGCAGTGGTGTGCACAGGGATGTGTGGAAGGTGGTGTGTACAGGGGTGTGTGCAAGGTTTTTTTCATTTTCATTTCTTCTTCTTTCGTGATTCTTCATCTTTCCATCTTTTTTTTCTTTTTATTTATTCTTCCTTCCTCCCTCCATCCCCTCTTCCCTCCCTCCATCCCCTCCTCCTTCCCTCCATCCCCTCTTCCCTCCCTCCATCCCCTCCTCCTTCCCTCCATCCCCTCCTCCCTTCCTCCATCCCCTCCTCCCTCCCTCCATCCCCTCCTCCCTCCCTCCACCCAATCCCAAAACCTCTCCTGCCAGACCCGATGGCAGACTTCGTGGCTAGCTCAACGACGGGCATGATCGGATTCATCGGAGGTTCGATGGCTCTCTTCGTTGGATTCAACTTCTTCGTCATCTTCCTCAGTCGCTCCTTCAAGAAACGCAAGTTAAAGAAGGCCGAAAAGAGGCGGCGTGAGTTGCTTCGACTCGTATGAATGCGAAGTTTTATTGGTTGGAATTTAAGTTTTAAATGTTTGCGTGTATGAATGAATACACTTATACATGGGATACATGGGAATGTATGTTTGAATGCATACATGGAAATTATTGTGTGGAGTAATGAGTTTGTGGTTTACCGGATAATGTGTTGTGTATGTGTCGTGCTCAGAATATTGATTTTTTAAATGGAGGAATCAATTTATATAGGTTTTAATTTCAATTATTTTTAAGTTGAAAAAAAATTAAAAATAGAACTTTAAAGTATCACAACTAGCAGTTAAAAATATCAGCATCATCATCATCATCATCAATAACAAAAACAGTTAAACAAGAGGCAGACGAAGCAAGTTTGACGGTGAACACGAGTGTCGGTCGAGCTTTGGATGGTGAGGAGATTAAACAAACATGAAAGATTTGTTTGCAACACACTATTGAAGCACAACAAAAATTCTGCTTTATCTTATCAGGATAAAACAACACCACTGTCACACTACTATAACAACAACACTGTTACACTACTATAAGTTATATAGTCTATAACACTAAAACAACAACACCACCATCACACTTAAACAACAACACCACCATCACACTTAAACAACAACACCACCATCACACTTAAACAACAACACCACCATCACACTAAAACAACAACACCACTATCACACTTAAACAACAACACCACCATCACACTTAAACAACAACACCACCATCACACTTAAACAACAACACCACCATCACACTAAAACAACAACACCACTATCACACTTAAACAACAACACCACCATCACACTAAAACAACAACACCACCATCACACTTAAACAACAACACCACTATCACACTTAAACAACAACACCACCATCACACTTAAACAACAACACCACCATCACACTAAAACAACAACACCACTATCACACTTAAACAACAACACCACCATCACACTTAAACAACAACACCACCATCACACTTAAACAACAACACCACCATCACACTAAAACAACAACACCACTATCACACTTGAACAACAACACCACCATCACACTAAAACAACAACACCACCATCACACTTAAACAACAACACCACTATCACACTTGAACAACAACACCACCATCACACTAAAACAACAACACCACTATCACACTTAAACAACAACACCACTATCACACTTAAACAACAACACCACCATCACACTTAAACAACAACACCACCATCATCCTTAAACAACGACACCACCATCACACTTAAACAACAACACCACCATCATCCTTAAACAACGACACCACCATCACACTTAAACAACAACACCACCATCACACTTAAACAACAACACCACTATCACACTTAAACAACAACACCACCATCACACTTGAACAACAACACCACTATCACACTAAAACAACAACACCACCATCACACTTAAACAACAACACCACCATCATCCTTAAACAACGACACCACCATCACACTTAAACAACAACACCACCATCATCCTTAAACAACGACACCACCATCACACTTAAACAACAACACCACCATCACACTTAAACAACAACACCACTATCACACTTAAACAACAACACCACCATCACACTTAAACAACAACACCACTATCACACTAAAACAACAACACCACCATCATCCTTAAACAACAACACCACCATCACACTAAAACAACAACACCACCATCACACTTAAACAACAACACCACCATCACACTTAAACAACAACACCACTATCACACTTAAACAACAACACCACTACCACACTTAAACAACAACACCACCATCACACTAAAACAACAACACCACCATCACACTTAAACAACAACACCACCATCACACTTAAACAACAACACCACCATCACACTTAAACAACAACACCACTATCACACTAAAACAACAACACCACTATCACACTAAAACAACAACACCACCATCACACTAAAACAACAACACCACCATCACACTAAAACAACAACACCACCATCACACTTAAACAACAACACCACCATCACACTTAAACAACAACACCACCATCACACTAAAACAACAACACCACCATCACACTTAAACAACAACACCACCATCACACTAAGACAACAACACCACCATCACACTTAAACAACAACACCACCATCACACTCAAACAACAACACCACCATCACACTAAAACAACAACACCACCATCACACTTAAACAACAACACCACCATCACACTTAAACAACAACAACACCACCATCACACTTAAACAACAACACCACCATCACACTTAAACAACAACACCACCATCACACTTAAACAACAACACCACCATCACACTAAAACAACAACACCACCATCACACTTAAACAACAACACCACCATCACACTTAAACAACAACACCACCATCACACTTAAACAACAACACCACCATCACACTAAAACAACAACACCACCATCACACTTAAACAACAACACCACCATCACACTTAAACAACAACACCACCATCACACTTAAACAACAACACCACCATCACACTTAAACAACAACACCACTACCACACTTAAACAACAACACCACCATCACACTTAAACAACAACACTACCATCACACTTAAACAACAACACCACCATCACACTAAAACAACAACACCACCATCACACTAAAACAACAACACCACCATCACACTTAAACAACAACACCACCATCACACTAAAACAACAACACCACCATCACACTAAAACAACAACACCACCATCACACTTAAACAACAACACCACCATCACACTAAAACAACAACACCACCATCACACTTAAACAACAACACCACCATCACACTTAAACAACAACACCACCATCACACTAAAACAACAACACCACTATCACACTTAAACAACAACACCACCATCACACTTAAACAACAACACCACTATCACACTTAAACAACAACACCACCATCACACTTAAACAACAACACCACTATCACACTTAAACAACAACACCACCATCACACTTAAACAACAACACCACCATCACACTTAAACAACAACACTACCATCACACTTAAACAACAACACCACCATCACACTTAAACAACAACACCACCATCACACTTAAACAACAACACCACTATCACACTAAAACAACAACACCACCATCACACTAAAACAACAACACCACCATCACACTAAAACAACAACACCACCATCACACTTAAACAACAACACCACCATCACACTTAAACAACAACACCACCATCACACTTAAACAACAACACCACCATCACACTTAAACAACAACACCACCATCACACTAAAACAACAACACCACCATCACACTTAAACAACAACACCACCATCACACTAAAACAACAACACCACTATCACACTTAAACAACAACACCACTATCACACTTAAACAACAACACCACCATCACACTTAAACAACAACACCACCATCACACTAAAACAACAACACCACCATCACACTAAAACAACAACACCACCATCACACTTAAACAACAACACCACCATCACACTTAAACAACAACACCACCATCACACTTAAACAACAACACCACCATCACACTTAAACAACAACACCACCATCACACTAAAACAACAACACCACTATCACACTAAAACAACAACACCACCATCACACTTAAACAACAACACCACCATCACACTAAAACAACAACACCACTATCACACTAAAACAACAACACCACTATCACACTAAAACAACAACACCACTATCACACTAAATCAACAACACCACCATCACACTTAAACAACAACACCACTATCACACTAAAACAACAACAACACCACCATCATCCTTAAACAACAACACCACCATCACACTTAAACAACAACACCACCATCACACTTAAACAACAACACCACCATCACACTAAAACAACGACACCACCATTACACTAAAACAATAACACCACTATCACAATAAAACAATAACACCACTATCACACTAAAACAACAACACCACTATCACACTTAAACAACAACACCACTATAACACCACCCTCAAACTAAAACAACAACACCACTATCACACACAACGAAACCACAACAAAACTATCACACATAAAACGACAACAACAGCATTATTATCACACCACAACAAAACCACAAGAACAACTACACTCCAGGCAAAGAGAGTCCCTTACTGGACGTGCGTTTAGTTGCAGACAACCACATGACATCATCGACTGCCTACTCGAACCGTAACTCCACTGAGCTCTCGTCCACACC
This sequence comes from Piscicola geometra, assembly GCA_943735955.1. Taxonomy (NCBI): domain Eukaryota; kingdom Metazoa; phylum Annelida; class Clitellata; order Hirudinida; family Piscicolidae; genus Piscicola; species Piscicola geometra. The sequence continues at coordinate 5,013,134 of OX030963.1, forward strand.
CATCCTCGAGACCCCCATCTGATGCCACTCCTTCCTTCACTCCTCTCTCACTCTTCCATTTCTTCACTCTTCCACTCTTTTTTCCCCACTCATTCACTCCTCTCTCATCCCTCACACTCCCACTCTTTTAGCCCTCCCTTACCACTCTCTCTCTCTCTCTCTCTTCCTTTATTCTATCAACCTTCTTCCACTCTTTCATCCTATTTTTACACTCTTTTTAGTCCCCATTGCATTACAATTCACTCATCACCTTAATCTCCACCCATGATCGCTATTATACAACCATCTTCATTCACATTCCACCCTCACATTTCATCATCAACCTACTGGATTTTTTCCATTAGCCCATCCATGCTTTTACACTTTTACTTTCTATTATATCAACACTAGCAACCTTTCCAAACTTTGAAATTCATGAACTCCACAAAAATTCCACCAAAAACACAATTCTAGCACTATCTCTCCCAGCATCCGTTAATCACCTTAACACATCTATCTTCTCCCATTCAAATTACTAAACATTCCTTTATTCTCTCCTTTAACTCATTCACGATCTAGCAATTATATTCCTTATTAAATCATTTCCAATTGTTTATTCATAATCAATGACCACATTCTTTCCAAGCCATCCACCACCCGTATCCCTCTTCCACCCTCTTCATCTTTCTACCACCACAACCACCCTTTATTAACACACTCCTCTTCTACCACCACACCGACCCTTTTATTAACACACTCCCTCTTCTGCCACCACACCCACCCTTCTTGCACCACCACTCCCATCTTTTTTCCATCAAACCATCCTTCTTGCACCACCACCCACTCCACTTCCACCTTTTGCCCCTTAGAATTCAGGAAAAACTAAAATCGCCTTTGAACCTTACAAGCTGGTGTAGTAGTTCCTTGTGCATTCCACCATACAATAACACCACCACATATCACCTCACTACCACCATACAACAACACCACCACACATCATCATACTACCACCATACAACAACACCACCACACATCATCATACTACCACCATACAATAACACCACCACATATCACCTCACTACCACCATACAATAACACCATCACACATCACCTCACTACCACCATACAACAACACCACCACACATCATCATACTACCACCATACAACAACACCACCAAACATCACCATACTACCACCATACAACAACCCCATCACACATCACCTCACTACTACCCCCACCACGAAATGATTTGCCAAAAATCATGTCATTACATCACTACATGCCCCCCACGACACAGAGCACATTACAAAACACAACCTAACGCACTTAATTAAAAAATACCACTACAAAACACTACACTACATCAAAACACACAAAGCAGAACCCCTCAAACACATCATCAGTACAACCTAAACTCAAATACAAAACCAAACACATACACACATCAGCACAACTTAGACACACACACACACTCACACACACACACACACACACACACACACACACACACACACACACACACACACACACACACACACACACACACACACACACACACACACGCACACACACACACACACACACACACACACACACACACACACACACACACAAACACACACACAAACACACACACTGTGTTCGAATGTACACTCTGTGGTCACCATCACGACCTCACTTAGCCTCTGCATACTAGAATCCTTTATATATTTTTAAATTTGTATTTATATTTATTTACTTCTATTTGAATACGTATATGTACATATTTTTATTCATGCATTAAGTCGAATAAGCATGAAAATGCCTGCGTTCATTTGTATGTACAACACTGTCATACAACCAATCAAAACAACAACAATACAGAATATAACCACACTACACTACAACACAATACTTGCATACAACCAAAAACACAAGCACACCACACACAACACAACACTGTAACTCAACACACTTGTGTTTACAGTGATGCGGATTTATCAACTAAAACGATTGAACCAACAAACAAACCATCATGCCCCTTCTCGACCACCACCACCACAACTGCCACTGCTACAACCACCACCACCACCACCACCACTATCACTGCCACCACCAACACTTCCACCACTACCACTGCCACTGCTACAATGACCACCACCACTATCACTGCCACCACCAACACTTCCACCACTACCACTGTCACCACCACCACCACTGCCACTGCCAAGACAACTGTCTTGCACTATCCTTATTTGACTTCTATATCACATACAGTGTGTACATATAAAATATAGGTCAAAGGTTGTGAACCCTCTTTGACCTGTGTAGAAGTAGGTTAAATGACATGCGCAGATTGTAGTGTGTACTTGGTTGATAGTGTGCCCCATGGGGAAAAGTGAACTTTGGCACTACTGATGATGATGATGATTACATTTAATTTACTCAGCTTATAATTTTATCACCATGATGATGATTGCGATGATTATCTCTATTATTATTGTTATTATTTGTAACTAATAATTGTAATTACTGCTGATGTTTTAAAAGGATGAATTGCTAGAGTTTTTAGAAACAGTCGTTTCATAGCTTATTACCTGATTTTTCTGTTATTATTAATATTATCCTTTTTACTATTTTTATTTTTATTAACAAGTATCGTGAGTGATTTAAGACTAATTGATATATCTTTATATAGCTAAACATTGATCTTTCTCTTATTTGCGCCACGAATTCCTAATCATCACCCTCATTATCTTCATCATCATCATCATCACCCTCATTATCACCCTGATCATCATCATCACCCTCATTATCTTCATCATCATCATCATCACCCTCATTATCACCCTGATCATCATCATCACCCTCATTATCATCATCATCATCATCATCATCACCCTCATTATCATCATAATCCTCTTTATCATTATCAATACCATAGTGATAATCATTATCAATACCATAGTGATCATTATATTTATCATCACTATCATAGGGATGATCATTATCATCATTTCTGTCATTATCAAAAAATATGCTGATAACTGCTAATCATTCTGGTGATTGCAAACTCCCTGCCTCCTAAACAACATGCCACTAATCTGAATGGCGATAATGATCATCATCATCACCACCTTCATCATCATCTTCACCACCTTCATCATCATCATCATCATTACCTTCGTCATCTTCATTATCCTCTTTTCTTTCATCCTTTCATTATTGGTTCATAATAATTTTTAAAGAACAAAGTAACTACATTTACTGTATTTATTATCATATTTAAAAATTTTCTATTTATTTAAAATATTACTTAAATTAACTTATTAATGTTAATTACTATGAATATTTAGTTATTTAAATTTTTATTCAAAATGGTACATACTGCTGGTGTCACAAGCCCTGTAAGCGAAGTATCATTGCCCCCATCGTCATATCCTCATGCACAGAATTAATTATCCATGAAATGCTTTATTTAATTCACTATTTCTACTTCTACTACTACTTATTCTTTAAATCCGTTTATTCCTTCTTAAAATATCATTGTTCTTACGTTTTATTGTAATTATTTGCATTTTTGTATTTAAATATTTATACCTTTTTGTCTTTATTACTTGTTCTACTAAGGTTCGGGTTCTTGATTTAGAACTTACATGTCGACGAGATTAACTAGTTAGCAAATACTTATTTTTTTCGTAGAAACACTTTTTATTTTCTTGAAAAATTCTATGAGTTGCTTTAAGCACCAGACTGTTGTTTGCATGTGAACGAGCTTTGAAAACCACCCTTTGTTTTAGTAAAATTTTTATTAATAACCACTTAATCAACTGTCTGAGCATTAAAACCCATTTTTCCATGTAAATCTACTGATACTCTTCTTCTCACCCACTAATCCCCTAGTTATAAAAACGAAAGCAAGCTAACTAAGGCTTTGTTCCACGGTTAGTAGGAAGGTTTTAGGCATTTATCCTTTGTGATAACATTTCTAACTTTCGATAGATCCTAAATCCACCATTTTGATAATTTACTCATTAAATTTTTATATATTTATAACTTCATGCTATAATTTATTATGATAAAGTTTTCGTACGATATTAGATATTTTGCGAGTTACCAATTATTCTGTAGACAATTTTTAGTTAATTCAAATTAACTACTTCTTAAACGTAGTGAATTGAAACATTTATAATAATCTTTTTAATTTTTATATTTTAATTATTATGAAATTTACTTTTGTTTATGCTTTATCGTACTGGTAATTTAAAAAAGACGATTTGACTTTGACGATGCGTTTCAAATAGATCACTTAAAAGTTGTATTGTCTAGATTTTTCGATGACATTTGAAATAAAAATCTGAACAAAATCACATTTTTTAAATAAATATCTTGTAAAAAATAATTAAATGAGATGAAATTTAACTAATTGTTTCTCATAAATAAGTTTTAATAACGGTTGAGTAAACCACTTATAAAAATTTTAGCTAATAAAAATGTTACTTCGATGGAAAAAATATATGACATTGTAGATAAAATCGGGAATTCTGAAAAACTGATCCAGACTTTTCCAGACGAAGAAGTAAAGCATGAAGCGTTGACAGAGCCTGGAGAATTGTTGAAGGAAGATGAAGTTGAAATAGAAAATGACTTTAGTAACCAAGCGTTGGAGTTTTTAAGTATTGCTAAAAGAAACGAAGAAGAACGAATAAGGTTATTGGAAGAGCTTGAATACTACAAGACAGCTCTGAAGGAAAAAGAAGAGCGTCTGATGGAAGAAAAGAAGAAGCAGTCAACTGTAAAACAACAAGAACAAGAAACTGTAAAACAACAAGAACAAGAAACTGTGAAACAACAAGAACAACAAACTGTAAAACAAAAAGATTTAGCGCTTTTAGAAATTTCAAACTCATCGAACAGTGAGTTAACTCAGTCAAACGAACAGCAAGAGCAACAACCAGTCAACCAAAGGCAACAAAAACTAGTGAATCAAACACAACAAGCCATCACTCAGCCACTACAACATCTAGTCAAACAACGACAACAACATCTACTCAACCAACAACAGCAACAACAATATCTACTCAACCAAAAACAACCACAACAGCAACAACTATCATTTAATCATTTCCGAAATTTCACACCACAAACACTCTACCCACCACCTTTGTCTAGTCAGCCACTTCCAACTACTCAAATCAAACCCTATCCAACATCACAAAGTCAAATTTCTCAACTACAACAACAACTACAACAACAACAACTAAAACAACAAAAACTACAACAACAACATCAAAAGCAACATTACAACAGCTACAACTACAACATCAACTACAACAATAAAAACTACAACAACAACAACAATACCGAATTACAACGACAATTTCTAGCTCAGACACTCAAGCAAAATCTTTCATACCTCTGTTCACAACCAAGAGCCCTCCACAACAACCACACTCTCCACAACAACCACACCCTCCACAACAACCACACCCTCCACAACAACCACACCCTCCACAACAGCCACACCCTCCACAACAACCACACCCTCCACAACAACCACACCCTCCACAACAACCACACTTTCCACAACAACCACACTTTCCACAACAACCACACTTTCCACAACAACCACACCATCCACAACAACCACACCCTCCACAACAACCACACTCTCCACAACACCTTCCCCGACAACTTCCAACAGATCAAGAGAGTTCACGGCTCTCCCACTACAAGCCACCCTTCCAGTTTTGCATGTAGTGGTACTGGTTATAGTTTTGGTGGTGTGTCTGTTTCTGAAAATACTGACAAAAAACACGGTATCAAAGATGATGATGTTGATTATGATGATAAATATAGTGATAATATTAAGAGGTCTGATAGTAGTCGTATTAAAAACAATAAAAACAGTAATATCAGAAATTCCAATGGTGAAGGAGAGACGGAAATGAGTGGGAGGCGGAAGGATGAATGGAAGGAGAGAGTCAAGGATGAGTGGAGGGAAGCAAGAAAGGATGAATGGAAGGAAGAAAGGAAGGATGAATGGAATAAAGGAAGGAAGAATGAGTGGATGGAGAGAGGGAAGGATGGAAGGGGGGATGGCTTCAGAGTGATAAACTACTCAGTTAGGAATGATAGTTCCTTTGATAGCATGGTCCATGCCCACATCAATTATAAATATAAGACAAAAAATACAAATGTATCTATTAATAAAGACAATAATAATAACAATGGTATCAATAATTTAAATAATAATAATGTATCTATTAATGAAGGTAATACTAATAGTGTTTGTATCAAAACTGGTGATGATGATGATGATGTTAGCGGAAAATGTGTTTTCAGCAAAAGAAGAATCGCCATTAAGAAAGAAACAAGCAACAAAAAAAATAAAAATAATCAAAACATTTTAAATGATGATGATGATAATAATACTGAATATGTATGTAATATATATTCTAAAAACAACACCAACACCAACAATAACAAAAACAGTAACAACAACACCTCCACCAAAACCACCACCACCAACAACAACAACAGCAGCAACAGTATAGTTTCCAAGCCAGTTCCTAAATTGAGGAGTTTATTCAGAGAAGGCTTAGTGGGTGGTGAAAGAAGGGGTGGTGATGATGATGCTCTCATTGAGAATAAAGATAATAAAAATAAAATGATAACTAATAATAATAATAATAATAATAATAATAATGAAAATAATGATAATAATAGCATCAAAAACATTAATACTTCTAATAATATCAGCGACAACAGAAAGTTGTGCAGTAAAAGTGCTGGAGGGCAGTATGGAAAGATGGGAAAACCCCAGGTTGTGGTTGCTAGTACTGGAAGTATAAGTAGTAGTATTAGTAATAGTAGTAGTAGTATTCGTCGTCGTAGAAGTAATAGTGGGGGTAGTAGTGGTGTTTGTAATGGGGATGCAGGTGTTGATAAGTATGCGGGTAGTGGTGGCTTTCCGAAAAAGGTTACCAATGAGTATTTAATCAACCGTAATAATGATAATAATAATAATGATGATAATAATAATAATAATAATAAGAGTATTAATTATTATAATAATGATAAACGTATTAATGGTAATAATAAAATCAATAATATTAACAATAATTCTAATAGAAATAAGAAAAACAGTTGTATTGATGATAAGGACATCAGTGCTATATATGGTAGAAGGAAAGCTATTGATAATGAAAATTTCGCTAAGGAGGGTAATCATATTAAAGTTGATGATGATGATGGTGTTGATGGTATTGATGATGGTGTTGATGATGTTGATGATGATAATGGTGATGGTGATGATGGTGATGGTGACGGGGATACCATAATGATATATAAGAGTGAATTAAATGTAAATAATAATAATTCGTATAATAACAACAAAAATAACCATATTAAGAATACAATGAATCCTTATAATAATAATAATGATAATAATAATAACAATGATGAACCTAATGCTTATAATACTGATAATGATGTTATAATCAATAATTTCTATGACGTCAACAATGATGAAATCGTATTGAATCGAATCGGCTTCATGAAAAGTGGGTTCACAAATAATTTGAATAAGAAAAATAATAAAATAAATAGAAATATTAACAATTCAAATAATAATAGTAGTAATGCTTACACACATAAAAGTAATATATGCCTATTAAATAATTATAATAATGGTGGTTATGATTATAGTAATAGGAAATATGAAGGAAACCAGGTTATTTTCATGGGTGGTGATGATGACGATGATGCTGATGATGATGATGATCGAGATTTTTATAATGGGGGTTTTGATGGTGGATTTAATAATGATTTAATTGGCGGTGTTGATAATGATTTAGATGGGGGTGGTGATGATGATGCTGGGGGCGGTGTGACCATTTCGGATGAATATTGGAGGGATGGTGGTTGCTATGTTACAGACGCTGTTGTGAGTTGTGGTGGGGATGATGATGATGTTGATCTAAAAAAGGATTGTGGTAATGGGGATGATGGAGATGATGATGATGACGAACGGAAAAATAGGAAAAAAAAGAAGGGTTTGAAGAAAAACAAGAAGAAAAAAAACAAAAAAAGAAACAACAACAATAATAATCATATTAAAAGTAAGAGTAGTAATAAAAATAATAAGAAGAGACAATGTAGAAGGCATAAAAGAATAAAAAAGGAGAGAGAAGCTAGCAAAACAAAAAACAAAAAACAGAATAAAAATAAGCATCGTTATCATCAGCACCATGAACATAGTCGTCATCGTCATCATCATCATAACCTTCACCACAAACACAATCGACCATCAAAGAAGAGTAACAGAAAAAGCAATAGAATTCACAAAAATGCTGTTGAAAACATCAAAAATAACATTATTAACGAAAAGAACAATCATAATAATAACAACAACAACAACAACAACAATAATGACAGTTACGATGGTGATGAAGTGGTTGGCTCTAGACTGGAGAGGTTGTTACAGAGACTGGAGTGTTTGGCAAGTGTCACTCAACAACAACAACGAAAACAACACACACAACACGTGCAACAACTGCAACAGCAACTACACGTGCCCAAGCAACAACAACAACACATACAACACATGCAACATCTGCAACTGCAACAGCAATTACTAGTGCCTTTGCAACAGCAACAACAACAACATCAGCAACAACAACAACAACATCAATATGATCAACATTCGAAACAATTATCGGTACAGCTCTCACCAATGCCGTATCTCCAACAATCTATACCAATTATTCAACAACAACAACAACAACGAATAACTAAAAAAACGCAACAACAGCATGAACAACAACAACAACTTCATCAACCACCTTCTTACAAGTCTTACTACCCTCAACAACCACAGCAAAGACAACAACACCACCACCAACAACAACAACAACACAAACAACAGCAACACAACCAACAACTACAACAACGCCATCATCCACACGAACCCTACGCACAACAACAACAACCACTCACTCCAAACATCCTTCCTTATTCACCCAACCCTCCCCATTCACCCGACCCTCCCCATTCACCCGAGCAATTCAGAATTCCTCTCAACCACCAAAATTCATCTAGTAAATCAGCATTCATTCCAGACAAGGATTCGACATCATTATCATCACTCGGCAGACGATCAGTCTCGTCATCATCATCATTATCATTCGCCCACAAGAAGGCAACTTCCGCTAGCAGAAAGTCTTCCAGGAAAACTGTAATTCCATGAAATAAACTTTATAATAATAATAATAATAAATATATAAAATATAATATAAATATAAAATCATAAGACATCATCATACTCATCATCGTCATCATAATCAATATCATCATCATCATCATCACGATCATCACCATCATACTCATCATCATCATCATCATCATCATCATCATCCTCATCATCATCATCATCATCCTCATCACCATCATCACCATCATACTCATCATCATCATCATCATCATCATCATCATCATCATCACCATCATCATCATCATCATCATCATCACGATCATCACCATCATACTCATCATCATCATCATCATCATCATCATCATCATCATCATCATCATCATCATCATCATCATCTTCATCATCATCATTATCATCAACCTTGATCTGTCTAATTCACCATCTCACAACAGGCAAGGCATGCTAAGGTGGGACGGAAAAAGCCGCTCAAAAGACGCGAAGCATTCACTGATGGCTGCAGCAGATGCGAGGGTGATGCTGATGATTGTGGTGTTGATGACGCCAATGAAGATGATGATGAGGATGATGGTGATGATGATGATGATGATGAGAAAGAAGAGGATTTGGGAACGCTTTCTCAGATTGCTGGCGAAGGCTCCAAAGCTCTTTTGAAGGAGTTGTTTGCCAACCACACTGCCAATCACAAAAAAACAAATTTGATCGGTCCACAGTGCAAAAAAACCAACAAAACCATTAAAAAGTTAACAACTAATGACAACAACAACAACAACAACAACAACAACAACAACAACAACAACCACAACACTAGCAAGAGCCATAGCAAGAACAGTAAGGCAGCAGAGTGTGCAGGCGTGGACGTGAGGGTGGTCAAACGACTGTTGAAGGAGAGAGATGAGGTGGTGATGGGGAGAGGGATCTTCGAGAAGAAAAATATATTTTTCAAATATTTTATTAAATATATTTTGTATTTTCTTATTTCTTTTTAGTAATTATTAAATATTTGTCTAAATATATCTTATTATGTATAATTCTATGTTCTAGTTATTCTAAGCGCTTTTTAATTTAACAAAAAGCGCCATATAAATACATTTGTTAGTTGATTAAATGATTGATTAATTGATTGATTGATTGAATAATTAGATGGTTGAATAATTAGATTATTGAATAGTTAGATGATTGAATGATTAAACGATTGAATGATTAAATGATTGAATGATTAAATAATTTATTGATTAAATGATTGATTGATTAAATGAGTGATTAGTTGATTAATAAATTATATAATTAAATAATTAATTAATTGATTGGCTAAATATATGATTGATCGATTAATTGATTGATTAATTAATTAATTAATTTATTTATTGATTAATTCATTAATGGTTAATCTCGATAATTCATTAAAAATATTAAATTATTCCACGTATAATCTTTCAGTGTTCAACTTGCAGGTAAGGTCGTTTCTGCTGGGAGAGTTGGAAAGAGTGAGAGAAAAGGCGGAGGAGGAAAGAATGAGGTGAATGAAAGAGTATTTAATGGTAGAATAACTTTAATTATACCACTTGAGCACTCTCCAACAAAACTTAGTGACATTTATCTTATTCTAATTCATATTTATTATCCGACCAAATAATTAATTTAAGGTAATTTTCAAATGATGAATTATCATCAAAAAAGTGTCCAACATTTTAGCGGGAAAAAGTCACCCAATAAGATACTTCTCCACCAAATCAGATTCAGCGGTGAGTTGGGCGCCACCAAGCAGCAGATGCTCGACTACGAGAAGGAGCAGCAGCGGAAGTTACAGGCGCTCGAACGCGTAGTCTCGATGAGGTTGCAATTCTATGAACGAGCGTTGAAGGAGAAAGGCCCGAGCGGTGACTGTGGTGCTGGTGCTGGTGGTGGTGGTGGTGGGAATGTTGGATTTTTCCCTGGGGATGGAAGTGGGTGTAGGGATGGTGTTGATGGAAGTGTTGGAGGTGGTAGGAGTGGTGGTGTTGGTGGCAGTGGAAGAAGTGGTGTTGTTGGAGGTGGTGGTTTTAGTAGAAGTGGTGATGTTGGTAGAAGTGGTGTTGTTGGAGGTGGTGGTCTTAGTAGAAGTGGTGGTGTTAGAGGTTGGAATGGCAGAAATGGCTTTGAATGTAGGAGCGGTGGTAGGAACGATGGTGATGAAGTGAGGCTTGGGCATTTGGATAGACGTTTGTCTTTTTCTGAAGAAAGTCGTGATGTTGATGTAGGGAGGAGGGTTGAGGTGGTGGGCAGTGGCAGTGGTAGGTGCTTCAGAGAGGGCAGGGATAGAGGGCGTGGTGGCTCAACTGGTGCCGTCAAAAAGGATAGCTTGTTCAACTCCTCGAATAAACTGAACTTCAACAACAACAACTCAAGCAACAACCACAACTCCAACCAAGTCTTCAACAAAATTAACCTTTCCAACAAAAATAACTACCTCAACAACAACTGCAACAACAAAAACAACAACAACTCCAACAACAAAAACAACAACAACTGCAACAACACAGACTCTGCCACTTGTAGCAAAAAGATCTTGGAAACTGTTCCTGCGCCCATCAAGGGAGGTTTCTCATACTCTTGTGGAGATGATGATGATGATGACGATGATGATAATGATGGTGGTGGTGGTCATAATGATGATGATGCTGTTGCTGATGACGATAGGTATGATCATGATGACGTTACTGATGGCGATGACTACAACGATGATGATGGGTACAATGGTGCTGCCCACGTTGGGGATGGCAGACACGCAAGGGGCGACCGGACTTCCAAATCCCCGGGCGTGCAATCAAAAGTTGCATACAACGACAAGAAGAAGCCACCATCACCAGAAATCCTGCAGGCAAGCCTGAACAACATTGTGACCAGCGACAGGGAAAAGTATGTGATTGGAGGGGTGTGTAAGAATGCATGGAAAGCCCCAGCAGGCAAGTCTCTTAATGCCCTTGCGAAAGAGAGTGGTGGAGGAAGAGGAGGTGGAAAAAGAAATGGTAGAAGAGGAGAGATTGGAAGGGGAGATGGTGAAAAAAGTGAGGAAGGAGAATGTGTTTTTGGAGAAAATTCGGAGTTTAGAGGACAATCGAAGATGTATCGGAAAAGAATGGAACAAGAAAAGGCTGAAGTGAGTAATCAAGATAGATGGAAGAATGGAGGAGAAGTGGAAGATGGAAGAGGGGAAAATAAAGGAGGGAAGGATGGAAGATTGATGATGCAGAAGGAGGAGTTTAATGAGTGGAAAAGGAAGATAGAAACATTGGTGGGAAGAGGGGATGGCTCGAAAGACAATGCAACTTGTGGAAGCCTTCAACAACAACAACAAAAACATCTGAAACAAAATCATCATCAACAACAACAACGGAGCACATTTTTGACTCAGCATATAAAACAAATACAATCTCAAGGAACAGAGAAAAACCAACAACAACAACAACAACCAAAACAACAACAACAACATCAACAACAACAACCAAAACAGCAACAACAACCAAAACAGCAACAACAACCAAAACAACAACAGCAACAACATCAACAACAACAACGACAGAGGCACAAGGCCGTCTTCACACAACTGCAAGAACTACCTTCACAACGACAAAACGACAGACAACAACACTTGAAGGCTTACTACACGGAATTATTCACCCGCTTGAAAGGCCAGAGTAAGCTCAAAGGAGATGGCAAGAGTGGGGAGGGGATAGAGGGTGGAAATACATTTGAATGCGAAAGGAATAGAGATGTTTGGGAGGGTCGGGAGAGGGAAAAAGATGGACAGAATCATGTGGAGATGGATGAGAAATCCAAATTAAAAGCTCAGAAAAAAAGCAGGCAGATGTTGGAGGGTAGTTCAAGAGTGAGTGTGCAGAAAAAGGGAAGTAAACTTCAACAAGATGCCAGAAAAGATCAAGAACCCCTGCGACAGATGCAACAAGATCTGGTGTTGGGTGGGAAAGTAAAGGATTGTCTTGATGCAACTAAAAGCACTCAACAACAAGAACAACAACTGCAACAAAACTTTTTGATTTTTCAACAACTACAACAACAACTTCTACTAAGGCGGCTCAAAGAACAGTTAATAGGAAAAAAGCATCACGACATAATACAGCAATACGCGCCTGCATTGCCAAAGGAAAATTCTCAAATCGTCCAAACAAAGCTTCAATCAATGTCTAGACAAGTCACAACGCCACACCAGCCGCAAAAGCCACACAACAAGAAATTATATATGCAAATGCAGCATAACCAGCAACAAAGACAACAAGAAAACAAGCAACAGCTGCATAGGGGACAACAGCGGCAAAATAAACAACAGCAACAACAGCCATATCCCCCATCCAAGGACATTGTTAACACTATTTCCAGTGATGTGCAATTCAAGAAGCTAATTAACACTCATGATGATGATGATGATGATGATGATGATGATGATGATGGTGGTGATGATGATGGTGGTGATGATGGTGGTGATGATGATGGAGGCGTGCATGGCGATCGAATGCAGGTAGATGATGATGATGATGATGATGATTATGAAGATTGCGATAGTGATGAAGAGTGTGACAGTGATGATGATGATTACGAAGATTGTGATGATGATGATCATGAAACATATGAGTGTTATGATGGTTATAGAGCTAGAAACGATGTGCACTATATTGTCTATGAAACCAGCAAAAGAAATGGTGTCGTAGCAAGTGATGATAATGATGATAAACATTTTGATGATGATGATGATGACGAAGAGGATGGTGATGATGATACTTACCCTGATGATAATGATGGAGACCCCATAGAGCTGGCACAGTCTTAAGGACACGTGTGGCTGCAGTAGTGGTGGAGGTTGATTCACCTGTTGTGGCTGTTCGCAAGACTAAAGAACAACAATAAGAAAATATTATTATAAGAAATAATAATCATATATTTTTTGAATTTAAATTATTTTAATAAAAATTGAACGTTTTGAGACTCTGTTTTATTGGACAAATGCTCGATGTGTGTGTGTTTGTTTGTGTATATGTGTGTTTTTTGTGTATATATGTGTGTGTGCTTGTTTGTGTATATGTGTGTTTGTTTGTGTTAATGTGTGTGTGTGTGTGTTTGTTTGTGTATATATGTGTGTGCATGTTGTGAGAGCTTTTATCAAACATAAAAATGAGTTCGGCACTACAATGAAGAAGGAATCAAAATAAATAATGAGTCATGATGAATGGATGGATGGATGGAAAAGTGGATGGATGAATGAATGGATAGAAAAGTGGATGGATGAATGAATGGAAAGATGATTATCATACACTCTTAAAATCCATAAATACCCACATGATCGGGTGATTTGATCAATAAATAATGAAGTGATTGAGAAAAAAAGATTCAGCAACTGGAATTTCAGACAGGAAAGTAAAGCCGCAAAGAATGAACGCAAAATTGAGTAGCTCTGAAAAGAAAACCCCGCCAAAAGCCTGCAATAGGTGATTTTTACGAAGGGCATTTATAAAAAATAATTAATCAATCATTAATCAATTTAGCTTGAAGGCACATTTCCTAAGGCTGCCATTGCAACTACAGTGCACTTTTGAATCTTAAATCTCGAAGATTCTAATATAATCATTATACAGTCTGTGTCATGCAGTTAGCGATGATCTCTTTGGGAAGAGTAGTAAAAGCATTTAGATTGTGCAACAGTAAGTTCTAAAAGTATTCGGCAATAATTCACAAACAATTCATTGCAATGCATTACGCACTCCTAATCAATTCAGAGCATTTTTTGAATGATGAATGCATGCAGTGAATGGTGAATGCATGTATGTATGTGTGTCAGTGTTTTTGTAGTGCAATGTGCTCATTTTTTTGCTTGTGTAAAGGCTTTATAGTTAATATTCTGCCAAAAAAATATTAATATAAATTATGAACAAATAAAAAAATTATACATTAATAAAAAAATTATACATAAATAAATAAATTATACATAAATAAATAAATTATAAATAAATAAATAATACATAAATAAATAAATTATACATAAATAACTAAATAAATGATTAATAAATAATTAAATAAATGATTAACAAATAATTAAATAAATGATTAAAAAATAATTAAATAAATGATTAAAAAATAATTAAATAAATGATTAAAAAATAATTAAATAATCATTAAAAAATAATTAAATAAATTATTAACAAATAATTAAATAAATTATTAAAAAATAATTAAATAAATTATTAAAAAATAATTAAATAAATTATTAAAAAATAATTAAATAAATCATTAAAAAATAATTAAATAAATTATTAACAAATAATTAAATAAATTATTATAAAATAAATAAATAAATTATAAAAATAAATAAATAAATTATAAAAATAATTAAATAAATTATACACAAATAATTATATAAATCATAACAAATAATTAAATAAATCATAAACAAATACTTACAAAAATAATTAACATAACCAAATTATTCTGTAGTGAAATTATGCCAAATAACTAGCAATAAAAACAATTGCTAGTTGAATTTAGGATATAAAACAAGTTGATATTGCAAGTATTCTAAAATGAAGACGGTTCAAAATTCAAAAGTTGATTTTGCAGCGCTTAATTAAGAAGGCAAAATGGCAAAACAACGAGAAAAATAAAAAAATTCTCCACGGCGCGTAATGAATCCAGGCCGTTTAGATCCCATTATGAATCCACCATCGAAGCCCACCGGGTTTCGAACCGTCTCACCCGTTGCATTTGAAACCCCATCGAAGCCAACCGGTCACGGAACCATCTCAGCCGTTGCAGTTATTTAAAACACTAACAACCATCACGATCATCATAGGAAAAAGTGCCATCATCATGCCTTCCAAGATTTCATCTTGTTGAGAGATCTGTTGGGAAGGGAGGAAGACGCCGTGGCTGACGACAAAGCCAAACTGAAGCTGCTTCCTGTGTTGATAATGATTGTGGTTATGATGATGATGATTGTAATGATGATGATTATGATGATTGTAATGATGATGATGATGTCTCACCATTGATGAGGTTATTATCATCCTGTAATCCCCCAGACTCCTCGGCTCCTGTTATTCCTGTAAATGTTGAGTCATCATCGTCATCATCATCATCGCCATCATCATCATCACCATTTTCATCTTTGACAACAAACTCACAACAACTTAAAATAACTAAAAAAATCAACCCAAAAAAAACATTGCACCAGCCACAAAACTACTTTATCAACCATAAAGAACCCCTAAATCTACCAAAACAACCATCACAACAACAACAACTACACCCCCACTACTACAACAACAACAACAACATCAACGACAACCACGACAACAACAACAACGACGACAACCACGACAACAACAACGAGAAGAAACCAAATGAAAACCTTGAGCGACACTAGCAGCGTCAAACTCTTGCAGTTCGACTGAATGTTTCGACAACATGTCAGCCTTTCGTCTCTCCATCTCCTCTTTCATGACGCTGAGTTCATCATTCATCTGTTCCCGTGGTGGTGGTGGTGGTGGAGTGGTGGTGATGGGGTGGAGGGGTTGTGGTGTCGATGAGGTGGTGGTGGAGTGGTGGTAGTGGAGTGGAAAGATGGTGGTTAAGAGGGGATGGAGTTGTGGAGTGGTTGTGGAGAAGTAGTGGTGAGATAGCAGATAAATGGTGGAAAGTTGGTGAGAGTGGTAGAGTGGTTGTGGAGGTGATAGAGTTGTGTAGAGATGATGATGATGACGGGAGTTTAATAACAACCCCCAATCACCTTCTTGAGCAGCTGAGCCTTCTGATTGGCCAGCTGGGCGTCCAATAGGAGCCTCTCATTTCGCATGTGGCTTTCTAATTGGTGCCTGATTTTAGCTTGACACGCCTTCAACTGCTCTAGTTCCTCATTCAGTCGCCTGTGGAGACTGCATTCCTCTTCTGATTGGGTGAAGTCCAGACGTACCTGTGATGTGATTGGTTGGTGGAGTTGAGGGTGGGCGGGATTGAGTGTGGGATGGTTGTAACAGGGAAAGTGTCGAATGGAAGGTGGGAAGGTTGGTTATGGTGAGGTTATGCGGTTGTTTATGCGTAGTTATGTGTGGGGGAAGTGTGCTGGAGTTTGGTAGTGTAGTGGAGTTTGGGGGAGTAGTGACACAGCAACGTTGTACACCCAGCGCTCACACTCTGGTGCTGCGTGAATTGACTGATGGATTGCCTGTATTGCTCGTCCAGGCCTGCCAACCTCCGCATCTGATCCTCCTTCAACTTCCGCATCACGTCCTTTTGATCCGCCTTGTGTGTGTTTGTGTGTGTGTGTGTGTTTGTGTGTGTGTGTTTGTGTGTGTGTGTGTGTGTTTGTGTGTGTGTGTGTTTGTGTGTGTGTGTGAGTGTTTGTGTGTTTGTGTGTGTGTGTGTGTGTGTGTGTGTGTGTGTGTGTGTGTGGGCGAGGGGAAATGTGTGTGTGTGTCATCACCATCATCATTCAACATCATCATCATGCCCATCACCACCAAGAGAACATCATCATCATCATCATCAACCTTGCTGGTTCTGAGCAGTTTCTGTTCCTTGAGCACCTTGTACTGCTTGTGCTGAGTCCTCACCGCGTCCCTGAACTGCTTGCGTATCTCGTGCTCCTGTAATGGGAAGGGGGGGGGGGGGGAGGCTAGGGTTAGGATGATGGGTGAACGGGTAGCTGAGTGGGTGAACGACTCTCGGCTTGACCAACAATGAAAGGTCCTAGCTTCAAGTGCAACCAATGCCCTAGTAACCCAAAGGCGCAAATGAAAATATGCAGTCTAAGTGGCCTGGAAGCCCGTTCGGTTATACGCCACTATAATAATGCTCGTCATTATTATTATTATTATTATAGGGGTGATGGGTACAATGAGAGTAATAATGGAAAATATAATAATGATGATAACAATTAAACTTATAATAATGATAATAATAATGATGATAACAATTAAACTTATAATAATAATAATACAAAATACAATAATAATATAAATATATATAATAGTAACAATATTAAATATTATAATATTAGGATTAAAAAGAATAGTAATATTATAAAATATAATAATAACAATAATCATCATCATCATAATAGAAATATTAATAATAACACAATTAAATACAATGACAAGAGTTATACAAACAGAATAGACCACTAACGATGATATTAATAATAGTAAATATAAAAATACAAACTGGGCATAGGCCACTTCAGCAAGGTCATAGGACCATTCCAAAAGGTCATAGACCACTCCACAAGGTCACACAGACCCACTAACCTTGGCCTTGAGGTGCTTGGGCATCTGCCTGGTTTCGAAGTAGTGCTTTTGCTTCAGCTCCCTCTCCGCCTGCGTCGTGTACTCACGTTGGTTGCACAGTTCTTCCTGTTTGTGGTGGTGGTTTGTGGTGGTTTGTGGGGGTTGGTGGGGGTTTTGGGTTGTTTGGGGGTTTTGGGTTGTTTGGGGGAAAGGCGTGGTTTGTTAGGTTTGTGCATGTAGTGGTGGTTTGTTAGGTTTTGTGTGGGAGTGTGGTGGGGGTAGTTTTTGGTTTTGCGGTGATGGTCTGGAAATTGGTACATTTCCCCACCACTAACGAAGCCAACTTCTCCCCTTCTTTTCTCACCCACCACTAAACCCAAAAGACCACACCCTGCCCACTCCACCCACCCTGCCCACTCCACCAACCCTCCCCACTTCACCCACCCCATGTTGCGTGCTCATCAGTTCCTCCCTCAACTTCTTGACCGCCTCAAAGTGCCTGACCTTCAAGCCCGCCACGGCCTCGTCACCCTGCAGAAGGTTGCTGTGCTGATCGTGCAGATGTTTCAATCTTTGGGAAGCCAGCTGTGATGATGGTGGTGATGGTGATGATGGTGTTGATGATGGTGGTGATGATGATGGTGATGATGGTGGTGGTGATGATGATGGTGTTGATGGTGGTGATGATGGTGGTGGTGATAAAGATGGTGGGGATGATGATGGTGGTGATGATGGTGGTGATGATGGTGGTGGTGGTGGTGATGGTGGTGGTGATGATGGTGGTGATGATTATGGTGGTGATGATGGTGGAGATGATGATGCCAATTGGTGATATTTGATATTTAAAAAAATAATAATGCCAATTTTTATTTTTATTACAATTAAATTTACTATTCCCATTATGCTAATTATTACAACTTCTTTCATCATCATCATCACCATCGCCCCAACATAATCACCCTCCGATCAGACCACCACCACCTCATTGAACTGATCCAACTTGAGTTGATGCAGTCTGCACAGACACCTCCTTTCACTCCTCCGCGTCTCTAAGGCCATCCTCTCCATCTGTCGCAGCAGCAACTCCCTCTCTTGTCGCTGATGCCGTTGTTTTAATGCCTCTTTTTCTTCTGTCGGTTGGGTTGGTGGGCGTGTGGTGGTTTGATTTAGTGGTGGTTTTGTCTTGTAACGGGGTTGTGGTTTGGTAAAGGTGGTTTGGCGACCACCAGTGTGATTTTGTGTGTTGTGGTGTGATCATGGTGTCGTATTGTGGTGTTGGTGCTTTGTTTTTATGTGCTGGTGTTGGTGGTGGTGAAGGTGTTGGTTGTTGATGTTGGTTTGGTGCTGATGGCAGTGCAGTGAAGATAGTAATAGTTGAGGAATTCTTTTAACAGTGTTCGTTGAGGAGACCACCTTTAATGAGGGATTCCTTGTTAGGGCTGCTGCCAATGTTCTGTAATCAATTCGCATCATTATCATCATCACTATCATCATCACCATCATCATCATCCTCATCAGCATTAGCGCCTACTCGAAATAAAGTCTGGTCACATACACCACACTAACAGCACATAAACACCACACAAACACCATACAAACAACCCCCATAAACACTACACACAAAAACCACACAAACACGACACAAACACCCCAAAAAACCTCGAAAACACCACACAAAAACCACACGAACACACCACACAAACAGCACCTTCCTCAGCTCCTCCTTTGCCTTCTGGTACTCCCTCTTACTCGTCAGCTTGGCTTGTTTCACTTCGTGTTCGTTCATCGTCAACAGCTGTCGTTTCAGCTTCAGTTGCTGCGTTTTGCTCTGCTTCTGTTGAGGTTTTTGTTGTTGTTGTTGTTAGTGTTTTTGGTGTGGTTGTTGTGGTAGTGTTGTTGTTGATGTTGTTGTTGCTGCTGCTGTTGTTGTGATGTTGTGGTAGTGTTGATGTTGTGGTTGTGTACTGATTTGCATGTTTACGAAAGATACTAATTATAATCGTCATAATTCTCATCATCATCATCATCACCTTCATTATATTCATCATCATCATCATCACCTTCATTATATTCATCATCATCATCATCATCATCATCGTCATCATCATCATCATCATCATCATCATCATCATCATCATCATCGTCATCATCATCGTCATCATCATCATCATCAACATCATCATCATCATCACCTGCTCTTTAGCCAAATCCTTAGCATGTTTCTGCAGACACGCTTCAACCTCCTTGCCAAAGTGACTCAGTCTGTGTGATGATGAAGATGATGATGGCGATGATGATGAAGATGATGATGATGATGATGATGATGATGATGATGATGATGACGATGATGATGATGATGATGATGATGGCGATGATGATGGCGATGATGATGATTATGATGATGGCGATGATGATGATGATGATGATGATGATGATGATGGCGATGATGATGATGATGGCGATGATGATGATTATGATGATGATGATTATGATGATGATGATGGGGATGATTGTGATGATGATAGTACCTGTTTTCATGTTCCCTGCTGTTACGTTGCTTCTGTTCCTCCAACTCCAGTACTTGTTTACTCTCCAGCTGTGTGTATGTGTGTGTGTGTGAGCGTGTGTGTGTGTGTGTGTGTGTGTGTATGTGTGTGTGTGTGTGTGTGTGTGTGTGTGTGTGTGTGTGTGTGTGTGTGTGTGTGTGTGTGTGTGTGTGTGTGTGTGTGTGTGTGTGTGTGTGTGTGTGTGTGTGTGATTATGATGTGCATGAGATAGTTCTAATTGGGAACCAAATGAGAAGAAGAAGAATTTTTTATATCAAGGTAGAACACGCCAAAAAAACTACAAAAAAACACACACACCAAACATACCACTAAAACCACATCTAGGATTCATCTGCTGTGAGCCAAGGAATAAAAATATTCTAATTTTGGAAGTTGATTTTGGCTCTAAAACGCTCACTTGGCTCACTTGCCTCATTAGCAATGCCATTATTTCAGACAGAAACTCCCTTTTAATGATTAAACACAACAAACCAACACACAAACAACAATAGACCAAAAATAACAAAACAAACGAAAATACACAACCACCTACAACAACACACCAACAAAAACACCACAAACAACAACACACCAACAACAAACAAACCTGTAGTATTTGTCGTTTGTGTTGCGAGCGTAGTTGTTTGTAGCCTGACATTTGCTCTCTGATGATGTCTTGTTGAATGTGCTGACGATGTTGTTGCGTCACTATAGAGGTGGTTCTGTGGTCGAGGGAGTGGGTGCAATGGGTCAGGGGTGGTTGGAGAGTTTGGTGATGGAGTGGGAGGGAAAGTTATGTGGTGGATGCGAAAAGTGGAATGGTTTGAAGTAGTCAGGGTAGAAGTTAAAAAGAACAAAAAATCTTTAAAATCATAAAAGAAGCCAACAACAACAACCAAAACACCAACAAAAACAACACCAACAACACCAACAACAACAACAACCCCAACAACAACAACACCAACCACAACACCAACAACAGCAACAACAACCATAACAACAACAACAGCAGCAACCTGATGGTAGAGAAGTTGTCGGGTGATGATGATGAAGGACGGATGCCCAGTGTGGCGAGGGAGATGGTGGGCACTGTGGACTGCTGTGGTGGTGGTGGAAGCAGACGATACATTAATTAGTCATTCATGCATGTGTACTATATGATGTGTACATAATTCCACCATTTTTGTATGTGTTAATAGTAAAAGGTAAACTATTTAATTATGCATAATTAACAAATAATAAATAGGTCAAGTACCGTTTTTGAAATGCTATTGGTTGAAGAGGTTGCAGATGAGTTGTGATTGGAGGTGGGAGCGACAATAGGGGAGGGCGGGTTTTTGTGTTTGGAAAGGGGCGGGGAAGTTTGTTTGTGTTTAGGGTTGATGGGCGTAGAGGTGATGGGAGGAGCTTTGGTGGGTGTTGTAGGCGTGGTAGAAGTGTTGTTGATGTTGTTGTTACTGTTTTTAATGTTGTTAATGTTGTTGTTGTTGTTTAGAATGCTGTTCTGACTTTGCCTGCTGTCGAGGCTGTCGTCTGTGTTGACGCTGTCGTCCTGTGCAGAAAGTGGTGAGGAGGTGAGGTGGTGAGATGAGGTGGTGAGGTGAGGTGGTGAGGAGGTGAGGTGGTGAGGTGAGGTGGTGAGGAGGTGAGGAGGTGAGGTGGTGAGGTGGTGAGGTGAGGTGGTGAGGAGGTGAGGAGGTGAGGTGGTGAAGAGATGAGGTGGTGAGGAAGTGAGGTGGTGAGGTGGTGAGGTGAGGTGGTGAGGAGGTGAGGAGGTGAGGTGATGAGGAGATGAGGTGGTGAGAAGGTGAGGTGGTGAGGTAGTGAGGAGGTGAGGAAGTGAGGTGGTGAGGAGGTGGAGAGGTGGGGAGGTGGGGAGGTAAAGTGGTGAGAAGGTGGGAAGGTGGGGAGATGAGGTGGTGAGGTGGTGAGGTGGTGAAGAGATGAAGTGGTGAGGAGGTGAAGTGGTGAGAAGGTGGGGTGAGGTGGTGAGGAGGTGAGATGGTGAGAAGGTGAGGTGGTGAGGAGGTGAGGTGGTGAGGAGGTGAGGAGGTGAGGTGGTGAGGAGGTGAAGAGGTGAGATGGTGAGGAGGTAGTGAGGTGGTGAGGTGGTGAGAGTAGTGAGGTGGTGAGAGTAGTGAGGTGGTGAGAGTAGTGAAGTGGTGAGGTGGTGAGGAGGTGAGGAGGTGAGGTGGTGAGGAGGTGAAGAGGTGAGATGGTGAGGAGGTAGTGAGGTGGTGAGGTG
Organism: Piscicola geometra; assembly: GCA_943735955.1. NCBI lineage: Eukaryota > Metazoa > Annelida > Clitellata > Hirudinida > Piscicolidae > Piscicola > Piscicola geometra. The sequence continues at coordinate 5,036,385 of OX030963.1, forward strand.
GTGAGAGTAGTGAGGTGGTGAGGTAGTGAGGAGGTGAGGTGGTGAGGATGTGGAGAGGTGGGGAGGTGGGGAGGTAAAGTGGTGAGAAGGTGGGAAGGTGGGGAGATGAGGTGGTGAGGTGGTGAGGTGGTGAGGAGATGAAGTGGTGAGGAGGTGAGGAGGTAGTGAAGTGGTGAGGTGGTGAGAGTAGTGAGGTGGTGAGGTAGTGAGGAGGTGAGGTGGTGAGGAGGTGGAGAGGTGGGGAGGTGGGGAGGTAAAGTGGTGAGAAGGTGGGAAGGTGGGGAGATGAGGTGGTGAGGTGGTGAGGTGGTGAGGAGATGAAGTGGTGAGGAGGTGAAGTGGTGAGAAGGTGGGGTGAGGTGGTGAGGAGGTGAGAGTAGTGAGGTGGTGAGAGTAGTGAGGTGGTGAGGTGGTGAGAAGGTGAGGAGGTGAGGTGGTGAGGAGGTGAAGAGGTGAGATGGTGAGGAGGTAGTGAAGTGGTGAGGTGGTGAGAGTAGTGAGGTGGTGAGAGTAGTGAGGTGGTGAGGTGGTGAGGAGGTGAGGAGGTGAGGTGGTGAGGAGGTGAAGAGGTGAGATGGTGAGGAGGTAGTGAGGTGGTGAGGTGGTGAGAGTAGTGAGGTGGTGAGAGTAGTGAGGTGGTGAGGTGGTGAAGAGGTGAGGTGGTGAGGAGGTGAGGTGAGATGGTGAGGTAGTGAGGAGGTGAGAGTAGTGAGGTGGTGAGAAGGTGAGAGTAGTGAGGTGGTGAGGTGGTGAGGAGGTGAGGTGGTGAGGAGGTGAGGTGAGATGGTGAGGTAGTGAGGAGGTGAGAGTAGTGAGGTGGTGAGAAGGTGAAGAGGTGAAGTGGTGAGGAGGTGAGGAAGTGAAGTGGTGAGGTGGTGAGGAGGTGAGGTGGTGAGGAGGTGAGGAGGTGAAGTGGTGAGGAGGTGAGGAGGTGAGGTGGTGAGGAGATGAGAAATGGCGAGGGTGGTGTGGAAGTTAGATAGCAAAGTGGGGAAGGATGGAGTGGTCAAGAAGTGAAATGGTGTAAAAGGGGCGAAGGATTAATTGATAGAGTTGAAGATAGTCGAATAGTGAGAGAGATGGTGAGATGGTGAAAGAGTGAAACGTGTTTAGAGATGAGATGGTGAAAGAGTAGTGGTGGAGTGGTAAAAGAATAATGAGGAGGAGTGGTAAAAGAGTGTTGAGGGATGATGATGATAGTAGCACCTCGTTCTTGCAGACACTCAGCATACTGGAAGATGCACTGTCTCCTCCCTCGTCCAACTGACTGTCGCTCAACTCGAGGAGGATCTTCTTCTGGAATCGAACCCCTGATGCATGTGTTGATGGATGCATGGATGGATGGATTGATGGATGCGTGTGTTGATGGATGGATGGATGGATGCGTGGATTGATGGATGGATGCATGGAGGCATGCGTGGATGGATGGATGCATGGATGCGTGTGTGTGGTCTTGAGTCTTATTAGTGCCCAACGCATCCATCCATCTATCCATTCATCCATCTATCCATTCATCCATCTATCCATTCATCCATCTATCCATTCATCCATCCATCCACATCCATCCATCCATCCACATCCATCCATCCATCCATCCACCCATCCATCCATCCATCCATCCTTCCACCCATCCACCTTGCAGCGTATCCAACTTAGTGACGGCTTCCTTGGTGCGTTCCACCAACACTTTCATGACGTCTCTCGGTCGTGGGGTGGTGATGAAGGGGTGCTGGTGTGGCGGAATTTTAGGTTTTACTATTTTATTTTATTTATTATTAATTTATTTTACTTATTATTAATTTATTTTACTTGTTATTATTTTATTTTACTTGTTATTATTTCATTTTACTTATTATTATTTTATTTTACTTATTATTATTTCATTTTACTTATTATTATTTTATTTTACTTATTATTATTTTATTTTACTTATTATTATTTTATTTTGCTTATTATTATTTTATTTTACTTATTATTATTTTATTTTACTTATTATTATTTTATTTTACTTATTATTATTTTATTTTACTTATTATTATTTCATTTTACTTATTATTATTTTATTTTACTTATTATTATTTTATTTTACTTATTATTATTTTATTTTACTTATTATTATTTTATTTTACTTATTATTATTTTATTTTACTTATTATTATTTCATTTTACTTATTATTACTTCATTTATATTTATTATTAGTATTATTCATATATTTTTTATTAAATTGCCTATAACCGAGTGGTCTTCAAGCTCATCCGGGCCTAAGCCTCGTTAGTAATATTCGTATTATTATTTTTATTACTATTACTATTTTTATTAGAAGCAGCAACAACGACAACGACAACAACGACAGTACAACAACAACGACAGTACAACAACAACAACGACAGTACAACAACAACAACAACAGTACAACAACAACGACAGTACAACAACAACGACAGTAGTACAACAACAACGACAGTACAACAACAACGACAGTACAACAACAACGACAGTACAACAACAACGACAGTACAACAACAACGACAGTACAACAACAACAACGACAGTACAACAACAACGACAGTACAACGACAACGACAGTACAACAACAACAACGACAGTACAACAACAACGACAGTACAACAACAACGACAGTACAACAACAACAACGATAGTACAACGACAACAACAGTACAACGACAACAACGACAGTACAACAACAACGACAGTACAACAACAACGATAGTACAACAACAACGACAGTACAACAACAACAACGACAGTACAACGACAACGACAGTACAACGACAACGACAGTACAACGACAACGACAGTACAACAACAACGACAGTACAACAACAACAACGACAGTACAACAACAACGACAGTACAACAACAACGACAGTACAACAACAACGACAGTACAACAACAATGACAGTACAACAACAACGACAGTACAACAACAACGACAGTACAACAACAACAACGACAGTACAACAATGGCAATGACAGTACAACAACAACGACAGTAGTACAACAACAGTACAGCATGAACATACCTGCAGGCACTGGGCGGAGGTGGGTCTCTGGAGGGGGTCCTTGCGTAGGCAGGCATCGACGAAGGAACGAAACTCGTCGCTCGGAAAGTGACCTGGTGATGGTGAGGAGGGTGGTGGTGGGGAGGGTGGTGGTGGGGAGGGTGGTGGTGGGGAGGGTGGTGGTGAAGAGGGTGGTGGTGAGAAGGAGGGTGGTGAGGACAGTGGTGAGGAAGGTGGTGAGAAGGGTGGTGGGGAGGGTGAGGAGGAGGGTGGTGGGAAGGGTGGTAAAGAGGGTGATGAGGAGGAGGGTGGTGAGGAGAAGGGTGGTGAGGAGGGTGGTGAGGAGGAGGGTGGTGAGGAGGAGGGTGGTGAGGAGGGTGGTGAGGAGGAGGGTGGTGAGGAGGAGGGTGGTGAGGAGGAGGGTGGTGAGGAGGAGGGTGGTGAGGAGGGTGGTGGGGGGAATGGTGGTGGTGAGGAGGGTAGTGAGGAGGGTGGTGGGGGGAATGGTGGTGGTGAGGAGGGGGGTGGTGGTGAGGAGGGTGGTGGGGGGAATGGTGGTGGTGAGGAGGAGGGTGGTGAGGAGGAGGGTGGTGAGGAGGAGGGTGGTGGTGGGGAGGGTGGTGAGGAGGGTGATGAGGAGGGTGGTGGTGGTGAGGAGGAGGGTGGTGAGAAGGGTGGTGAGGAGGGTGGTGGGGGGAATGGTGGTGGTGAAGAGGGGGGTGGTGGTGAGGAGGGTGGTGGTGAGAAGAAGGGTGGTGAAGAGGAGGGTGGTGGTGGGGAGGGTGGTGAGGAGGGTGATGAGGAGGAGGGTGGTGAGGAGGGTGGTGGTGGTGAGGAGGAGGGTGGTGAGGAGGGTGTTGAGAAGGGTGGTGAAGAGGGTGGTGGGAAGGGTGGTAAAGAGGGTGATGAGGAGGAGGGTGGTGAGGAGAAGGGTGGTGAGGAGGGTGGTGAGGAGGAGGGTGGTGAGGAGGGTGGTGAGGAGGGTGGTGAGGAGGGTAGTGAAGAGGGTGGTGGGGGGAATGATGGTGGTGAGGAGGGTAGTGAAGAGGGTGGTGGGGGGAATGATGGTGGTGAGGAGGGGGGTGGTGGTGAGGAGGGTGGTGGGGGGAATGGTGGTGGTGAGGAGGAGGGTGGTGAGTAGGAGGGTGGTGAGGAGGAGGGTGGTGGTGGGGAGGGTGGTGAGGAGGGTGATGAGGAGGGTGGTGGTGGTGAGGAGGAGGGTGGTGAGAAGGGTGGTGAGGAGGGTGGTGAGGAGGGTGGTGGGGGGAATGGTGGTGGTGAGGAGGGGGGTGGTGGTGAGGAGGGTGGTGGTGAGAAGAAGGGTGGTGAAGAGGAGGGTGGTGGTGGGGAGGGTGGTGAGAAGGGTGATGAGGAGGAGGGTGGTGAGGAGGGTGGTGGTGGTGAGGAGGAGGGTGGTGAGAAGGGTGTTGAGAAGGGTGGTGAAGAGGGTGGTGGGGGGAATGGTGGTGGTGAGGAGGGTGGTGGTGAGAAGAAAGGTGGTGAGAAGGAGGGGGGTAAGGAGGGTTGTGGTGGTGGGGAGGGTGGTGGTGAGCGTGGTGAAGAGGGTGGTGAGGAGGGTGGTGAGGAGGGTGGTGAAGAGAGTGGTGAGAAGGGTGGTGGGGAAGGGTGAGAGTGGTGCAGTGATAGAGGGGACTGAGTGGGTGGTATTGGGAGTTGAAGAGTGAGGAGATAACAACCACAACAACAACAGCCACAACAACAACAACAACAAATGCAAGAACCTTTATACTCCTGCTTGAGGGAGGGGGGCTCGTTCTGGGCGATGTGGTAGAGGGCGCTCATGACGTTCATGTTGAAGAGGGGCGGCTTTTCCTCCGCTGCGTGTTGTTGTTGTTGTTGGTGTTGTTGGTGTTGTTTTATTGTTGTTGTTGTTGTTGTTTTATTGTTGTTGTTGGTGTTGTTTTATTGTTGTTGAGGGTGTTTTAGGGAATTGAGTGTTTGGTGTGTTTGTTTGTTTGTGTTTGGTGTTGTTGGTGGTTGTTGTTGTGAGTGGTGTGTTGTTGCGGTGATTGTTGTTGTTGTGGTTGAAGAGTGGGTGTTGTTGTTGGTGTTGTGGTGGTTTTGAAGTGTTGTTGGGATTTTTTGTGGTTTTTGTTGTTGGTGTGTTGTTAGTGTGGTTGTTGTTGGTGTTGTGGTTGTTGTTGGTGTTGTGGTTGTTGATGGTGTTTTGTTGGTTGTGTGGTTTTGTGTTGTTGGTGGTAGACTTATAAACAACACATTTAAATACCATCACCACCATCAAAATCCACCCACCACCAGCCACTTACCTAGCTCGATGCAGGTGATGCCTAGAGACCACACATCTACGCGCCCATCGTACTGACCTTCATCCATTGCAGTGATCACTTCAGGTGCCATCCAATATGGCGTGCCGACGAATGAGTTTGCTGGCGAGAGCTGACATGCCGAGCCGAAGTCGGCTGAATTGGTTGCGTGAGGGTTGGGTGATGGGCAAGTGAGAAGAATGTTGGTGGTGGGTGTGATGGAGAAGTTGTCGTTGGCTGATGTAGAGGTTTTGGGGGTGAGGTTGTTGGTGGTTGTAAGTATGGTGGAATAAGTCATCTCAAATCGACCACACCACACTTCACCGAGTCCGCACAACCAAACATCTCCACACACAACCACAACCAAAAACACACCACAACCACACTAAACTGCGCCAAATCACACAAACCACATACAAAGCCATTTCAACCACACACCAAAGCCACACACCAGCCCACGCAACCAACCCCAACCACACCACAAACTCACCGAGCTTTACAGTGCCTTCCTCGGTGAGTAGGATATTTCCGGCTTTGACGTCTCGATGGATGAATCGTCGGTCGTGCAGGTGCTGAAGGCCACGCAACGAGCCCTGACACACCGACGCCACCTCGTCTTCTGCTAGACTCTGCTTGTTCACTGGGAGGGGTGTGTGGGGGTTATGGTTTGGCAAGAAGGTTGGGGCTTGGGTGGGGGAGGGGGGTGGAAAGTCCTTATCATATTCATCATCGTTATCATCGTCCTTATCATAGTTATCGTCATCATGATTAGCATCATTATAATGCTCATTATCATTATTATAATCAACATCATTATCATCATTATTATCAACATCATAATCATCATCATAATCATCATAATCATAATTTTTATCAACATCATAATCATCATTATTATCAACATCATTATTATCAACATCATTATTATCAACATCATTATTATCAACATCATTATTATCAACATCATTATTATCAACATCATTATCATCAACATCATTATCATCAACATCATTATTATCAACATCATTATTATCAACATCATTATCATCAACATCATTATCATCAACATCATTATTATCAACATCATTATTATCAACATCATTATCATCAACATCATTATCATCAACATCATTATTATCAACATCATTATCATCAACATCATTATTATCAACATCATTATTATCAACATCATTATTATCAACATCATTATTATCAACATCATTATTATCAACATCATTATTATCAACATCATTATTATCAACATCATAATCATCATCATAATCATCATAATCATAATTTTTATCAACATCATAATCATCATTATTATCAACATCATTATTATCAACATCATTATTATCAACATCATTATTATCAACATCATTATTATCAACATTATTATTATCAACATCATTATTATCAACATCATTATTATCAACATCATTATTATCAACATCATTATTATCAACATCATAATCATCATCATAATCATCATAATCATAATTTTTATCAACATCATAATCATCATTATTATCAACATCATTATTATCAACATCATTATTATCAACATCATTATTATCAACATCATTATTATCAACATCATTATTATCAACATCATTATTATCAACATCATTATTATCAACATCATTATTATCAACATCATTATTATCAACATCATTATCATCAACATCATTATTATCAACATCATTATTATCAACATCATTATTATCAACATCATTATTATCAACATCATAATCATCATTATTATCAACATCATTATTATCAACATCATTATTATCAACATCATTATTATCAACATCATTATTATCAACATCATTATTATCAACATCATAATCATCATTATTATCAACATCATTATTATCAACATCATTATTATCAACATCATTATTATCAACATCATTATTATCAACATCATTATTATCAACATCATTATTATCAACATCATTATTATCAACATCATTATTATCAACATCATTATTATCAACATCATTATCATCAACATCATTATTATCAACATCATTATTATCAACATCATTATTATCAACATCATTATTATCAACATCATTATTATCAACATCATTATTATCAACATCATTATTATCAACATCATAATCATCATCATAATCATCATAATCATAATTTTTATCAACATCATAATCATCATTATTATCAACATCATTATTATCAACATCATTATTATCAACATCATTATTATCAACATCATTATTATCAACATCATTATCATCAACATCATGATCATCATTATTATCAACATCATTATCATCAACATCATTATTATCAACATCATGATCATCAACATCATTATTATCAACATCATTATTATCAACATCATTATTATCAACATCATTATTATCAACATCATTATTATCAACATCATTATTATCAACATCATTATCATCAACATCATTATTATCAACATCATTATTATCAACATCATTATTATCAACATCATTATCATCAACATCATGATCATCATTATTATCAACATCATTATCATCAACATCATTATTATCAACATCATGATCATCAACATCATTATTATCAACATCATTATTATCAACATCATTATTATCAACATCATTATTATCAACATCATTATCATCAACATCATTATTATCATAATCATCATTATTATCAACATCATTATCATCAACATCATTATTATCAACATCATTATTATCAACATCATTATCATCAACATCATTATTATCAACATCATGATCATCATTATTATCAACATCATTATCATCAACATCATTATTATCAACATCATGATCATCAACATCATTATTATCAACATCATTATTATCAACATCATGATCATCAACATCATTATTATCAACATCATTATCATCAACATCATTATTATCAACATCATTATCATCATCATCATTATCATCAACATCATTATTATCAACATCATTATTATCAACATCATTATCATCATCATCATTATTATCAACATCATGATCATCATTATTATCAACATCATGATCATCATTCTTTCACATCATACCTAGGATGAAGATAATTATTAAGATGAAAATGAGAGAGAAGAGGTAACGAATGATTGAGTGAAGGCCAGAGTAAACCCATGACGTTGGTAAGAAAAGAATGAAAGAAAGTGAAAAAATAAAAGAAAGTGAAAGAGAAGAGGATGAAAGTGAGAGGAAAAATAAAAGAAAGTGAAAGAGAAGAGGATGAAAGTGAGAGGAAAAAAGCTTCCTACGCACCTTCCACAAGGTTAAGGGTCGATCCAAGGCAGTACTCCATGGCTAGCTGCAGGGTGTGACGATGATGATGATTGTGATGATGGAGATGATGATGGTGATGATGATGATGGTGATGATGAAAATCTAACTGCTGCAGATGACAGCAAAAAATATGATGTCGTTAATCATATTATGATAATCCAAAACATAATGTGTTGTCGTTACCCGTATTATGATTAACGACCACTTTCACCACCCCCACTACGCACCCACGCAGTGCAGTCTTTCAAGTAACACCCTTTGTACGCAACACAGTTGATGTGGTTGATCGACTTCAAGAACTGCACCTCTTTCAAGATGTCCTGCCACTTCTGTGTGTGTGTGTTTTTTTGTGTGTGTATGTGTTTGTGTGTGTATGTGTATTTGTGTGTGTGTATATGTGTATTTTTGTGTGTGTGTGTGTATGTGTGTGTGTGTGTGTGTGTGTGTGTGTGTGTTTGTGTGTGTGTGTGTGTGTGTGTGTGTGTGTGTGTGTGTGTGTGTGTGTGTGTGTGTGTGTGTGTGTGTGTACAACCACCTCGGCACTGTTCTTGCCCTGGAAATTCATCTTCTTGATCGCCACCACCTCCTTTCGCACCACATGTTTTGCCTTCGTGTGTGATTGTCATTGGTTATGATGATGATGGCGGCTGCTGATGATGATGCTTGTAATCAAGATGAAGATGATTGTGATCATGTCTATGATGATTATGATCATGTCTATGATGGTGATCATGAATATGATGATTGTGATTACGTTGATGATAATGATGATGGGTGATGATAATGATGATAGCCTTCAGTTAAGTACATAGTAGACAGCTCCAAAGTTGCCATGGCCGATCTCGTAAAGGTCGGTGAAGACTTTTTCGGGGTCATCTGCTGAGAAGACGTCAGAGTTCTTGAAGGACGAGGCAGACTTCGAGGCACCTCCCTTATGAGTGCCAAACATCAAGAAGCCTCGTTTGGTACTTTAGTTTGGTACTTCAGATAGGAAATATATCTGATAGTTGGAAGACTTTCGAAGGATATCAAGTGTTTTTTACGTTTATAAAGTATTGGTTTGAGACTTTAAACCCTTAAATTTCAAGAGTTGAAGATTTTTTGAAGATTGTTCTGTTTGTGAAGTTGGGTTTTGAGAAATAACTGTTACGACATGTAATCTCAAAGATTTTGTTAACGTTTGGTCAAAAAGGTTTAAATATATATCAATTAATATTGTATCTCGACTTAAAGACAATTATATGGGTGAGCAATGCTCTATGTTATCCGGGTACAGCTGATACTTAGTACAAAATATACTTTTTAAATAATTTTAATTAAAATCTAAAATGAAACATGTGAAAAATATCCCTAATAAAAGTATTACTTTCTTAACTTGTTAAATGCTTATCCTTACAGAATTTACGTCTTTTGCCTTTTTAATTCCACTAGTTAAAATTGTTGTGTAGCACCTAATTATTTTTAATTTAGCATTAAAACAAATATGATAATTTTGCAAACTTCATTTATTTCTATTGTAAAAATCATTTCATTAAAACCATATGAATAAAAAGTGGCCATGCGAAATGAAAATTGTATTCATAAAGGTTTTATTCATTAGCTCGATAATATTTTCAATATTAAAGACATATTTTGCAAAAGACGACAAACAGCAAGTTAAAATACTATTTTCTGACAGAAAATCTGTTAGTGGTTTGAAGAATATTCATCATTTCTGGCTCTTTGTTAGTGAATTCAAAGTTTTTCTGGAAGCCACTGAAGTTTGAAAACATATTATTGTGCTCGTTTGCCAGAGACCCTCGAGAATTTTTGTTCCACTTTTGGTCAACGTTGAGATGGTTGTTGCTGAATGGATGATGAGCATTCGTGTTTTCGAAATAACTTGAAAAAGTGGCTTTCATTGGTTGACGTGCGTCAGGCAAAGGCTTGCTTTGAAGGAGGAAATTATCGGGCCTGTAGTTGTAGTTGGAAACGTGCCTCTTGAACAAGTTGAATTCATTCTTGAAATAAGTTTCTTCGTCGTTATTAAACCGACTTTTGACATTTTCTCCAAAGTTTTTAAGATTTTCTTTTTCTGGGCAACCTGCAGTGTGTTTAGGATATTTTGTACTTTGTCGTGAGTGTCTGACATTATTTTTAGGGAGGGAAGTGTCATAAATTTCTGCAAACTCAGAACCAGTGGTGTACGACTGAAGCGGAAAACATCCACTGCCTTCATCACTTCTGTCCGAACTTGAAGATTTAGACTCGGTCTTTTCAGTTTTTGAAACTTTGTCTCGAGTAATAATTTTTTCAGTGTTTTTTTCTATTTTCGTGGATTTCTTCTTCTTAATACTTTCTTCACCCTCACTTGATTCTCTGCTACGGGTGGTTTCACTTCTTTTAGACTTTAAATTTGTATTCCTATTGTCAAGTTTTTTATCACTCGCTTGGGAATCAGAATACTCAAAAGTAGTTTCCTCCGACGTATCTTTAGATTCTTTACAATCGCCATCAGCATCATCACCATCGTCTTTCTTTTTTCCTTCACCATAATTAGTCACTTTATCACCTTTTTTTATTATTTTTTCATCATTATTTCTCTGCTTTTCCTCATCTTCTAACAACACCGACGAAGAGCTTCCATTCAGCGTGTCTTCATCTACCGACCCACCAAACCTCGCACGAGGAGACTTTTTTGGACTCTTTTTATTTTCCAGAGGCCCTAGGGAAGCTGCTTGCGTCAACGAAGTATCATCATCAGTATGAAGCGTTCCCACATTCACAATTTCAGAGTCCTCAACTGGTGTAGAGCACACTTTTTCTGAATCTTTTTGACTTACAACATCACCATCATCATCAAGACCACTATTCACACTAGCCGATTTTTTTGTCAATCTGGGATTCGTTTTTACTGATGAAGAATTCTGCTTGAAGTCAGCTGCGCAGGAATAAAAGGACGGATCAGATGAGGTGTCGTTGTTTTTTGTTTTAAGAGAACTTCTTTGGAGTTTTTCATCATCAAAAATATATCTAAGAGTTCGTCCACTCTTCAGTTTCGGCTCTAACTTGTTCTTATCTTCTCTGATCTTCTGAATTATCTTTTTCGATTCTATTAGAGACTCTTTTTTTGGGTCTTGCAGTATTTCTGTTTTGTTTCTGAAAGCTTTTGAGGCATTCCTTGGTATCTTTTCTTTAGTTACACTCTTCATTTTTTCTGATTTTCCTTCACCTTTTTCAGAGTGCTTTTTGTCAGAATCTTTAATTTTCCCAAAAACTTTCGATTTTTTTCTTGGAACTTCTTCACTTTTTGAGTTATTTTTCACAAAACATTCTTTTTTCCAAGGCGATTTTTTTTCTATTTTTCCCATTTTTTCATGATTTATTTTGACACACTCTGTTTTTCGAGATGAGCAGGATTTTGAAGTTTGAGTTTTTCCCTTTTCATCATTTTTTATTTTTCCCATTTTTTCTCCAGAGTTCACAGGTTTCGCTTCTATCGGCAAACTTTTAGTGCCGCTGCGACTCATGAATATTCTATCAGTGCTACATTTTATTGCTTTTTCAAAGTTTGTAGAGCTTAGGAAAGATCTTTCAACCTCCTTCGATGATTGGTTAGTATTATCCTCATCTTTATTTGGTTGGTGCAGCTTTTGGCTTTTGGAAACTTCTTTGTTTCTGGAGGCACCTTCAAACCCGAATTTGACATTCTTAGGGACCGGCTCAAAACTTGTGGTATGAAAATGTTTGTTGTCAATTTTGCTTTCTTTGAATCCTTGGCTACACTCTTTTTTCTTATTGCGGGTTTCATAGAATCTTTTTTTTAGAGCAGCATTCGAAGGCTTAGGCTTTTTGCTGCTTACAGGACCTTTGTGTTTCATAAGAGAATTCTCGACGGTTCGCTCAAACTTTGCAGTAGTTTTGAAACCAAACTTGAAGGATTTTGAGTCGTTGGAATCTTCTGTATTTTTTTTCAGTGGATCTTTTTTATCCAAAAATTTCTTTCTATCAAAAGACAAATCGTTTTTCTCAAAAGCAAGGCTTCTATCAAAATAAAGTATATTTTTGTTTTCCTTTTCAGGAGAATGAAAATTCTTCCCTGAGGATTTTTTTCGATTAGAAAACTCAAACGACGGTTCGTGTTTGTGGGATAATTCTTCAATTTCACCTAAATGCAAGTTCTCTGACTGGTTTGGACATTTTTTGATTAATTTTGAATAAAAATTGAGTTTATTTTCGATCCTTTTAAACAATTCATCAGAGTCCGGAGTAATCGTCGGCGAGCCTGGATGAATGATGGTGGCATAGTGGCATTCTTCTGGTCTCTTGATGTCCGTAGAGGTTCTGCGTTTGTTGCCGAAATATTTTTCCGCTGAACTGAAAACTTTTTTATTTTGTTTCAAAATAAACTTTTTTGCAACTTTTTTAGGACTGGAACGTCGGTAAGAAATGGGACCCCAAGTTATCAACACGTTTTTTTTCGGCTCTATTTTAGGGAAAGATAATTTTGTGGGATGAAAAAGGTGCTCACATTCAGAGTCAGAAACAGCTTTCAAGGCACTTTGAGTGGGTTTTTCCCCTTTGTGAAGGTGCTTTCGCTTTCCATTCTCTATCATCTTTTCTTTGTTATTCACTGCCTTCAACAGACTGCTCGGGTCAAGTTTATTGAAGTAATGGAAATTGTTGATCTTGTCGAACAATTCTTGGTAGTCAAAAAAGTTCGTTTTTCTATTATATAGATTTGTATGGCGGGTGCTCTTGCAGTGTTTTTCAATCTCCGAGTATGAAGACGCTTTAAAACTACTTTTGGGACGGCTTTTTGGCGAGGTACATTTTTGAAACGTTACTGGAGTCCTACAATTCTTTCGTTTGAAAATAAAATTGAGTTTTGTCATTGTGAAAAGTGGAACAGGAGTGTCTGTTTCATCACTGAGACCTGCCAGAGCGCCAATGTAGTCTTCTTTCTTGAAGGTCGTTTGAGAGCTTTTATTTTTGTCGCCTTGGGAAGCAAGTGTCTGCAAATCTCCCCTCCCACTCACTGCACACCCATCTGAAGCCATTTCAGGATTCTGGCTGTGATATTTACTCAACGATTTCATGAGCCATTCAAACGAAAGACATTTCAAACTCAAAAGATCTTCGAAGACGACACCGTGTTGGTTCTTTCTGAAGAACATTCCACAGTTTACTGCTGCAGTCAAGTCTTCCAGAATGCACCTGTAATTCAAATCAGTGGAACCACCCATCCTCTCGGCCTCTTTCTCGATTTTGTTGACTTTTTTGTTTTCTTTAATAATCTCAAGTATTGTGTTCTCCACTTGCTTTGGAAATTTCTTTATCACTTTTCCTTCTTCAAATCCATTATCTTTTCTTTCTTTTATTTCGCCGTCGATTTTGCTACTCTCATTTTCTACACCCATCGCAGAATTGTTGTTTTCATCTTCCTTTGAGGCAGTATCCTCAACAAAATAAGCTTCTCTTGGGAACATGAGAGGGTCGAATTGAAGGAGGATCTCTCTAGAAACGTCATGGAAGTTTGTCGTCTGTGCTTCTTCCGCTGGAAAGTATTTCTTAGAAATGTTTTCTAAATCTTGAGAAAGCGTTCCAGAAGTAGTTTCGAGCTGTTCGATGGAGTCTTTTCTTTTGAATTCTTTCATTTCAGCTTCTTGCAATGGCGTATCAACTGAATTTTGAGTTTCAGAATTTTCGTTTTGGAGAAGTTTCGACACTTGGACAGCCTCGATATCAACTTTCTTCAGAGTTCCTGAGCTGCTTTCGTCTTTCCTTCTAATCAAGTTTATTTTTGAATCTTTTTCTTGTTTTTCTATATTTTCTACGGTCAAATTTTGAGTTTCAGTTTGTAGAGATTCCTCAATGCCAATTTCAGCTTTTTCCTTTATGTCGATATTCTCAGTTATTTTCAGAACTTTTTCTCTTTCAGCATTCAACAGATTTTGCAGTCGATGGAAATCTTCCTTTTGGAAAGTTTTCATATCCAAACCCGCTCCAGCCTCCAAGCCTTGAGTCGCATCTGATTTCAAAACGTTCTTTTTTGATTCTTTAAAATTATTAAAACTTTCAAAATCGTCAATATTTCCACTATCACCTTCAGGATTTCCCTTTTTAAAGTTTTTTCTAGACTGAAAGCTATCGAGAGAAAGGTCATCGAATATAGTTTTGTCATCTACGACTTTTGAAGAGTGAATTTGCTTTTCAACGTTCTTGAAAATGAAGTCATTGGAAAGGCTGTCAGGACTTTTATCATTAAAAGAGTCAGAAACTTTGCAACCTGGTTCTGTGTGAAAGGAACGCTCATACATATTACCACCATCTACTTTTCCGAACGTTTCGCTTCCATAACCGGTTTTTGCTTCATTTGCCTTTTGTTTGAGTGCATCTGCAGACATCTCCGAGTTTTTTTTCCCGAAATTAAAACAGTTTTGTGATTTTTTATTTTTATTTTGCTTGAAAATGGATAAGTCGTCAATGAACTCGACGTTGCCAAAGCTTTTATAGTCAGTGGCGTCAGAAACTTTTAGTTTTTTCTTCCCTTTCTTTGCGTTCTTGTATATCTTGGAAGGCGGCACAATCAAGCGACGTTTTACATTAAGAGACATGTCGGTATAATTGGCCTTGTTGTGGTTGTTTTTCGACTTCATGGGCGGGCACGTGGGACCTCTGCAAGTGACATTGAGGACAATTCCTGGAATTTCGTTCACTTCCCGTTTGCTGCCTTCTCGCTTGAAAACTTTCACTTGATCACTGGCGCCTCCAAGCGAAATCACCACAGGGTAATCGTTTTCGCGCCTCCGATCGCTTCTCTCACATCTCTCAGAGCTTTTTCCGGCGTCTTTTGTGTCTTTTTTGGGACGTTCAGTAAAGTGGAAGTCCTTGTCTACCTCATCTCCAACAGCCCACACACACGACGCCTTCCTGTAAGCTTCAACCGACGAAAGTCTTTCTTTGTTCTTCGTCATAAAAAAGTTTTCTTGAGAAAGATTTTTATACTTGTTTGTGTTTTTTGAAAAGTTGCAATTGTTTGAATACTTTATCAACCTTGCTTTTTGCGACATGGGCGACTTTTTGAACTCTTTTAACTTCCAGTTTTTTCGTGAACTTTGGCATTTTATTTTGTTTAGTTTCGCGTCGTTACATTGCAAATAAAAATCACTTTCAAAATGTTTGTTCGACAAATTATACGACGATGAATCTTGTTCGTATTTAGAGTCTTTGTCGTTGCAGTTGAAATCATCTTCGTTGGGGTGTCCATCATTCGCATGCTTCTTACTTTTGAGGTATGAAACGGCACTGAAGATGCTAGTGCACACGTCCTTCGTGTATTCTGTGTTTTTATGGATTTCTTCAACTTTTCTAGAATATACCCTCAACAATTCTTCATACTTCAAATCGAAATCATTTACAACCTGATCATTTAAAACATCCTCGTAACTTGCTTCAGTCAATCTGTGAGAGTCTCTAGAAAAGCGCAGAAAGTGTGAAGTCTCACCTCTGTTCTTCAGGGAAAGGCAAGGCCTTGATCTGCTCTTTATGAGACACGATTCGTTGACCTCATTGTCGAGGATGTAAGGAGAGGAAAAAGAAGAAGAAACTGAAGCGTTGGTGCACTCTTTAAAACTCACAACGGCATCCGAATAAAGAGCATTGGAGCAAGAATCGAAGAATTTGGATGAAGATGACCCCAAGACAAGACTATGTGGCAGCCATGATCTGCTGTACTTTGTGGAAAATCCTTTTGCTTCGTGGAACTCACTTTTCTCGTCAACTGCTCTCAAAGTTTCTTCACTCTTGGAAAATCGTGGAGTTTTGCTGGCAGGGCTGTGGAGGTTGAGCTCAGACCTGCTAGACACTATGGCATTGTTGTCGTTGAAACCTCTGACGTACTTTCCCCAGTCCAACTCCTTCCACGAGTCACTCTCCTTCAGACACAAGAACCTCTTGTTGCCGCCCAGCCCACCCTCCATCTTCCGCACTTTTTCTCTTCTCAGCACCACTTCATTCGATTCCTCTCTACACGCTCTTCGATTCAGGGGAAACATCTTTTTCTCTAAGGATCTTGTTGACAATTCTCTCGATTCAAACATTTCTCGCCTGCTCGGCTCATAAAAGCTTTGCGACTTCAAAACGCCTTCTGAGGCGATTTTGAAATCGCCTGAAATCTCCGTCTCTGACTGGATGTTCTTGGTGAAGATGATGGGAGTCACATCATCGGAATCCACACCGAATGGGAAGAGATTTCCAGCTCGGTTGGATGCTAAAAAGTTTTTGAGATTGAACGAGAGCTCATTTATTTCGTTGGCAGTTTCCATTCCAGGTCCGTCTTTTTTGAGTTCTTCGAGTCCGGTATAATCGTCGAACTTCAAAAATGCTTCATTCTGAGGCTCTGAATCGTTCAATCTCTCGCTTGGCGACAGATCACTCGGCGGAACAACCAACGACACTTCCACAGTGTCTGGAGGCGAGACGTCACGACTAAAGAATCTGCAAATTCCATCTGTCTTGTGCGCCACCCAGCTAGCCAGAGTGCCCAGATTTCGTCCCTCTTCTTTGAGGGCTGTGTTGGGGGCGCTCGTGGTGCTGCCCTGGTTGGATGTATCGTCGTTGGTTGTGTTGATTTTGTTTTTGTTGATGTCGTTGTCATTGTTGTTGTTGCTCGTATTGTCAATCTTTTGCAGAAAATGGCTTGTATTTCGAATATTTATTTCAACATTTTTATAGTCTACAGTTTTTTCAAAAAAATCAGTTTTATTATCCATATTTAATGCAAATATTAATCTATTAAACAAATAAAAGTTCTTTAATGTTTGTGATGTTTGCACTTTTGATAAATCCTGAGATACATGAGTTGATGTTGTTGATAGGAAACATAAATATTATTGTGACGTCATAGGAGAACAAAGAATAATAAATATTTGTAACGCCCATATAAAGTTTCTGAGCTCCGGTTAACCTTACTTAAACAGCGCAAGGGAATTGAGTTACATTTACAAGCTTAACTAATAGACTTGATTCAGCTTAAAAATTAAAGATTAATTTAATATAGATTTCAAAATTCAAGATTGTGAAATCTCAACATTTTTCTTGCAGCATGAATTCTATGCAATGTCACCACGCCTGTGTCTCAAATCATCTCAACAAGTCATTCCTTCCCGCGTGAATCAAATATCTTTTAATATCTCTGGACCTTTTTAGTGTTTCTATCGCGATTTTCTTTTTCTCAAAAATGTAATTGCCGTTTCATTACACATACAAAACTAAATTTTTAATAATTTTACCAAAACGCCGTGGCAGTTAAACCCCTTTGGGTTTACAAAAAATTAAGTACAATCTGATACTGTTTTCACTGGTAGAAATTTAAACTCATAAATAATTCCACTATTACGGCACTACTACACTACTACTATAAAATTATTCTTCAAGATAGTCCTAGGTCGGTATTTTAAGAAAACATAGAAACAAAAACTGTTAAAAGATTTCTTTTCAGATAACGACAAGCCAAATTAGTGAAATCTGCATATAAACCACAGTTTTTTCGTTATAATTAGTGAAAATAAACTCCTAGAAATATAAATTCGTTAGAAAAGCCCTCAATGAGTGTTTCAAAACATCTAAAAAGCACTCGCCGACACTCAGTTTTTATAAATAAAACCAACAAAATAAAACATGTAAATAATTGAAAACAATTGTTAAAATTTCGGGCATTAAAATATACTCTATTATTTCTAGAAAATATTAATACAATTGAGTTAAGTGTTATTTATAAAAATAACTTAAAAATCTGTGGATGCTGTTGTTGATATTATTGTTATAGTTGGTGTTTTGGCTGTGGTTATGTTGTTAATGTTGTTGTTGGTGCTGTAGTTCCACAATTGAATATGAAATCTATGCATTCAATACACAAGGTTAGCAGGCATTATTATGACCAAAAATTTTTTCTTAAATTTAAAATGCATTAATGAATCGTGATCAAGAATATCACATTGTGTTAAGAACTTATTATTAATCATAATAATTTTTTCAAATAGTTTTTCAAGTCAAAAATCCTAATTTAGGTCGCTTGCATGGCGAAAGACGGGTCAAAATAGACGATTATGATAGTGATGTCGTCCCTGTATGACCTTGCGATGTGAGGCGGGAAGGTCAGCATCTCAGAGACCTGGGGGTCAAGAGGTCAAATGAAAAGTTCAGATTGGTGATCTTAGATGAAAAAAGTAAAGAACTAGAAGCATTAAAATTCTACGTTTCGAAACATAAGACTACCAGATCATTTATCTACCACCAACAAACCACAATTAACCACCCACACGCCACATCCAACCAACATAAACGACCAACCAAAATCAACCTTCTCACCCACACCACACCACGAAACCACACCACAAATAAACTAAAACCAGCCCCCACAAAACACCACATCACAAGCCCCCCCCCCCATCACAAAACCTAACCAACCTTGCGATGCTGATAGCCCAGAGCATTTCTAAGCAGATGCACCGCTCCATTGGCATCTGTGATGCGGTGCACTTGACCCTGTCTCCGCTCTTCCAACATTTTATGCACCTCACCTAGCGTGAGCGTGTCGGTGCAGATCGATCGGTGAGTCGCCTGTTTTCCCTTCAAATGGTCGCCGACGATTTCAACCGCCCTCTCGTTCGATAGCAACTCCCACAGGCCGTCAGAGGCGATGACCATGAAGTGATCGTTGGGTGACAATTCGTAGGATTTAACTTCAGGACGAGCGATTAGGTACGGCGGCGTGTAATAGTGGTGGGGAAGGATGCTCTGTGCGTAAAGACTGTTGCCCATCAGGTTGATGAGGTTCTTCAGATCGGCGACGGACCATTTGAAACGGAAGTCGCCAAAGGCACGCAGGGGGATCAGCTGTGAGAGGAGACGACCATTGCGCACCAGGGTGTTCCACTCTCCTTCAGGGTGATCGTTGTACAGACGACTCGACTCTTTCTTGTTCTCGATGTTGTGGTCAATCGTCAGCATCGTCGACTTCCACTTGCCCCCCTCCAAACTTCCAACCACCGCTCTACAATCGCCTATGTTTGCGGCGTGAACTGAACGACCCTGGATGTGCACAGTACAACAGCACGATCCGGAAAGACTGATCGAGAGGGTGTCTTCATTGATGGTGCCGTCAGATGGCATTGCCTCATGAGAAATGTCATTGTCTAGACGTAAAAAAGCCGCCTTTAGGTAGCCGATGACGCTGTTTGCGATTGCATCGTTCTCATCCTGAACGCCTCCGGCACTCAGTTGTTCGTTCACGTATGTGTGCAGGCTGTGTTGGTAGAGTTCTGCGAGGTCTTCGTTGGTGTAGTCGTTGTGGAAGCGGAAGAGTTCGAGCAGCTTCATCGGCTTTTGAGACTTGAGTGACTCACTGTATTCATGAAGTAACTCAGGCGGGAGAAGAGACACTGCGATGTAGTCAAGGAGTCGTTCTGATGTGGCCTGTGCACACGCCGCCCCTCCGTGCCCGTCAAACACTCCGAACAGGAAACCATCTGTATGTAACAACCTGCCAACCACCCTGCGGTCCTCGATGGGACTGTTGGAGGCGAGCTGACTGCTGTCGAAGCGAGCGACAGGACCTCCAATGGGGTAGTGGTGGGTCGCCTGGTTGTTTGTCAGAATTGCAGTCACTTGGTAGGGAGAAAGAACCGGAGTGTAACCATGGTTTTCTGGGAGAGTGAGCCTCTGAGGGAAAAGTTCTTCACCCTTGGAGTAATTTGGTGAAGTGTGCAAGTTCTTTCTTGTCCAGTGATAAATACATCTTGAAAAAGATGAAGATTCACTTATTTTCAGTGAAATTACATTGAATACAAATTTACGAGCTATGTACATTATGTTGTCAGTTTTTTACTTCCAGTTTAAGATAAAACACATCTATTTTATTTCTGTGATATTTACGTGAGGTATGGTATACTCTTAAAACTATCAGGTTATAAAGATACAAAAAATTATTTTAGATTTTAACTATCTTTTATTAGCTTATTCACCTCCTGAGCTTTAGATTACATATCTTATTCGCTTACATTAGACCTCTGAAGAACTTAAAAGCAGGCATACTGTCAAAAGTGAAAGCGATTAAAAACTGGTATTTAAATCAAAGTCCAAATCTTTATTTTGATGTCTAGCCAAAACAAATCAAAATATGTTTTCCAGTCAAAATATAGAACGTTAAATAGTTAATAATGTATATTACAGTATTTTATTCTTCCTATTTTTAGCAGATCAAAGGCTTATTTCTCATCTAATCTTGCATAAAGTTCACTCTGATGGACTCTGCATCATCATCATCATCATCATCATCATCATCATCATCATCATCATCATCATCATCATCATCATCAAGAATAAAATTATTATAATTAAAATAATTTTTATTATTACTGTGTTTGTTGCTGCTGCCGAGTGAAAATGAATATGTCTTTTATTCTTTCTTTTTCATAAAGTTCAGTTGCACCATTAGAGCATCGATGCACTTGACACAGGTGTTTTACCATTAAACCATCCAAATGCTGTTGGTGTTGCATTTCTTGCTTCTAATCCTGGAAGTTTTTACGATGCTACTTATGTTGTGTGGCGGTTCGCAAGTTTGTTGCTTTTACGAGACGATTACACATTAATATTAAGGTTCTTTCCTGATAACTTGTTACATCAAGAAGATATTTATGGAAAGAGATGGGTGTTGCCAAGAGTAACTAGATGCCCATGAACATAAATTAGGAATTAATAAAAAATTTCTCTAAAACCTGACTGGTTATGAAATATGTTTTTTAGCATCAAGAAGATGAACTAGTTTTTTGAATAGCACACCAGCTTCTCCCATTCCGAAAAATTTTCTATTTTAATACATTTGAAGATCGTAATAAAATAAATACAGAGTTGTGATAAGATATAATTTATCTATAAAAAAATACTCTCTCGCTAGTTGGGAATGAACTTGTTATAAGTCGGAAAGAATTTTTCCAGTTTTACATGTGCCATTGAAGAGAAGATTTTGTATTATTGAAAACAAGTTTATTTAGAAATCGCAACAAAAATATAAATTTTCCTTTCTGCTATAAATCAAAACGTTGTTTTAAATGAAGCTTTCAAAACTCATTAATCAGAATAATTAATTCAAAAAAATTGACGTGAGCTTTAAAAACTGAAATCTAA
>OX030963.1:5065657-5088522 GCA_943735955.1 Piscicola geometra
AAACAGGGTTGTGGTGCTTCCCATACTACTATATGCATGTGAAACGTGGACTGCATATCAACGCCATATAGGAAATTGAACCACTTTCACACAACAAGCCTCAGGAAAATCTTTGGCATAAAACTTTGGACACAGTGATACTGTCCACAGCAGGACTTCCAGCCTCTTCACCCTTCTAATGCAATCTCAGCTTCGCTGGGCAGAGCACGTAGTTCGTATGCCACACGAGAGACTGCCAAAAAGACTCTTCTACATACTCAGCGGTCTCAGGATGGGCAAACGAAACGCTTCAAAAATACTCTGAAAATCTCACTAAAAGCATTTGCCATCAATATAAGAACGTTGGAACAAGTTGCAACGAATCGTTCCACCTGGCGCTTTTCCATTCACAAAGGTGCCGTGACCTGTGAAGCAAACAGGATCAACGCCGCAGAAAAAAGAGGCAAGTCCAAAAAGCCCGCGCTATCAACCTTCCTGGAGACGTCACAATCATTCCTTGTCCCACTCAGAGAGCCCTTCAAAACATCATCCAAATGACTTAAAGCGGTCCTCGTCGACTCAACGGACGAACGAACACCTATAATTGTGCGTGATTTTAGTTAGGTACAGTGAAAAAATGGTTTTTAAATGCTTTCCGGGTTTAATTCCCGGTCATGCTTTCTTTAGTAAGTATTTTTTAATTTTCTATTCAAAGTATTTAACTCATGCTTTTTTAATACATCTTTTTTAAATATTTAAAGTATTGTACATTCTTGTGGCGTTTTCACCGTTTTTCTTAACGTTGAAAACGCTACAGTGAAAACTACGCAAATTTATGCTTAGTGGTAAAATTGTACGTAACTTAATTAGGTACAGTGAAATCATGGATTTTCATATGCGTTCAGGTTAGGGGTCAGACCGGGTACCCGCAGGAATGGAAATGAAAATTAATTTTGGGACAGAAAAAGTCGGGAACCGGGAATAGGTTTTCGGGACGGGAACGGGAACCAATATTCAAATAGGGAACGGGAAAAAACGGGAATAAAAGTTATTGGGATTGGATTCTTTAACAGTTATTCTTCAGCAAAATCCTACGTATGGAAATCTCTATTTCATCGATACTCCGTACTTAAAATAGGTAATAAATGCAATAGAAATGTATAACGAAGCCACTATAGCATTTTCAATGTCAAAATCTCCAACATTACATTTGAAGTTGTTATGGCGAGTCCAAATATTAGGGAGATTAGAACAAATGGGTGATGATGAAAACTTCTCAGATTAAAACAAACTGGTCAGTTATATTATTGATACTCATAAATTAATACTTTGAATTTGAATTATTAATTTCCAGTTGATTGCTCAGTTGATCATTTCGACAAAAGAAAAGGTCTGGCTGTACAAAATAGAATTAAATTTTTTTAATGAAAGTCTTGGTATTTATTTCTTTTCTATCCCAAACTTTTTTCTTATTATTCTTTCATACTGGGGATGCAACAGACATGCTGCCATATAAATAAGATCAATGGGCATCTTTTCTTTTGTCGAAATGATCAACTGAGCAATCATTTGGAAATTAATCATTCAAACTCAAAGTATTAATTTATAAAATAAAATAAAAATAATATAACTGACCAGTTTGATTTCATTTGAAAAGTTTCATCATCACCCATTTGTTCTAATCTCCCTAATATTTGGACTCGCCATAACAACTTCAATCGTTTCGTCTTAAATTTTTCACGGAAAACAAAAAAAATCGAAAGTTTGTTTCAGTGAAAATTTCACGAAAAATAACATCTTGCATTAAAAATGGAACAAAATACTGGTGCTTCTGACATCGAAGCTGTTGAGATAGCGGAGGAAGTAGTTCAGGATTGAGGACTTGTTTAAGCCATAGCGCCCTGCCACTGACAACAGCATCACCTTGCAGTCCTTCACCCGATAATCTAGCAGAATTCTTGACAAGGCATCCTCGTCCAAAACGAACAAGTTATCAGCTCCTAATTTCACTATTTGAACCGCTTCACCTGATGGAAATGGAAATAGTTGGATACGTTTTACAATTTAATTTCGTTATAAAAGTACTGATAGTTTCTTTAGACATATTTGACATACCTGGAATACTAGGAGACTCTAAGTTTGTTGAATAATCTTTCACCCGTGCTACTTCTTTTTTCTCAACTGTGGTCAGAATCGTTATCAGAAGTACGAATACACACACACAGACACACACACACACACACACACACACACACACACACACACACACACACACACACCACACACACACACACACACACACACACACACACACACACACACACACACACACACACACACACACACACACACACACACACACAAACACACACACACACACACACATAATAGTAGTAGTAGTAGTCGTAGAAGTAGTAGTACTAGTAGTAGTTGATGGCACCTTGCAATAGTCAAAGAGTTCAACAGCACGCAGAGGACGTTGGTTTATTTTTTTGAGGGAGAGGCGGCTTGGATGAAACAGGTGCTCGGCCAGCTGCTGCATGTTTCCCTGGAACATCTCTCCCAGGTCTGTGTGGGGGGTTACCTTAGTGGTTGTTTTGTTGTCCCGGTGGTTGTCATCTCGAAGATTGCTAAAAAAACTCAAGAGTAGAAAAACAAGGACCTGTAAGATTCGTGAGAATAACGCTGTTGTCTTTGCACATGTTGCGCAGGTTTGTTTGATGTCTCTCCACCTTACGTCTCTGAAACTTTCGAATAAGTTTCGAAAAATTTCTGATAAAATTTGTTTTTTCTCAAAATTGCGTTAAATAAAGAAAAGACCAATTTAAATATCGAGTTAAATTGCGTTGGCAAGTATGAGTTCTTCTGTATATGTGCAAGTAACTTTTATAAAGACACCTCCGTTATTTTTTTTGTCCTTCTGGACCCGTACTTAGATCATAATTGTGTGGGTAGGAGTTTGTCCAGTCGCTCACTAAGAAGATCCCGTACTGTTGTTGTTTTTGTTATAAAGGATGGTATGGCGCGTGATGAAAGAAGCCACAAAACCACATCAACAACAGCACTAACATCACAACAAAAGAGCTTTCATAGGCTCGGAAACAGTGCGTAGAAGTAAAACTTATCATTTCTGTCCCATCAACAAGGAACACTTTCATTCATTGGAAGAGATCTAGATATGAATTTTTCAACGTGCGTAGATGACTGATAAAACTTGCTCTTCCATATTTAATACATGCTTAGCTGGAAAAGACCATGGCCAGGTCTAAACACATAACAACGCAACATTAGCAACAAAGCACTAAAAACACAAAACTAAAAAAATCTGAATTTACGTAGCACTAGCAACACAGCGCTAACGACATTACACAAACCACAAACCTGAATGGGCATGCTTTCACTATTTTTTTATCCATCGCAGCATAGAAATACTGTTTTAGTTGGTTTCATGGGTTTTAGTGGTTTTAAGATTCATTTTCAATAGTGTGTTTCATAATCAATATGCTTCACTACAAAAAATGAGTGTGATAGGAGAGAGGAGGAGAAGAATAATGAAAGAAATAAAAAGAGAAATTGATCTAGAGAAGGTGAAGTGAGCGTTAATGAAGGAAAGAAAGGATTTAGAAAAAAATGAAATTGGGTTAATTGAAAAGATGTTTGAAAATGTAACGGAGATGAGAATGAGCTAGAAAAAGAATAGAAAATAACGATTTACTAAGAAAGGGTTGAGCAAAAAATGATAAGTAAGTGGGACCTCAGGGTGTTGATCTTCTACTAGGAATTCAATAGCGGTGTTGTAGATCTGCACAGAGCTGAGCATGGCACTCAGAGCGAACAAAGTGGCACTATCTTTGACAGTCGAATCGCTGTCATACACGCGATAAGTGTTCATCAGCAAGATGCAGATCTGTGTTGGGTTAGCTGCATTTTTTGAGTTTTAATTTTTTAAGTCGATTTCTGTAAAAATAATTTGAAAATTAACTTCCCAATATTACAAGTTAAATTACAATGTTACAGTGAAGAGTTTCAACCCGTTTTTGCTCGAATTTTGTATTTCATTTATTTTTACAATTTATTTTTTAAAATACAATTGATTGAAAAAACAAACAAAATTTGATATGATAAAGAATGTTCTGTCTAGAACCAAAAATTTAAATGTTCCAATAATGGAACACTGAGCATGAGCGGGGGAGTCAAATTTAACACTGAATTGAATTTTTTGTTATCAAAACATTTAGAAAAAATGTTTTTATAAATATTTTTATCCATTGAATATCAAAATAAAAATTGTAAAAAAATTTAAATTATTCTATTTTGTATGAAAGGTTTTAATGCATTTTTTGCATATTCTAGCTGTGTTCTTTTTAGAAAAAGCACAACTGGTTTGCTTTTCTACTGAAATTGAATAAAACTTATCGAACCTAACAGGGCTTGGCATTCAACTTTCCACAGGATTGCCATTTTTGGGCCTTCCACTACCTGAAAAAGAGTGGCATATCAACAGAAAGTTTTATTTCTTCTGTTGATACATATCGTTGACAAGAAAAAACTGGATTGATGCCTTTGAAATTTCTTATAATATAAATTAAAGAGTTATCATTCCAAATTTATCTCTCACTATTGGATGCTTTTTCCTGTTTATAATCCAAAAAACCCATAATTTTTTTAAAATGTGTACTTAGCATTTCTAATTCTTAGCCTAACTGGACATTTTTCTATTCTGTTGGGCCTTACTGTCCCACAGTATCCGTAACCTCCTCTTTGAAATTCATTAATTAGCTTCAGTGAGCTGAAAAATCTATCTCCAAAAGAACATTTGGTAGTTTTGTAACTAAGATCAAAACAACGCTAGCACCAAGACCCAACTCTTTGTCATATACTGGATCTGTTTCTTCCTGGTAGGGCTTATATTGAATTGAATAGCCAAGACGGTGGCGAAGACCACAAAACTTAAACCCAAAATTTCTTGGCTTCACTCTCATAAATTGTTACGCTACATTTTCC
Source organism: Piscicola geometra (assembly GCA_943735955.1). NCBI lineage: Eukaryota > Metazoa > Annelida > Clitellata > Hirudinida > Piscicolidae > Piscicola > Piscicola geometra. The sequence goes on from OX030963.1 coordinate 5,070,641, forward strand.
AATAATGTTTACTGCCATGCTTTCATCAACACTAATGCTTCCAAGAAAGCATTTTCTATACATTTTTGATTTAGTAAAATAATTAGAAGTCTAACTTCAGTAAATTTATCTTTTTATCCAATGTTTTTTTTTTTTACAACGAATAAAATGAATATTTGAAAACCTATAGTAAAATTTGACACCCCTATTCATGCTCACTGTTCCAATAGTGGAACATTCATTATTTGTTGACAATTAATGATAAGTAGGCTAGAAATTGACGAGAAATTTTAAATTATACATAAAGGAAGAGTAAGTTATTGAGAAAAAGCAACAAAAAAACAAAATACAGGAAGTATCTGTATATCCTCAATAGAACTCGAATCATTAAGTTTGGATTCGATTCTCATCTCTATTAAATATCTATTAGATATCGTGGTTAATTGATTTATGGGCGACATAAGACTAATTGTCGAATAACATATACAAGCATGTGGAATTCTAGATATCCATTCTTTAAAAAACACTATATATAAGTCGAAAGAACGAGAAGATTTGGCTTCGATTAATTAATTCAAAAATAAATTGTGAGAATGTCGTTGAATCCTATTTAGAAGTTTTTTACAAAGTCTTAGTCTGACCAAAGCAAATCCTGTCATTCTTTTATTTTTTGGCTTAAAATATACGCTTGTTTGGATTTACTTATTAAACTGGCATTGTCATCGTTAAATACTATTTTTTTATTTTTAATAAAAGTTGTAAAAAATTTCGGTTTCGGCCGAAAATCTGATTACAATTTCGATTTAATTTCGTTTCGGCCGAAAATTGATATTCAATTTCGGCTTAACTTCGGTTTCAGCCGAAAATGGAATTTTAAATTCGGCATAATTTCGGTTCCGGCCGAAATAAAAATATCTGTTTCGGTCGGTCTCTAATTTAAACATTTCAATTTTTAAAAATGAACAAGTTTTAAAAATCGATTGGGGTTCTAATATAATACATTTGGTGGACCACCACTTAAGAAACCCTGAACTAGATAAGGGAATCCCATGATAAATGAATGAGTGAATGGATGAATGAATAAAACTACCGGAAGACTCACCTTCAAAAGGGTTTTTTCCTCAGGTTTGACTGTGGTCTTAGGCTCCTTTGACATACTGCCAGTATCTAAGATAATGTCGATGGTGATGGTCATGGTGGTGATTTTGATGATTATGACGGTGATGATAGTTATGATGATTAGTATTATGGTAATATTGATGATAACATAATAAAACTTTTCAGTGTTCTTCGAAGTTTTTACTCGCTCACAGCCTCCACAGACCCACTAACTTTCAACAGCTGATTGTGCTTTTTTGTAGCACTAAGTTTAAAAAACTGTTAATTTCTTGGAAATATCTTATTATAGATTCTTCGGGTTTCAAATCAGATGCCTGTATGAATCTCAAGCTTCACCATTATATACCCTGGCATCATCCTTATTCTCGACCTTTATGAATGTGTGTCTGTGTTTCAGTGAATGTATAAATTGATATATTCTCAAGATGACTGATTAACTTTTTTATTACATAAATGACTAATTGAGAAAAATTATTTCATCCGTTATAAGAAATTAATTAATTAAACCATGGGCGGTGATCCTGGGGTCCGCCCCCCACTTTTTGGTAGTGAGGGGAGTCCGCCTTAATGTGGACCCCCCTCCTCCACTTATTTCAATATTTTTTTTGAAACTTTTGTTTTGAAGCGAGCATAATCGTCAACCATGGATTTAAACAGAATGTTTATATAGTGAGATTGATTAGTTATAGTGATGGCTGTCTAAAACTGACTATTATTTGTTTACCTAAATATTCGTATCCGAACAGAAGTTTAAAAAAGATTTTCAAGTGGGGAAGGACCCCAGTACCCCTCCAGGATCGTCCATGCTGGGTAGAAGCCCCCAAGACTTGCAGCAGATCACCACCCCTGGTTCTTGATGTGAGGTTTGTTTTTAGAAAAAGCAGAAAGATTATGAAGATAAATGTTGAGTTTTATTATAGTGGCGTATAATCCGAACGAGCTTCCAGGCCACTTAGGTTGCATATTTTCATTCCTAACCAGTACAATAGAGAGAATATGCATAGATTCAATTCAATTCAATACAACGATGAGTAAGATTATAGTGGCGTAAATCCGGAAGGGCTTCAAGACCACTTAGTTATGGAAAAGTAAATAATGATATTATTAATTTTTATTATTTCAAAATTATTATTAACCTTTAATAAATAGAAAATAAATAAATAAATAAAATGAAGATAAAATTAGAAAGCAAGAAATTGATGAATGGAAAAAATGAGCCGTAAATTTGTGGGTTATTGGTTTTTAGGGAACGGCTGAATGTCGCGGTCGAGCTCGGGGATTTGAGTCTATTGGAAAGACTATTCCAAAGAGTTGGCGCTGCAACAAAAAAGCTTCTTGCACCTGCATACTTGAGTTTTTAGCTCTGTGCAACTACATCTCTTGACCTAGCAGACCTGAGTCTTTCCCTCTGAGGAAGACTTGCCCTCATGACAATGCTACTCGACAAATAATTTAAACACTCATTGGACAGACACTTGTGGATTAACAAGATTTTTTTGTATTCAAGTCTGTTTTTAACACGAAGCCAGTAGAGCTCCTTGAGAACAGGGCTGATGTGATCACACTTTCTAGCACCTGTTATGAGCCTAGCTGTGGTGTTGATTATAGACTGAAGTTTCTGCAGCTGCGTCATTGGCAACCCAGTAAAAATGATATTGCCATAGTCAGCAGAAGCCAAAGTTCTCAGTAAGTCCTTGGATCGTATTTGGCGTAAAGAAGCAAAGCAGGTTTGAGTCATCTTGTTGATGTGTGTCGTCATGGTGAGGTCTTTGTCGAGATAAACTCCTAGGTTTCTGACACTTTCAGAAGGCATTAGCTCATTCTGACAAATGCGAACCAGATCTTTGGGAGTGTAAACAGAGTTTCGACGGGATGAGAGCCAGATAACTTCAGTTTTGCTGGAGTTAAGTTTCAGTTGATTGGCAATCATCCAAGCAGCAATTTCGTCAATGCATGATGACACCCTTTCTTGCAGGTCAGCTTGATGACCTTTAATGCAATGACCGTGAATCTGGGTGTCATCAGCATACTGATGAAAAGCAAGCTCATGTCTAGCTGCTCTTCTTTCCAAATCTCCAGTGTACAACGAGAACAGTAAAGGACCAAGGACTGAACCTTGGGAGACTCCTACAGCGGAAACCGACGTGGTCAATTTTGTCCCACTTTTTTTTTTTTTTTTTTTTTTTTTGGTTTATACTATTCACAGCCTGACAGACGCATGCCATGTTACAATGGTTCTGAGAACCATGGCTCTTATGCGCCAAGGCGCCACTCCACACGACGTGCACATCTTTCAATGCATACGTCGCAAACACCGCATCATATACACTAGGTATATGATAGTTCACGGTTGCTTCCAAGGATTCGAACTGGTAACCTTTAAGTTGCAAGTCCGACGTCTACCAACTAAGCCATCCCCGCTCCCAGTGGATGTCAAAACATCTGTCACTTAAGTAGTTCTTAAATCATTCTAACGCACAGTCAGAGAACCCATAGAAGATGTGCAGTCTTCGGAGCAGTGTTGCATGATCTACCAGGTCAAAAGCTACCGATAGATCAAGCAAAACTAACAATGTAAGCTTACCTTCATATGCTGCCCTAACGATGTCTGAAAAGACCTTGGTAATAGCAGTTTCTGTCAAATGATGACGACGGTAAGCTGACTGCAAGAAAGTAAAAAAAAGAGATTCTGCGAGGTAGTTGACTACTCTGTAGAGAACTAATCTTTTCATGAGTTTGGACAACACCCTCAAGTTTGAAATAGGCCTGTAGGACGAAGTTTCAGTGAGTTTAAGACTCGGCTTTTTAAGCAGTGGCGTGATGTAAGCCGACTTGAAAGACTTTGGAACTCTGCCTGCCAAAAAAAATCTGTTGAGTAAGTTCACTAAAAAAGAAACAATTATTCTAGATATCTCCTTCAACAGCCATGTAGGAACAGGGTCATTGGAGCACTGCTTATTTGGAAGCCCGTGATTAGTAATAAAATTACAGTTATAAAACTATATAATTTAATAGATAATATAAATTTTATCATTCAAAGGCCAATAAGTTGCTAGATAATATAAATGTTATCATTCAAGTGCGGATAGGCGAATATAAGTGTAGATTTTATATATATTTCAATTTCAAAAGTAAAAGTTTTTGAAACATAATTTAGAAGTTTTATTTATGATATTAAATATCTAAAAATTAATTGGACAATTGAAAATGATAATCACGTAACATAGCCAAATCGTTATATACCGAGAATATGCACGGTACCAGAAGCGGCGATCCTGGGAGAGTGTTGGGATACGGACCCCCTATTTTTTTAGTAGCGAGATCAATGTGGACCCACCACTTTAAAAAAAAAACTGATTAAACTCTTGTTTTGATACGAGCATAATCGTCAACCATGGCATAAAACCGAATGTTTATATATTAATAGGGGTAGGTTGCTCATGATGAACCGGTTTCTAGGATGGAACGAGCTTACTTACAGCTATGCGATGTATAAAATAATTTTTTTTAAATTTTCTGTTCATGCATCCGTCTTCTAAGCACATTTGTATGTTGGTTTCGTTTCTGAAAGTTGCCTCATTCAATTATAATAATTGAAAAACTGATTTTTAGAAAAATAGTTTAAAAGTTGAGAGATAACGTTTTATAGTTTTTTTTCTCACATTTGAAGGAGCATAATTTTTATTTTTTCTTATTAATTAGATGATGCACTACAGTTTCATTACGTACAAGTAGTATAATTAATAATTTAGTGATTAGCCTGTTATAACCATCGATTTGTAGCATGGTCATAGTTGCCTAAGAATAAATGTAGGAAGAGATTATAGACATTGATGAATCTGTCTTTGGCATTCGTCCTCCTCGGGAGATGATAAATCTATATAGACTATATTCAATATAATCGACTATATTAAGTTTATATTTTAAATAGTTTATTGAAAATTAATACAAACCAATAATTTACTTTTTATTTTTAAAAAACTGTTGGTGTTCATTAGCTTTGACACAAGTATGTTCCATTTACAGCTTAATATCACAATTGAATAGATGTAAACTTTCGCCTCATTAGTCTTAATTGACTGTAAACTAGAGGGTTGCGCGGGAAATGGTTGAAGCTAAAAGTAAAATGCGAAATAAAAAGAATTCTCTGGGTAAAACAAGTTTTACTCATGTTATTCTAAAGAGTTCAGTTCAAAAATAAAATGTTAAAATTTTTATAACAAATTTAGAGCGTTTTTAAAAGACATTTGAGAAAAAACTGAAAGACTACATGTTCCAGAATAAATAAAGATTTTTTGAAATGATCAGTATTGAAAAAGCGGAAAAAAGTATTTCTTTAGATAATTAAGGTAGTTGAATAATAAGTAAAATGTTTAAATTACAATTTTTTTTACATACAATACGATTCGATCTTAGGCAACTAAGCATTTCATCTTGGGAGCCCAGTTGCTCAGGATGGAATTTTTGAGTGTTCATATTTGAGGTTTATTAACTCCTATTTCTCATTTCTTCATTTCTCATGTTTAACTGTATATAGTTAGAGAAAGAGTCAATATATTTCTGCTGGATCTTTGGTTAGAATAAACGGTTTTGGGTATAATATATTAAAATTTTAGAATCTTAAGTCTAAATAAAAATTACATTTAATTAGTAAGAATGTTTTTTGTGCGAAGGTTGGTTGTTTTGAATCTGTCAAGGAATGGCCGCAGCAGACCAAGATGGCCGTAGGGAATCAAGTGAGCTGCGACATAAAGGAGAAAACCTTCCATAGCAGCAGCAGTTCCAGCGTTGGCAAGGACTTTTCCTTCACCCTCTATCGCAGCCTCGGCACCAGTGGCAAGACAGAAAATTGAAAATAATGATGATTGTGTTTTGTGGTTTTGAGGATGATGTGGTGGTGATTGGGCTGTGGTATGAGTGTTCGTACTGTGGTGATGATTGAATTTTTGATTGGTGGTGATAGTGCTTTTTTGGCGGTGATTGTCATGGTGGTGTGGGTGAGGTTGGATTATTGAGGTTGATTGTTTGTTTTTTTATATTTATATTGATATTTATACATATATTGGTAGTGGTCTGAAACCGTTTTATTTAACAAATTTATTTGAAAAGCGCTTTTGAACTAGATAAAAAGCGCTATATAAATGCCTGTCATTGATTGATTGATTGATTGAAGGGCATGATATATTTTAATTTACGTTATTGGTTATGCAATTGAGCTATGAGAATACGTATAAAAATCGTTCCATCTTGTGCAACCTCTCCCTACATAGTGACTATGTGTAGTTATAGTGTTAGCTGTCTAAAAACCAAACTATCCTTTGCTTACTTGAATATTCGTATAAAAAAAGAAGTTTAAAAATATTCCTATGAAGGAAGGAAAAGAAAATCCGGATCCCAGGAGCCCCGGTAGGACCCCCCCAAGATTTGCAGCTGATCGCCGCCTCTGGTTCGGTGTGGGGTTTTAACAAAAATAAAAATAAAGTACTAACTATCTTATATTGACACTGTTTCTCGTTTAAAATTATTCGAAAATAAAAATCTAAAAAAAAAGTGAAAATGTCATAAGCCTAATGTTGAATAGTGTTGCTTGAAATTTTTCACTTTACACAAGAAATATGAACTTATGTCATTCGTTTCAAAAAAAATGTTTTCGCAATTGGAGCAGAAAAAGTTTAATCGGAATAACCAATAGTTAAGAATTTCCACATCATTGAACCCTTGATTTAAAAATCTAAAATGTCTTTTAAAAAACTAAAGAAAAGTAACGTTGAAGTAGTTGGAGAAACTAGTAGAAGATAAAAAAACCTCAAAAACTATTCACCAAACAAGATACTAAGAACATGAATCTGAAAATGAAGATACCTCAATGATTACAAAGTCAAATAATTCAAAGTTATAGAACAGAATTAGAATTAGGCTTTAAGAGTTGTCCTCTTGTTTGGTGGCAACAACAGGAAGGAGCATATCCGGCTCTTGCAAAACTGGCAAGAAAGTACATGTCATCTCCTGCAAGTACAGTTCCATGTGAACGTCATTTCAGCTTTTCAGGACACATAGTTAGCAAGAAAAAAAACTTTTTAGATCCAACTTATGTTGGAAAACTTGTTTGCTTGAGTAACTGGCTCAAAAAGAATGTGTGACAATTGAAATCTTTATCATTTATGGATTCTTCTTATTCTTTCAAAACTGGCTTATTTTTATAAATAAACTCGGATACAATTTATATTACATTTGTGAGAAAAAAAATTAAATACTATTGTCAAATATGCGGTAAAAGCATTGAGTTAAAATACGATTAACGCACGATTAAAATGTTTAATCGAACGAATAACAGCAATTAACATTTTTATCGAACGACTAACGGCGATTAAAATGTTTAATCGTGAAACAGCTCTACTAAATATCGATAAATCAATTATGGTTTTTTAATTATTATATACACATATTAGATAAAATTAGTATTAAAAATGTCCAAAAGAAGGTTGTTTTTTTTGCACAACAGTAGTGCCTAACTGACTTTTCTGGAGAGAAAAAATTGTAATAAGTATGGAATCAGCCACTTGGAGCGATATATGTTTGCAATTCCTATCGCGTGAACATTCTGATCACTCGGAATGCCCAGAAAAGAAAAAATATCATAAACAAAGTGCTTTTTTAAGGATCATTCATTCATAAAAGCAATTCAAAATCAAATTTCAAATCCAGTGATAACCCAGAGTTCTGTATGAAACTATGAGCAAATTACCGGGTAAGAGCCCAATGATCAGAATTTAGACCTACTTATTTATATGTAATTTTTAGCTATTCTGGGTAAATTATAAGCAATTAACTTTTTATATTCTGTTTTTTACTGTTAGCAAAATACTTTACAAAAAATTGAATGCATAATTACTGCGGCATGTTCTTTTCTAACGGATCAAACAAGTAAAACAAAAAATGTTGATTTTCATGATTTTAAAAATTGACTGTAAATAAAATATAGAAACCATTTGAAAAAACAATATTCTAAAGTGTAGCTAAACGAATCTATAATACCTAACAGACACAAAAAAATAATTATATATGATTACCTAATTAATTTTAGTCTTTTAAGTTTCATGTCAGAATTCGGATCATTGGACTCTTATGGGATGAGGCTTTGGTTTAAATTAACAATGTTTTAGAATAAATGAACTTAACAATTAACAAATTATCAAAAATAACAAAAAAAATAAATTATTTCGCTGTGAAATTCACACGTAAATAACCCTTTTTAAAGTGAAAGTTTCACAAAAATAATAATAGTAGTAGTAGTCGTAGTCTTTATAGTGCCTTTTTCTTGACACTTCATTTCTTTTTCATCTTTCTCTTTCTCTCCCCTCCCTCTGTCTCTAAATTGCACTGACACTTCTCATCACCACTCCTTTCATCCTCCGATCCTCCTCCTGGTAACAAAGGACCCCTTCCATCGGGTCCTGTTCTCCACGCTCCCTTTTCCAAGCTGTCAGCCATTCTTTTCTCCACTCTTCATACAACCCACACTCCAGCAAAACGTGCCTCTCATTCTCTTCCTCCCCACAAAAACACTTCCTATCCTCCTTCTCATACCTCCAGCCACAATTTCATTATTTCTCACCGTCAAACTAACCCCCCTACACATCATCCTAACTTTCGCTCCATCTAAACCATCTACATATTTTTCAAACTTCCTGCTTTCTGACTTCTTTTCACGGTATCTTTTCAGTCTTTCACTTTCCTGTATCTCATTTCTCCATTAATCCCTTCCCCTTTGTTGGATCCTCTTCACTAGCTCCCTTTCCCCCATCCCTCCGACCTCTCTTTCTGAGACGCCCATCATAAACACTCCTGCTCGTGCATCTTTCCCTCCACGTACCATTCGGCTTATAACCTCCACACCCAATTTTCCCCCCGATTTGGCTACACCTATCCACCATTTAGATTTTTTACCAATCTCATCTACACATGCTCTACCTACTCTTGCGACAAGATTTTTTTATTATAAATTTTTTAATTAGTTTAGGTTTTTCCAACTTCTAAGTAATAACACATTTGAAATGTCAGAAATAAGTGTCAAAAAACAATTTCTTTGTCGATAAAATAGGCCTTTTTTAAATATTAGATGTTCAAAAATACAACTATTTTAAGATTTTTTCTTTGAAACTTTCAATTTCTAGTTAAATCCTAAAATTTATACTATAAAAAAATACTTTAATTAATGGATAATATAAATTCATGTGTTTCTGTTTGTGTGTGCGTGTCTGTGTTTTTGCGCCTGTGTAAGCATGAGTAAGTGCGTGTGTTTTTAATTATTCCAATTCTAATTTGTACAAACATTTAGAAAAACACAACTTTTTCGCAAGCTCAAACAACAAATAAAATCAATGAAAAAACTGTTAAAATGTTAATGATTATAAAAAAAGTATATAAAAAATAATGAATTAGCTATGAGAAGCTTGTTAACCAGAACTGTACCTAATATCCTATTTTGCTCTTCCTCTGAATAAAAAAAATTATATTTTTTATTTTTCCAAATACGAATCGTGTAGTTTAATACAAATAACTAAACAATTTAAACAAAACTTTTATTTTAAAATATGTGATTAAGAACCCAAAAATGAGACAGAATTCGAAAAAAATGCTTTTAAAATACAGTACTTAAATGCCATATACTTCTTAATATTAACCTATATTAAGAAGTCCATGACTTAGAAGTAACAACATCAAAAAATAAATGTTGAAATACCACAATCACAACTTTTAAGTTAATTGCAAGACAAATAATGGTCAACAAATTTCAAAGATTTTCTAATCTCAAAAAATCAAACACTTCCAGATTAACGTTTAATGCATTTTCTAATCGCTTATTTACAATGTATTGCATTTATTTGACATTATTCGAATACAAATAGTCTTTTTGAATGAAGTATAATTGAGAATAAGGGAAAAATAATCTTGGTTTCAATTTTCTGTAAAACCTTATTTCTTTGTTACTTTTTAAATATTAATATTTTAAACGATCAAATATGGGGTGCGCCTTAGGCATGGTATTTTACGGTAAAACTGAAGCTCTGGTATAAGATTGTATGACCACTTGAAAATATTAAGCAAAATTGTGAAAATCTACTTCAAGTGCAATAAGAAGTTCAAAGTGTTAATTTATTAATGGGGGCCACCATGGCGATAAAAAGAACCGCTGTCCTAGAAACTTCTACAACCGGTGCCGCTGCAAGTCCTAAAATGCTTAAAACATACATAAATACATACATACATACATACATACATACATACATACATAAATACATACATACATACATACATACATACATACATACATACATACATACATACATACATACATACATACATACATACATACATACATACATACATACATACATACATACATACATACATACATACATACATACATACATACATACATACATACATACATACATACATACATACATACATACATACATACATACATACATACATACATACATACATACATACATACATACATACATACATACATACATACATACATACATACATACATACATACATACATACATACATACATACATACATACATACATACATACATACATACATACATACATACATACATACATACATACATACATACATACATACATACATACATACATACATACATACATACATACATACATACATACATACATACATACATACATACATACATACATACATACATACATACATACATACATACATACATACATACATACATACATACATACATACATACATACATACATACATACATACATACATACATACATACATACATACATACATACATACATACATACATACATACATACATACATACATACATACATACATACATACATACACAATACTCATGATGCGTATAATGGTGAGCATGGCGACATAAAAGAAGTGCACAGAGAGGAAGAGCCGAATGGACTGGAAGCGTGTCGTTTCAACTTGACATTGTTATCCACTAAAGAAGCAGGCCTAAATCCCTTAAAAATGAGCATCTACGCTGCCCACAAGGTGGCTCAAAACAGGATTAATGATTTAAAATGCATTCATGATGCCTCACCACATACAGGAGAAGATATATTATAAAAAAAAGAATAATAATGCTTGAAACATAAAAAGCCACCAACCTTGCTAACCTTAAAACATAAGAAGCCACCAGCCCTGCTGCTCTTGGAACATAATAAGCCACCAGCCCTGCGGCTCTTAAAATATAAAATGCTCCTATCCAAGTTGCACTGAGAATGTTAGGAGCCACCGTCCCTGTTGCTTCTGGAACATTAGGAGCCACCGTCCCTGTTGCTTTTGGAACATTAGGAGCCACCGTCTCTAGCTTTTGGAACATTAGAAGCCACCCTCTCTGTTGCTTTTGGAACATTAGGAGCCACCGTCTCTGTTGCTTTTGGAACATTAGGAGCCACCCTCTCTGTTGCTTTTGGAACATTAGGAGCCACCGTCTTTGTAGTTTTTGGAACATTAGAAGCCACTAGCCTTGCGGTTCCTGAACCAAAAAAACCCACCATCCGTGCGGCTAATGAAACAAAAAAACCCATCAGCCTTGCTGATCCTGAAACAAAAGAAGCCACTACCCCTGCTGCTTCTAAAATATAAAGTGCTCCTTTCCAAGTTGCACTGAGAATGTTAGAAGCCACCGACACTGTTGCTTTTGGAACGTTAGAAGCCACCGTCTCTGTAGCTTTTGGGACATTAGGAGCCACCGTCCCTGCGGCTCCTGAACCAAAAAAACTTACCAGCCCTGCTGCTTCTGAAACAAAAGAAGCCACTACCTCTACTGCTTTCAAAATATGAAGTGCTCCTTTCCAAGTTGCACTAAGAATGTTAGAAGCCACCGACACTGTTGCTTTTGGAACATTAGGAGCCACCGTCTCTGTTGCTTTTGGAACATTAGGAGCCACCAGCCCTGCGGTTCCTGAACCAAAAAAACTCACCAGCCCTGCGGCTACTGAACCAAAAAAACCCACCAGCCCTGCGGATCCTGAAACAAAAGAAGCCAATACCCCTGCTGCTTCTAAAATATAAAGTGCTCCTTTCCAAGTTGCACTAAGAATGTTAGAAGCCACCGACACTGTTGCTTTTGGAACATTAGGAGCCACCATCTCTGTTGCTTCTGGAACATTAGGAGCTACCGTCTCTGTAGCTTTTGAACCAAAAAAACCCACCAGCCCTGCTGCTCCTGAAACAAAAGAAGCCACTACCTCTACTGCTTCTAAAATATAAAGTGCTCCTTTCCAAGTTGCACTAAGAATGTTAGAAGCCACCGACACTGTTGCTTTTGGAACATTAGGAGCCACCGTCTCTGTTGCTTTTGGAACATTAGAAGCCACCGTCTCTGTTGCTTTTGGAACATTAGGAGCCACCGTCTCTGTTGCTTTTGGAACATTAGGAGCCACCGTTTCTGTTGCTTCTGAACCAAAAAAACCCATCAGCCTTGCTGCTTTTGAAAAAAAAAAAGCCACTACCCCTGCTGCTTTTGAAATATAAAATGCTCTTTTCGAAATTGCACTAAGAATGTTATGAGCCACTGTCTTTGTTGCTTTTGAAATATAAAGAGCCACCGTCTCTGTTGCTTTTGAAACATTAGGAGCCACCATCTCTGTTGCTTCTGGAACATTAGGAGCCACCGTCTCTGTAGCTTTTGAACCAAAAAAACCCACCAGCCCTGCTGCTCCTGAAACAAAAGAAGCCACTACCTCTACTGCTTCTAAAATATAAAGTGCTCCTTTCCAAGTTGCACTAAGAATGTTAGAAGCCACCGAAACTGTTGCTTTTGGAACATTAGGAGCCACCGTCTCTGTTGCTTTTGGAACATTAGGAGCCACCGTCTCTGTTGCTTTTGGAACATTAGGAGCCACCGTTTCTGTTGCTTCTGAACCAAAAAAACCCATCAGCCTTGCTGCTTTTGAAAAAAAAAAAGCCACTACCCCTGCTGCTTTTGAAATATAAAATGCTCTTTTCGAAATTGCACTAAGAATATTATGAGCCACTGTCTTTGTTGCTTTTGAAATATAAAGAGCCACCGTCTCTGTTGCTTTTGGAACATTAGGAGCCACCGTTTCTGTTGCTTTTGGAACATTAGGAGCCACCAGCCATGCGGCTCCTGAACCCAAAAAAGCCACCAGCCCTGTTGCTCCTGAAACAAAAGAAGCCACTATCTCTGCTGCTTCTAAAATATAAAATGTTCCTATCCAAATTGCACTAAAAATGATAGAAGCCAGCGTCCCTGTTGCTTTTGGAACATTAGAAGTCTCCGTCTCTGTAGCTTTTCGAACATTAGGAGCCACCATCCCTGTTGCTTTTGGAACATTAGGAGCCACCCTCTCTGTTGCTTTTGGAACATTAGGAGCCACCGTCCCTGTTGTTTTTGGAACATTAGGAGCCACCGTCCCTGTTGTTTTTGGAACATTAGGAGCCACCGTCCCTGTTGTTTTTGGAACATTAGGAGCCACCCTCTCTGTTGCTTTTGGAACTTTAGGAGCCACTTCCCCTGTTGCTTCTGGAACATTAGGAGCCACCGTCCCTGTTGCTTTTGGAACATTAGGAGCCACCGTCCCTGTTGCTTCTGGAACATTAGGAGCCACCGTCTTTGTAGCTTTTGGAACATTAGGAGCCACCGTCCCTGTTGTTTTTGGAACTTTAGGAGCCACCGTCCCTGTTGTTTTTGGAACATTAGGAGCCACCGTCTCTGTTACTTTTTGAACATTAGGAGCCACCGTCTTTGTAGCTTTTGGAACATTAGGAGCCACCGTCCCTGTTGCTTTTGGAACTTTAGGAGCCACTTCCCCTGTTGCTTCTGGAACATTAGGAGCCACCGTCCCTGTTGCTTTTGGAACATTAGGAGCCACCGTCCCTGTTGCTTCTGGAACATTAGGAGCCACCGTCTTTGTAGCTTTTGGAACATTAGGAGCCACCGTCCCTGTTGCTTTTGGAACATTAGGAGCCACCGTCCCTGTTGCTTTTGGAACATTAGGAGCCACCCTCTCTGTAGCTTTTGGAACATTAGGAGCCACCGTCTTTGTAGCTTTTGGAACATTAGAAGCCACCGTCCCTGTTGCTTTTGGAACATTAGGAGCCACCGTCCCTGTTGCTTTTGGAACATTAGGAGCCACCCTCTCTGTTGCTTTTGGAACATTAGAAGCCACTTCCCCTGTTGCTTTTGGAACTTTAGGAGCCACCGTCTCAGTAGTTTTTGGAAATTGCAGTTGAATCTACAGGTGGTAGTAGTAGTAGTAGTAGTAGTAGTAGTAGTAGTAGTAGTAGTGGTAGTAGTAGTAGTAGTAGTAGTGGTAGTAGTAGTAGTAGAAGTAGTAGTAGTAGTAGTGGTAGTAGTAGTAGTAGAAGTAGTAGTAGTAGTAGTAGTAGTAGTAGTAGTAGTAGTAAGAGTAGTAGTAGTAGTAGTAGTAGTAGTAGTAGTAGTGGTAGTAGTAGTAGTAGAAGTAGAAGTAGTAGTAGTGGTAGTAGTAGTAGTAGTAGTAGTAGTAGTAGTGGTAATAGTAGTAGTAGTAGTAGTAGTAGTAGAAATAAATGTATTAGTAGTTGATGACACCTTGAAATAGTCGAAAAGTTCTTTAGCGCTCAGAGTACGTGTGTTGACTTTTTTGGGAACAAGGCGGGCTGGATGAAATAGTATCTCTGTCAGATCTAGCAAAGGGCCTGTGTGGTAATTTGTTTTTGTAGTCTTACGAGTGGATGTTGTTGCTGTCTTAGCGCTTCTCACCTCTAAACATGGGTCCAAGTGCCTGTGTGTTTGTTTTTCAAAAATTCAAAGTAATTTGACCATTCAAAATTTTTAATTGGAATCAAAAACACTAAAAGTGTTTGAAACTTGTTAATAATTTTTTTTTTTAAATTCGATAAAATATTTTCTATTTTCAGAATTGCGTTAACTTAAAAAAATATCAATTTAAATATCTTTATGCGTTTGCAAGTATGAGTTCTTCTGTGTGTATGTGCGAGTAACTTTGATGAGGTCACCTCCAGTCTTTTTCTTTTGGTTTCATGGTCCTCTCGCAGGCAATAACTGGATACGAAGAAGTCATGTTTGTTCAGTGCTAAGTAGATCAGGGAGGGCTGTTGCTGTTGTTGTTTTTAAGGTATGTTATGGCGCGCGTGATGAAAGAAGCATCAAGAGCACATCAACACTTCTGTGTGTATGTGCGAGTAACTTTGATGAGGTCACCTCCAGTTTTATTCTTTTGGTTTCATGGTCCTCTCGCAGGCAATAACTGGATACGAAGTAGTCAGGTTTGTTCAGTGCTAAGTAGATCAGGGAGGGCTGTTGCTGTTGTTGTTTTTAAGGTATGTTATGGCGCGCGTGATGAAAGAAGCAACAAGAGCACATCAACACTTCTGTGTGTATGTGCGAGTAACTTTGATGATGTCACCTTCAGTTTTATTCTTTTGGTTTCATGGTCCTCTCGCAGCGAATAAGCGGATTCGTAGTATTTATGTTTGTTCCGTGCTAAGTAGATCAGGGACTGTTGTTGTTGTTAAGGTATCATATGGCGGCGCGTGATGAAAGAAGCAACAAGAGCACATCAACAACAGAGCACATCAACAACAGCACTAACATCACAACAATAGAGCATTCAAAGGTCCGAAAACAGCGTTTAAAAATAAAAACTATTCTTGTCTGTCGCGTCAATAGGAACACTTCCATTCATTAGAAGAAATCTAGCAATTTATTGCTGGGCGTCCGTAGATTCTTGATGAAACCTGGTCTTCTACAGTTAAACTATGCTGTAGATGGCAAAGAATATGCCCAGGTTCAATGACAGAACAACACAGCACTAACATTACAACAATAACATAAACCTGAAAGCGCTCTTTTCCACATGTTTCTTCAACCATATCAGCATATTGAATGATAGACTGTTATAATTGGTGTTATTGGTTGTTAGGAGTGTTATAAGTCACTTTCAACGATGTTTTTCATAAGCAATTTGCTTCACTTCAACAATTGAATTTAATTGGAGAGTGAAAGGGAAGTAAAATAGGAGAAATAAAAGAAAAAAATGAATGAGATAATTTAAAGCGAAATAGTTAATGATAAAAATAAGCAGAAGAGTGATAAAGAAATGAATAGAAAGAGGGTGAATGAAAAAGATATCTGAAAATTTAACGGAGATGAGAGTGAGCATGAAAAAAATAACGCTTTACTAAGAGTAGTGAGCAAAATATGAGTGAGTGGGACCTCAAGGTAGTCGTGGCTGGAGATGTCTTCGTAGATGTCCTCGTAGCTGAGTCTGTCCTTTGCAAAGTTGCCGTAAATGAAATTGTAGCTCTTGTCGCTCCAGGCGATGAAGATATTCACAGAGCTGAGCAAGCCATTCAGAGCGGCAAAAGAGTAATTCTTTTCTTTACTCCAATAGTGTTCATCAAAGCCTTGAGTGTACATCAGCAAGATGCAGATCTATATACGGTTAAATGCATAATTTTTTAATTAACAAAATTCTAAACTATATTTTTAAAATTACAAGTTACATTTTAATGTAACAGCAATGAGTTATAAATGAGAGATAAGGTCGATTAACTACGGCTACTTAATCAGGGAAACTGCAAGTAGAATAAAAAAACTTTAATACTTTTTCTCCTTTTAGATTTTTTATAAAAAAGGGTTGACTCCACATGAAGATGCCTCTATCTGTATTGTCCGAACAACGCGTGTTTTCGAATTCCTTCAGAGAAACTCTTTTGTAAGCAATCCAATCTTTCTCGGCCACCCCATGCTCCTGCAAAGGTGCTAGCTTTATAAATAAGATTAAATTAGCATTTGGGTTACAACACTCGTCATTAAAAATGAAACCAAACACTGGTTCTTCTGACATCGAGGCTGTAGAGATAGCCAAGGAACAAGTTCAGAGCCCTGCACCTGTTTGAGACATCGAGCCCTATCACTGACAACAGCATCACCTTGCAGTCCTTCACCCGTTCATCCAGCAGAATTCTTGACAGGGCAACCTCGTCCAAAACAAAAAAGTTGTCTGCTCCTAATTTCACTATTTGCACAGCCTCGCCTGATCGAAATTAAGACTTCCTTGATATTAGCATGAGAGAGTATCTCTAATATTCCATACAAATTATTTGTGTATTGTATTGTTTACTACATATGAAGAATTTCTAAACTGTGTAAGTAACTAATTATTTCTGTTATAAAGTATAACTATGAAAACTATTAAAAACCATTAGGCTTTTTTAGGTTATGAAAAAGTAATAAAAAATAGGTTTCAATTTAATTTCATTATAAAAGTACTAATACCTTTTAAAGATATATTTGACAGACCTCGACTCCTAGAAGCCTCTAAGTTTGTGAAATAATCTTCCTCCCATGCTACTTTTTTTTTCTCAGCTGGGGTCTGAATCATTATCAAACTCCGTAAACACACAAACACACACACACACACACACACACACACACACACACACACACACACACACACACACACACACACACACACACACACACACACACACACACACACACACACACACACACACACACACACACACACACACACACACACACACACACACACACACACACACACACACACACACACACACACACACACACACACACACACACACACACACACACACAGTAGTAGTAGAAGTAGTAGTAGTAGTAGTAGTAGTAGTAGTAGTAGTAGTAGTAGTAGTAGTAGTAGTAGTAGTAGTAGTAGTAGTAGTAGTAGTAGTAGTAGTAGTAGTAG
>OX030963.1:5088722-5103722 GCA_943735955.1 Piscicola geometra
ACGGCGATGATGGATAAATGGGATATGATGTGCATTGACATCGGCTAATCAATTATTGAAAGAGTGGAAAAACTTTACAACTTTTTCTCCTTCTTGGTTTATGATGAAGAAAGGCTGGTTCCACATAAAGATGCCTGTAGAAGTATTTCCGAAAAGTGGTTCAATTTCGAATTGCTGAGAAGCAACTCTCTTGTCTCTCATCCAATCCTTCTTAGGCACCCCATTCTCCTGTCAGAGGTGCTAGCTTTATGGAAAAACTTAAACTAACTTTTTGATAACAGCACTCATCCTTAAAAAATTGTGGTTCTGACTTCAAAGTTGTTGAGGTAGCGGAGGAAATACGTGCCATAGGCTCCTGCCACTGACAACAGCATCACCTTGCAGTCCCTTCACCCGACCATCCAGCAGAATTCTTGACAAGGCATCCTCATCCAAAACAAATAAGTTATCAGCTCCTAATTTCACTATTTTGCACAGCCTCGCCTGATGGAAAATAAGACTTTATTGATATTGGCAAAAAAGCTCTTCTAAGATTCCGTAAAGAGTATATGTCTATTGTATTTTTTGCTAAATTTTATGAATTTCAAAATTGGTGATAGATTAATTCTTTTAGCGATAAAGTATAGCTTTGAAAACTTTTAAGTTTTGTAAGCTACTTTAGGTCGAGAAAAAAGAGTTGAATACGTTTTGCAATTTAATTCAATCATGAAAGTACTTATAGCTTCATTAGACCTATTTTACCTACCTGGAATCCTAGAAACCTTTAAGTTTGTGAAATAATCTTTCACACGTGCTACTTCTTTTTTCTCAACTTTGGTCTGAATCGTTATCAGAAGTACGAATACACACACACACACACACTCACACACACACACACACACACACACACACACACACACACACACACACACACACACACACACACACACACACACACACACACACACACACAACACACACACACACACACACACACACACACACACACACACACACACACACACACACACACACACACACACACACACACACACACACACACACACACACACAAACACACACACACACACACACACACACACACACACACACACACACACACACACACACATACACACACACACACACACACACACAAACACACACACACACACACACACGCACACACACACTCACACTCACACAAACACACACACAGTAGTAGTAGTAGTAGTAGTAGTAGTAGTAGTAGTAGTAGTAGTAGTAGTAGTAGTAGTAGTAGTAGTAGTAGTAGTAGTAGTAGTAGTAGTAGTAGTAGTAGTAGTAGTAGTAGTAGTAGTAGTAGTAGTAGTAGTAGTAGTAGTAGTAGTAGTAGTAGTAGTAGTAGTAGTAGTAGTAGTAGTAGTAGTAGTAGTAGTAGTAGTAGTAGTAGTAGTAGGAGTAGTAGTAGTAGTAGTAGTAGTAGTAGTAGTAGTAGTAGTAGTAGTAGTAGTAGTAGTAGTAGTAGTAGTAGTAGTAGTAGTAGTAGTAGTAGTAGTAGTAGTAGTAGTAGTAGTAGTAGTAGTAGTAGTAGTAATAGTAGTAGTAGTAGTAGTTATAGTAGTAGTAGTAGTATTAGTAAGTAGTAGTAGTAGTAGTAGTAGTAGTAGTAGTAGTAGTAGTAGTAGTAGTAGTAGTAGTAATAGTAGTAGTAGTGGTAGTAGTAGTAGTAGTAGTAGTAGTAGTAGAAATAGTATTAGTAGTAAGAGTAGTAAGAGTAGTTGATTGCACCTTGAAATAGTCTAAGAGTTCAACTGCACGCAGAGGACGTTGGTTGACTTCTTTGGGAACAAGGCGGCTTGGATGAAACAGGTGCTCGGCCAGCTGCTCCATCTTTCCCATGAACGTCTCATCCAGGCCTGTGGGTGATTTGCCTTAGTAGTCTTACGAGTGCTTCATGTTGTTGTCATGGTGGTTGTCACCTCGGAGATTGCTGAAAAAAACAACGACCTGGAAGAGACATAAGGGAAACGCTGATTCCCCTTTCTTCGAAAGTTTTGCGCAGATTTTTCCATAGTCGTTTTGGACCCATTGGCAGACCATAATTGTGATTGTAGGGGCTTGAAAATTTCTTCTTGAGGATCAGGTACTGTTGTTGTTGTTGTTGTTAAGGTAGGGTAGGGCGCATGATAATAGAAACCACAAGAGCACAACATCAACAGCACTAACATCACAACAAAAGAGCATTTAAGACCCGGAAACAGCGCTTAGAAGTAAAACTAATCTGTTTGTCACGTTAAGAAGAAACACTTTCATTTATTAGAAGAAATCTAGAGATGAATTTCTGTGCGTGCGTAGATGAATGATAAAACCTGGTCTTCTATATTTAAACTATGCTTAGATAGCAAAGACCATGGCCTGGTCTAAACACATAACAACGCAACACAACAACACAGCACTAAAAACCAAGCAACTACAACAAACCTGAATGAGCCTGCTTTCACAGTTTTCTTCAACCATCTTAGCATAGTCAGGGAAAGACTGTTGTAGTTGGTGTTATTGATTGTTAGTAGTGTTATGTGTCATTTTCAATAGTGTGTTTCACTACAACGACTGAGTGTGATAGGAGAGAGAAAGAAAAAAAAATGAAAGAAAGAAAAGAAGAAATTGATCGAGAGAAAGTGAAGTAAATGGAAAAGATGTCTCAAAATGTAACGGAGATGAGTGTGAGCTAGAAAAATGTTAGAAAAAAAACGCTTTACTAAGAGTTTAGCAAAAAATAATGAGTGAGTGAGACCTTAATGTGTTGCTCATCTTCAAATAGGATTTCAGAAGTGAAGTCGAAGATATGCACAGAGCTGAGCATGACACTCAGAGCGAACAAATTGTCACTCTTTTCGGCCTTCATAAAGCTGTCATACAAGCCACAAGTGTTCATCAGCAAGATGCAGATCTGTAGTGGGTTAACTGCATTTTTTTGAAATTTATAAAAGTTTTTAAACTTTTTTGAAGTTGATGAAAATTGTAAAACTTTTTTTTAAAGTTGATAAAAATTAGTTATACTTTTTTAAGAGATT
The DNA here is from genome assembly GCA_943735955.1 of Piscicola geometra. Lineage (NCBI taxonomy): Eukaryota > Metazoa > Annelida > Clitellata > Hirudinida > Piscicolidae > Piscicola > Piscicola geometra. The sequence goes on from OX030963.1 coordinate 5,091,758, forward strand.
TAAAAAATTTATAAAAGTGTTCATCAGCAAGAAGCAGATCTGTGTTGAGTTAACAGCATTTTTTAAAAGTTGAAATTTTTTTAAAGTCGTTTTCTGTACAAACAATATAACAATTAAATTCACACTATTACAAGTTGAATTACAATGTTACTGTAATGAGTTTTAAAAGGGAGATTAGATTCGTTGAAACTGCAAGTAGATTGGGAAAACTTAAAAACCTTTTCTCCTTCTCGATTCTTGATGAAGAAGGGATGACTCCACATAATTATGCCCGTTGTAGTCATGTAAATACTATCACTATGATCGAATCCTCCCTTAGCTCTCTTGTAAAATGTCCGATTCTTCTTAGCCATCCCATTCTCCTGCAAAGGTGCTAGCTTTATAAATAAACGTGAACTAACTTTGCTATTAAAAATTGAACCAAACACTGGTGTTACTGACATCGAAGATGTTGAGATAGCAGAGAAAGGATTTCAGGATTGAGAACTTGTTCACGTGATGACGCTCTGCCACTGACAACAACATCACCTTGCAGTCCTTCACCCGCTTATCCAGCAGAATTCTTGACAGAGCATCCTCGTCCAAAACGAATTCTCCAGCTTCTGGTTTCACTATTTGCACAGCTATACCTGATTGAAATTTATACTTCTTTGATATTGCTATAAAATAGTACTTCTACAATTCCGTAAAAAGTATTTATGTATTGTATTGTTTGCTACATTCAATGAATTTATAGATTGTGTAAGGGATTAATTATTTCAGCGATAAAGTGTAGCTTGGAAAATTTTTTAAATCTTGTGAGCTAGTTTAGGTCACGAAAAACTAGTTAAAAACGTTTTGCAATTTAATTAAATTAAAAAAGTACTTACAGTTTCTTCAGATCTATTTGACCTACCTGGAATCCTATAAGCCTCTAAGTTTGGGAAATAATCTTTCACCCATGCTACTTCTTTTTTCTCAACTGTAGTCTGAATCGTTATCAAAGGTCTGAATACACATAAACACACACACACACACACAAACACACACACACACACACACACACACATAAACACACACACACACACACAACACACACACACACACACACACACACACACACACACACACACACACACACACACACACACACACACACTCACACACACACACACACACACACACACACACATACACATACACACACACACACACACACACACACACACACACACACACACACACACACACACAACCACACACACACCCACACACACACACACACACACAACCACACACACACACACACACACACACACACTCATACACACACAAATACAAATAGACACACACACAGACACAAATAGACAAACATAAGGACACACACAGTAGTAGTAGTAGTAGTAGTAGTAGTAGTAGTAGTAGTAGTAGTAGTAGTAGTAGTAGTAGTAGTAGTAGTAGTAGTAGTAGTAGTAGTAGTAGTAGTTGTTGTAGTAGTAGTAGATGTAGTAGTAGTAGTAGTAGAAGTAGTAGTAGTAGTAGTAGTAGTAGTAGTAGTAGTAGTAGTACTAGTAGTAGTAGTAGTAGTAGTAGTAGTAGTAGTAGTAGTAGTAGTAGTATTAGTAGTAGTAGTAGTAGTAGTAGTAGTAGTAGTAGTAGTAGTAGTAGTAGTAGTAGTAGTAGTAGTAGTAGTAGTAGTAGTAGTAGTAGTAGTAGTAGTAGTAAGAGTAGTTGATTGCACCTTGAAATAGTCTAAGAGTTCAACACCACGCAGAGGACGTTGGTTGACTTCTTTGGGAACAAGGCGGCTTGGATGAAACAGGTGCTCGGCCAGCTGCTCCACCTTTCCCATGAACGTCTCATCCAGGCCTGTGGGTCATTTGCCTTAATAGTCTTACTAGTGATTCAAGTTGTTGTCCTGGTGGTTGTCACGTCGGAGATTGCTGAAAAACTCACGAAAAGACAAACAACGACCTTGAGAAGACATAAGGGAAACGCTGATTTCTATTTCTTCGGAGGTGTTGGGCAGGTTTTTCCATAGTCGTTTTGGTTGACCATAATTGTGATTGTAGGAATTTTGCCAGTTATTCATGAAGATCAGGTACTGTTGTTGTTGTTGTTGTTGTTGTTGTTAAGGTAGGGTAGGACGCATGATGATAGAAGCCACAAGAGCACATCAACAACAGCACTAACATCACAACAAAAGAGCATTCAAAGGTCCGAAAACAGAGTTTAAAAAGAAAAACTATTCTTGTCTGTCACGTCAATAGGAACAATTCCATTCATTAGAAGAAATCTAGAGATGAATTTCTGTGCGTGCGTAGATGACTGATAAAACCTGGTCTTCTATATTTAAACTATGCTTAGATAGCAAAGACCATGGCCTGGTCTAAACACATAACAACGCAACACAACAACACAGCACTAACGACCAAGCAACAACAACAAACCTGAATGAGCCTGCTTTCACAATTTTCTTCAACCATATTAGCATAGTCAGGGAAAGACTGTTGTAGTTGGTGTTATTGGTTGTTAGTAGTGTTATGTGTCATTTTCAATAGGGTGTTTCATAATCAATATGCTTCACTACAACGACTGAGTGTGATAGGAGGGAGAAAGAAAAATGAGAGAAATAAAAGAAGAAATTAATCGAGAGAAAGTGAAGTGAACGGAAAAGATGTTTCAAAATGTAACGGAGATGAGTGTGAGCTAGAAAAAGGTTAGAAAACAACGCTTTACTAAGAGTTTAGCAAAAATAATGAGTAAGTGAGACCTCATAGTGTTGCTCATTTTCAAATAGGATTTCAGAAGTGAAGTTGTAGATATACACAGAGCTGAGCATGGCACTCAGAGCGAACAAAGTGTCACCATCCTTGACAGTCAAAAAGCTGTCATACAAGCCATTAGTGTTCATCAGCAAGATGCAGATCTTTGTGAGGGTTATTTGCATTTTAATATATAAATTAATAAAAATAAAAATGACGATCATTATTATAGTGGCGTATAACCCGAACGGGCTTCCAGGCCATTTAGGCTGCATACTTTCAATTGCGCCTATGGGTTACTAGGGCATTGGTTGCACTTAAACCTAGGACCTTTCATTATTGGTCAAAGCCGAGAGTCGTTGCCGACTCAGCTACCCGTTCACCTAGTTCAAATTAGAACTGTGCTTTATTGTACGTTAACATTCGATTAAAGACCGTCAACATTTTTAACGATGTTGAATATTTAAACGAATTGTAAAAAAAGTAACGCATTTAAAAATTTTAATGCTTTTCAATTTATCCAATTTAAACTGTTTTTGCTTTGTTGGCTACATTGTCAGCTAGTTAACACAAACACTCTTTCAATTAACTGTCAAAAAACGAATTGGGAAAATTGCATTTCATCAGAAAACTTATTCTTTCTTGTAGATTAGCAACAGAACTTTTAGTGGTGAAAAATACTTTAAATGTTCATTAGTGTTACTTGCAATTTGCCACTTTACACAATAAATATGCACTTCAGAAACTCCGTTTCACAGAAAATATGTCTTTTCGAATCGGAGCAGAGAACAATAAATCAGAATATCTAATGATTAAAAATTGCCACATCATTAAACCCCCGATTTAAAAATTTAAAATTTTTTCGAAAATGAAAGAGTTAAAGAAAATATTAGAAGAAAAGAAAACCTCAATAACTTCAGCCTTCACCAAACCAAAAACTGTAAAAATAGGTAACTTCAGATTCGGAAGATGAAGAAACCTCCATGAATATTAAGTCAATAATTAAACATTATATAACAGAATCTGAGATAGACTTAGAGTATTGTCTTCTTCATGTGTGACAATAGCATTTTTTCTAATTTAAAGATTCTTTTTTTCCCTTTCAAATGTGGATTACTTTTATGAATAATTTCTAATTAAATTTCAATTAAATTTTTGATAAAAAAATATTTAAATACTATTTTATGTCAAATATGCTAATAAACATTGCGTTAAAATCCGATTAACGCACGATAAATTTTCAAATCGAACGATTAACGGCGATTAAAATTGATAATCGTGGAAAAGCTCTAATAAAATTATAAAAGCTGTTGAACTTTTGTTAAAACTTTATTAAAGTTGTTGAAATGTTTAAATTTTTTTATACAAGTTGTTAAACTTTTTTTTAAAGTTTATAAACAATTTTAAACTTTTTAAAGTGTTCATCAGCAAGAAGCAGATCTGTGTTGGCTTTAACAGCATTATTTTGAAATTTCAATTTTTTGTAAAGTCATTTTCTGTACAAATAATTTAAAATTAAATTCACGCAATTAAAAGTTGAATTACATTGTTACAGTGTTGAGTTTTAAATGGGAGATGAGGTGCATGGAAACTGCCCGTTGAGTGGGAAAAACGGGAAAATAGAGATGTGCTTTAATCTACGTTAACTTTCGATTAACGCGTTAAGGGATTAACGCTGTTGAATTTTTTTAGCGGTGTTAAACATCTTACGGCATTGTAAAAAAATTAACGCATTAAAAAATGTCAATGCATTTGAAACTTTTACCGCAGTTTACAAAATTTATCAAAATTCAACTTTTTTATACTTATTTGAATGTTTTGCGCTATAGAAAAGATAACTCAAACTTTCAAAGTTGCACCATATTTAATTTCAACAGGTTTAGTTTTCCCAATTTTTTATATTGAAAATGGAAAAAGATGGCCAACGCCATCGTAATATAGATTTCAAGGGACGGAAGACCCGTTAACAACACGAAGGAGCATATCTGGCTCTTGCGAAACTGGCAAAAAAGTACTTTTCATCTCCTGCAAGTACAGTTTCATGTGAACGTCTATTCAGCTTGTCAGGACACATAGTTAGCAAGAAAGGAGCCTCTTTAGATCCAACTAATGTTGAACAACTTGTTTGCTTGAGTAACTGGCTCAAAAATTATGTGTGACAATAGTATTTTTTCTAATTTAAAGATTCATTTTTTCCCTTTCAAATGTGGATTACTTTTATGAATAAATTCTAATTAAATTTAAATTAAATTTTTGAGAAAAAAATATTTAAATACTATTTTATGTCAAATATGCTAAGAAACATTGCGTTAAAATCCGATTAACGCACGATTAAATTTTCTGAATGAACGATTAACGGCGATTAAAATTGATAATCGTGGAAAAGCTCTAATAAAATTATAAAAGTTTTTAAACTTTTGTTAAAACTTTATAAAAATTCTCAACCTTTTGTTACAACTTTATAAAAAATGTTAAACTTATGATAAAACTTTTTAAAAGTTGTTAAACTTTTATTAAAACTTTATGAAAGTTGTTAAAACTTTATAAATTTTGTTAAAACTTTATAAAAATTCTCAACCTTTTGTTACAACTTTATAAAAAATGTTAAACTTATGATAAAACTTTTTAAAAGTTGTTAAACTTTTATTAAAACTTTAGAAAAGTTGTTAAAACTTTATAAAAGTTGTTAAAACTTTATAAAAGTTGTTAAAACTTTATAAAAGTTGTTAAAACTTTATAAAAGTTGTTAAAACTTTATAAAAGTTGTTAAAACATTATAAAAGTTGTTAAAACTTTAGAAAAATTGTTAAAACTTTAGAAAAGTTGTTAAAACTTTAGAAAAGTTGTTAAAACTTTAGAAAAGTTGTTAAAACTTTAGAAAAGTTGTTAAAACTTTAGAAAAGTTGTTAAAACTTTAGAAAAGTTGTTAAAACTTTAGAAAAGTTGTTAAAACTTTAGAAAAGTTGTTAAAACTTTAGAAAAGTTGTTAAAACTTTATAAAAGTTGTTAAAACTTTAGAAAAGTTGTTAAAACTTTATAAAAGTTGTTAAAACTTTATAAAAGTTGTTAAAACTTTATAAAAGTTGTTAAAACTTTATAAAAGTTGTTAAAACATTATAAAAGTTGTTAAAACTTTAGAAAAATTGTTAAAACTTTATAAAAGTTGTTAAAACTTTATAAAAGTTGTTAAAACTTTATAAAAAGTGGTTAAAACTTTATAAAAGTTGTTAAAACTTTATAAAAGTTGTTAAAACTTTAGAAAAGTTGTTAAAACTTTAGAAAAGTTGTTAAAACTTTAGAAAAGTTGTTAAAACTTTAGAAAAGTTGTTAAAACTTTAGAAAAGTTGTTAAAACTTTAGAAAAGTTGTTAAAACTTTAGAAAAGTTGTTAAAACTTTAGAAAAGTTGTTAAAACTTTAGAAAAGTTGTTAAAACTTTAGAAAAGTTGTTAAAACTTTAGAAAAGTTGTTAAAACTTTAGAAAAGTTGTTAAAACTTTAGAAAAGTTGTTAAAACTTTAGAAAAGTTGTTAAAACTTTAGAAAGTTGTTAAAACTTTAGAAAAGTTGTTAAAACTTTAGAAAAGTTGTTAAAACTTTAGAAAAGTTGTTAAAACTTTAAAAAAGTTGTTAAAACTTTAGAAAAGTTGTTAAAACTTTAGAAAAGTTGTTAAAACTTTAGAAAAGTTGTTAAACTTTAAAAAAAGTTTATATACAATTTAAATTTTTTTTAAGTGTTCATCAGCAAGATACAGATCTGTGTTGGGTTAACAGCATTATTTAAATTTTCAATTTTTTGTAAAGTCGTTTTCTGTACAAATAATTTGAAAATTAAATTCACGCTATTAAAAGTTGAATTACAATGTTACAGTGTTGAGTTTTAAATGGTAGATGAGGTGCATGGAAACTGCCCGTGGAGTGGAAAAAACATAAAAACTAGAGCTGTGCTTTAATCTACGTTAACTTTCGATTAACGCGTTAAGTAATTAACGCCGTTAAATATTTTAACAGATTAAAAAAAATTAACGCATTAAAAAATGTCAATGCATTTGAAACTTTTACCGCAGTTTACAAAATTTATCAAAATTCAACTTTTTTATACTTATTTGAATGTTTTGCGCTCTAGAAAATACATTTTGATGAAAAGATAACTCAAGCTTTCAAAGTTGCATTAGATATAATTTCAACAGGTTTAGTTTTTTCCAAAAAGGAAAAAGTGACGCAATCGCCAATGCCATCGTAATTTGGATTTCAAGGGATGCAAGACCCGTTAACATTGTTAATAAATTGATATATTTTAGGCTATTTTTTCATTAAATTAGATTAAATTGAATTTTTAATAATTTTTCTCTCATGATCTTTCTTTAGTAAGGATGTGCCAACCCGTTGGAATTCGACACTTTTCATGATATGAGACAAATTGATTGCAAAGATGCTGTGTTGGCTAAATTGTAAGCAAGTGAACAGAAACACTTTCTCAATTTACTGAAAACAAACAAATGGGAAAAATTGCATTTCATCAAAAATCTTCCTATTCCTTGTAGATTTACAACAGAACTTCTAAAGGGTGAAAAATACGTTACTTGTTCAATAGTATTACCTGCAATTCGACACCTTACACAATAATTATGAAATCCAGGTTATGTCATTGAAGAAATTTTTTTTCCGAACTGGAGCAGAGAAAGTTTAATCAAAATACCCAATGGTTAAAAACATAAGACCCTTGATTTAAAAATGTAAAATGTTTTTAAACAAATGAAAGAGTTGAGAAAACTAGTAAAAGATAAGAAAACCACTAAAAACTATACAGCTTTCACCAAACAAACGACTACGAACATATGTAGCTTCAGATGAATATACCTCCATGATGACAAAGTCAATAATTCAAAGTAATAGTACAGACTCTGAGGTAGCCTTTGAGAGATGTTCTTTTGTTTGGTGGCAACAACACGAAGGAGCATATCTGGCTCTTGCGAAACTGGCAAAAAAGTACTTGTCATCTCCTGCTAGTACAGTTCCATGTGAACGTCTATTCAGCCTGTCAGGACACATAGTTAGCAAGAAAGGAGCCTCTTTAGATCCAACTTGTTGAACACTTGTTTGCTTTTATTTTTTCATATGTACTTTACTTGTTTGCTTGAGTAACTGGCACAAAAACGATGTGTGACAATAGAATTATTTATTTTTTATGGATTTATTTTTTTCTTTCAAATGTGGATTATTTTTATAAATAAATTTTGGTAAAATTTCTATTACATTTTTGGGATTATTTTTGTGAATACTATTATATACTAATGTCAAAAATGTTAAAAAATTGCGTTAAAATACGATTAACGCACGATTAAAATTTTTAATCGAACGATTAACGGCGAATAAAATTTTTATCGTGGAACAGCTCTATTAAAAACCTTTTCTCCTTTTTGATTCTTGATGAAGAAAGGATGATTCCACATAAAGATGCCCGGTCGGGTCTTGTTAAGACCATCTCCTCTCATAGCTCTTTTGTAATGTTCCCAATCCTTCTTAGTCATCCCTTTCTTCTGCAAAAGTGCTAGCTTTATAATAAAACTTGAACTAACCTCGCAGTTAAAAAACGATAAAAAAAACTGGTGTTACTGACATCGAGGATGTTGAGATAGCAGAGAAAGGAGTTCAGGATTGAGAACTTGTTTACGTTAGAGATCCCTGCCACTGACAACAGCATCACCTCGCAGTCCTTCACCCGCTCATCCAGCAGAATTCTTGACAGAGCACCCTCGTCCAAAACGAAAAAATCTTCAGCTCCTGATTTCACTATTTGCACAGCCTCACCTGATTGAAATTTATACTTCTTTGATATTGCTATAAAATGGTACTTCTACAATTCCGTAAAAAGTATTTATGTATTGTATTGTTTGCTACATTCAATGAATTTAAAGATTGTGTAGGGAATTAATTATTTCAGCGATAAAGTGTAGCTTTTATAACTTTTAAAATCTTGTGAGCTATTTTAGGTCATGAAAAACTAGTTGAAAATGTTTAGCAATTTAATATCATTATAAAAGTACTTACAGCTTCTTTAGACCTATTTGACCCACCTGGAATCCAAGAAACCTTTAAGTTTGAGGCATAATCTTTCACCCATGCTACATCTTTTTCCTGAACTGTAGTCTGAATCGTTATCAAAAGTCTGTGTACACACTAGAGGTCGGACCGGGAAGTAGCGCAATCAGGGGGGGGGCTGGGGGGGCTCAAACCCCCCCCCCCCCAGACCTTTTCAAAGGGTCTCGCAATTTTTCGAAAATCGTTGAGTTTTTTTGGTGGTGGGGGGGGGGGGTAATGAATTTTTCAATATGCCATAGGACAATGATATTTTCTCTGGATGGCCATCGGGTCTTTATCTCACGAAACATTTCATATATCAACACAGAACATAGAGATCCCACCAAAATAACACTAGCATGTCACAAATTCTGAGAAAAAATAGAGCACCACTAGACCTTAACTACACTTTCAAATCTTTACACTTTTTATATGTAAATTTTTTAAGCCATGACACAGTATATAGAGAACAAATCAGATAGACAAAATAACTCTCGAGCTTTCAGAATTATCCAACCTTTATGGAAAGGATGCAGAAACTGTGTAAAGACAGCTCAAAATCACATCAACACATCAAGTTTACGTGCGTATCAGTCTGATCTCATTGTGCATGTATCGAACTGCAAGAATTCTCTTGAGCAGCAAGCCTTCAGCCCGAGTTGCATTATATGCTCGATGTTGTTCTGAGTCTGCCAGTTACTTCATCAGATGCAGAAAGAGCATTTTCTAAACTTCGGCTTATTAAAATTCATCTTAAGACGACTGTATATGCATGTCGTTTGCAAAGCTTGTTTGAGAATATCATTTTTTTTTTCTATACTATTCACAGCCTGACAGACGCATGCCATCAATCAATCAATCACTAATGATTTGTATAGCGCCCTTTACTAAGTGAACAAAAGCGCTTTTCAAATAAATTTGTCAAATAAAACGGTTTTTAGACCACTACCAATATATGTATATATATCAATTTAAATATAAAAAAACAAACAATCAATCTCAATAATCCAACCTCACCCACACCACCATGATAATCACCGCCAAAAAATCACTATCACCACAAAAAAAAAAAAAAAAAAAAAAAAAAATTCAATCATCACTACAGTACCAACACTCATACCACAGCACAATCATCACCACATCATCCTCAAAACCATAAAACAAAATCATCATTCTTGTCAATTTTCTGTCTTGCCACTGATGCCGAGGCTGCGATAGAGGGTGAAGGAGAAGTCCATGCCATGTTACAATGGTTCTGAGAACCATGGTTCTTATGCGCCAAAACCGTTACTGCACTTCTTCCAGTAAATGAAATGCTGAAAAGATTTTCACAAACTGATCGAAAAATTATTTTGTAACTGAAAACACATCAAAATTTAGTTGAAACTAAATATTTGAACAAAAATTATAGACTGTTTAGGATCTCATATCAAACTTATTTCTTTCCTTTTTTCCTTAGTTTAAAAAATGATGACGTAACTTTAAGAATACTATGCAACTTAGTTTGTAGTTTTTCTTTTGTATCATTAATAAACTATCTAAATTTTTTATCAATTATAATTGGTAGTTTTTATTTAGCCCATTGACCGCCACTACCCGAGAAAAAAAGTTAAAATTAATTTTACATTTAGACTTGCATTTTATGGTTATAAGAATAACTCAAGCAAAATTGAAAACAATTATTTCATAAGTTTTAATGGGACAAAATGTTGCGAAAACGCAACGTGAGCGGGAAGTGTGACATACTTATGTACAGTAAGAAATCATAAATAAATTGATTCAAACCACATTTATTAAACAAAAATAAATTTCAATTGCGAATAGTTCGATAAAATTCAGACTTCTAATTATTATATTTGTTATAATATTAATAATAATTATTTTAATTACAACAAAGCAAATTATTTAACGTGAATTACAACAGCACTCATAAACTGTCGTGCTGTTTCAAAGACGACACTGTGGTCGAATGTTATCTTTATTTTAATTTTATATTCAACCTATGAGAGGTTAAAAAACTATATTCTTTTCAATAAAAGCTTCAAGTGTGAAGCATTTGCGGTTTGAAATTAATTATCGAAATATAAAAATCAACATTCATCTACAAAATTCAACTTTTAATTTTAATTTTATAAATTTCATAATACATTAACATTAAAATAGCAAATTTTATTATTATTATAATGACTAGACTTATTAAAAATCATATGAAATCATATTATGTCAAAGTTGCGAAAACGCGCCATTGATTTTTAAAAGCATTGAAAACGTTTTGCAAGTTATTTTGAATATTAAAAAAACTAATTCAAGTATTAACTATCTTTTAACACTGAAATTAAGACTAAAGTTGTATAAATATACTAAAAATCGAACGAAAAAATTGAACAATTATCTAAGCGAAGAAAGATTGTTTCGAGAAATTTTAAATGTGAACAGGATATAAAAGACTCTAAATAATAAAATAGAAAAAGTTGAAATTTAACTTATAAAATTAAAATTTATTGTACAATATATGTGAAAAAACTCGGTATAAAAACAGCAAAAAAATATATAAATTGATGTTGCAAAACGCAACAGCTGCGGTAAATGAATTAAACAATTTTTTTAAATACTAAAGTTGAGCCCCCCCCAGCATTTTTTGCTAGTTGCGCCCCTGGGACCGGGTATCCGCGGAAATGGGAATGAAAATTAATTTCGGGACGGGAAAAGTCGGGAACCAGGAAAAGGTTTTCAAGACGGGAACGGGAACGGGAATCAACATTCAAATCGAGAACGGGAAAAAACGGGAACGTGAATCCACTTTTAAATCAAGAACGGGAAAAACAGGAATAAAATTTATTGGGATTGGATTCTTCAACAATAATTTTTCAGCAAACTTCCAAGTATGGAAATCTCTATTTCATCGATAATCCGTACTTAAAATAAGTATTAAATGCAATATAAATGTATAACGAAGCCACCATTGCCAATGTCAAAATCACCAACACTACATTTGAAGTTGTTATGGTGAGTTCAAATATTAGGAAGATTAGAACAAATGGGTGATGATGAAAACTTGTCAGAATAAATCAAATTGGTCTGTTATTTTATTTTTATTATATTAATTAATACTTTGAATTTGAATGATTAATTTCCAAATGATTG